>JAHDVE020005319.1:0-380409 GCA_022606495.2 Halesus radiatus | reverse complement strand
TGTCATCTGTAGCTAACCCGAGTGTTTTATCTATGGGATAACCTCAATACAACATGGCGGGTTCAATATTTTTCATACTAATTTTAAAACGTTATAGCAACAGTTTTACATAATGGATTTAATTAAAACTACTCTCTAAACCTTCCCGGCACTAATAAGAATAAACTGTGTAATTTTCAGTCAATCCGGTCAAGTAATTATCCGGAACATTGAGAACAGACAGACAGACAAACATTCTTTTTTATATATTAGGATTGCCCATTATGTCCCTGACAATTTTACAGAACCGCGCGTGCACAGATCTTTCCTTGTTCCAAGATTCAGAACTAATCTACCATTAGTAATGTCCCTCGGAAGATAAATCATGCTCCTACATGAACTAACGTCTGATTGACATTTTCCACGTAAATATTGTTCATGTCAAAATGCTAATTAATAATTAACTAATTTAACATTGAGTAATAAAGGAATGTACTTTTGTTATCGGAATGTTAATATTACAACAGAGCAGGTAATTACTAGAGATGCCCTAACACACAAAGGGAAAAAACGAAAGTAAGACGGGCGAGGGGCGAGCTTATGCCATTCATAGTCATTTGATTTGCTAATAAATGGATCCCGACAGCCTTCAAGCAAATCGCATTGCAATGCAAAGAATTAGTTTAAACTCTTCGAAAGCAAATCTGCTAATGATCAACTCGTCCTTTTTACATTTGTACGGAATTTACGGAAAAATCCTTTTTTTTTCGTAAAGTGACATAATGGCCGACTCCATGGTTAAGTGGTTAAGATTCTCGCTACGAATCCGGAGGTCGCGGGTAACTTAATAAATTAAAATTAGACATACTTGTATTGATAGATACTTGAAGTATCTCCGTGGTGAAAGACCACCATTCAGAATCGAAACGTTATTTGAAATAACTTTAGTCAAGTTTGGTTACTAGATCTGAATAGGCAGGTACTTCCACACCTTCCTCTTCTCCATTTGCTTCCCCTCCCCACTACCTTCAGCATAACGTAATTAGGGATGCCATTGTCTGACAGGCCCCATACGGTTAGGAGCAGCGGAACTCTTCTGTGGTACTCTTTAAAAAAAATTGAACAGTAAACAAGAAAAAGGTTCAGCTTGTTTACATAAACCGAATATTTTGTTAGAGCATTTAGTTTGACCCTTTTTACAAATGTTTTAAATTTGTTTACCGCAGTCAAAAACGCACGGAAGAAACGTGGACGGCTGCCATTTCGTATCACTTAAACTGTTAATGTATTATATAATTGATTAAGTAAAATACAGTAAAAAATGCTTACCTGTGGAATGTAATGCGATTGTTTTGATTATTCTCTTTACCACTTCCATTTTTACAACGTTCAAATTCGGAGGAAATCAGAATTATTATTTTATTCCTTAAACTCTTCAAATGATGACGCCACGTATTCGAGAAATGTGTTAACCAGCCTGTTGCCAAATGTAGGTTGCCATGTAGTTACCTCCAGCCGTCGAAATGGTTGAGAATTTTTTGCCATTATGGCACGTCTATTCATTCGGACATCGGTAAATATTATCATATACCAATAATAAAAAATATTTTCTGTATTTATGAAAAACTCTTGAAAAATACGCAAGGATTCATTCAAATTCAAAAAAAGGTTTTTCTGAACGGAAATGGTCAGAACAAATATTTGTATGACTCATTTTCGGTCAGATTTCCGCGAAATTACATCGTTCTCTTGTTGAGGGTTCTTGCTATTTCCCAAAAAATAGATATTCCCTAAAAATGTGATTTTTCCCGATTCGAAGGAAAACTGCTGTCGCTAATTTACATCAGACTTTTCAACTGGCACCAGACAAGCCAATGAATTCGTTATTTTCAAAAACTCTAAAAATGACAATACCTCCAGCTCCAGACATTTTCCATACACTGAGATAGTATCATGCTAAACTAGCGCCCTCTAGTGGCTCGAGTCGTGCGAATTAGTTTTTTTAAATATATATAAATATATTTTCCCTGAAACATATTCTTTATTTCTATATATCAAAATGAATGTTTTTTCTGTCTTATCATTGTAGAAAATAATTTTAACGTAACTTAAATGAAACGTGAAAACGAAAAAAAAGGACAGAAAATAAAAAGATTCAGTCGCATCTGGGACTCGAACCAGGATCTCTGCCTATCCGGGGCAACCGCTTAACCTAACTAATGAGACCAGTTCAATTTATGTCATCTTCATCGATACGATATCTTAAATTCAAGATTTGTCAATATTATTCTCCATTGTTTATCCCATATTATTGGCAGCTATCTTTATAATGGAAGGTTCAGAGAGTAGTTCGAATAAAATCCAATATGTAAAACTGTTGCTATAACATTTTAAAATTAGTTTGAAAAACATTGAACCCGCCATGTTGTATTGAGGTTCGCCCATAGATATACAACTCAGTTTAGCCACAGATTACATATTCTAGAGAAGAAGTTTTTTTTGGTTAGAATATTTTCAAAGTGGAAAACAAAAGTAAGTACTTTTTTACTTAAGAACTTTGTAATTTGGATATATTTTGAAAAATAAAATGTTTCTTTGTTCAAAGAAAATCAATTAATCAAATTCACTCAAACGACAAGTAAGAATTCACAACGGCATAACTTTATTACATTATCAGCTAGTAAATTATATATTAAAAAATCAACAAATAAATATTAGGCAACCTACATATGATTTTACCCCTTTTTGATCATAAGCGAAAAAATTTTATTTATGCTATTAGTATTTTGTACTAACAGCTATTTATTAATTATAACAGAATGAAAAAAAAATACAGTATTTTATCGGGCGCACGTCCACGACGCAGTATATATCGGCGTATACTGCATATTAATTGCCCCTGTCATTAAAATCGTACATGATTTAATTGTACAGCGCTATACAAGTCATCCAAGTATTATTATTATTATTATTTTGATTTAAATTTATTTTGATTAGTACAGATTGTTCATAAAATTATTTACTTTTAAACAGGATATAATATTTGGGCAAATAAAATTGAATCAGACGAGTTAGAGCGTAAATTTATGTGTTTTTAAAATCGCTAATGACTTTAACAATTTTTATAAATATACTTTGCTAATAAATTGTTAATTTGGGGGGAGTTGAGACTTAGAAGGCGGGGAATACTGGTAGGCAGTTCAATTTTAAGTTTTACCAATTCGTGCATAAAGTTTGGAAATTGAAATAAATTATGGTCCAGAGTATCCTCTGACCCACAATCACAGAAAGGTATTTTCGTATTAATATTAATAATAAAAATATACATATATTTTTTAATTTGTTATTCAATGTTTTATAATAATTTTGTTATTAACATTTTTGATTAATTACTTACCTACTTTAATAAATTTTTGTTTATGTTTATAATTTGTCTTGTACTTGACAATATTATTTTTTACAATTCTATATATTCCTGATGAAGAAAGTATCGCTTTCGAAACATTTTGGTATGTGTATATTAATAAAGTGTTGAATACAAAGTAATTTTTAATTCATTTATTATAAAAACAAAAAAATAATTGTTTTTTTCTCGGTTTTTGAAAAGAAAATTCGGTCATTTTAGGGTTGAGAACATTTAATCGAAGAAATAACCCTTTCTCAATACTAATATTATGATAATAATATATGTGAGGCCCACGTAGTAGAACAGTGCTGCACAACCTGCTGCACGCGAGCCTTGTACCATAATAATAAATTGTCAATTTTTCTGAGCGCCGTTCAGTGACGAAAATCACCTCAAGAGAGTTTGTAGACCTTTTTAAATATAAATGTTTTTAGACTTTTCTTAAACGTTTCGAAATTGCTTTCTGACCTTAAATCAAATGGAGGATCATTCTAAGAATGTGGACCCAGTACTTTTAGCAGCATTCTTACGGGAGGGTTCAACCAGTCTGTTCGACGCATCAGACTTGGCCGACCTGAGTGTGAGTTACCTCTGAGTAAGATTGTCCCTCAAGCAGAGATCAGTCAAGTATGATGGTGCCAGTCCGTTCAGTGCCTTATGTGCCAAAAGACAAATTTTAAAGTGTTTTAAATTATTTCTGTGACTCGAAGTCAGTGTAGGAAATCACGTAGAAGAGGGATGATGTGATGTACACACACATTCATTTACACTTGTCAGCCTTGTCAAATAAAACTTGGTTAAATTGCATTAAGATGGGTTAAAAAAATATTGAATTGTTGATGTTCTGTTTTGTAAAGGGGTATAGAATACAGAGCAAATAATACATAGAGATACCCTAACAATTAAAGAGAAGAAAGAAAAATAATTGGGCGAGGGGTGAGCTAGGCGTGTCGCCAATTAAAGTAAAACAGCAAATAAGTAAAAAAAAAAGTATCGGCTTGTATAGGAAAACCGGATATTTTTGTTACAGTATTTACTTTGACTATTATGTGAATGTTTTATATTTTGCTTACCGCATTAAAATCAGACGAAAAAACGTTGATAACCTTTGCCTCCAGCGACGTCGGTGGTTTAGACGAACAATGTTTTGAATCAGGCACACAAAATAACAAACTTTTATTACATCCAATGAACTATTTCTATATAGAGACTAGTACAAACTCCAGATTTTGAGTTAATTTGATTTAAATTAGTTTTTCGTTATGAATAAAATTGTGCTCTGCTTGTGTTTTAAAATTAATACAACCCAAATATTAATTTGTTTGGAAGTGAAAGCATTTATATAGTCTGAGATTTAATATAAGACAAAAACGAGGGCACTGCTATCGTTTAAAATTGTATTACCTAGATGGCTCATAGGAAAAGAATTGAATTAAAAAAAAAAAAAAAACAATGGTCAAAGTACTTATTTTTTGCTTTAACTAAACGGTGTTCTGAAATTAGTGATACGTTCCGAAAGAGAAGAATGAAATAACCAAGTATTTATTAGATGTTAGATACCATAATTATCCTTTTTAATTTTTTTTACTGTTATTCCACACTGGAGGCTCTGAGGGAAATATTTTCTCTCAAGGCCTATATCATCTGTGAGGATGCTGTGTGGAGGGTATTTTGAGGGATGGGAAGGGGTGAACGAAAGTTTTAAGAGACCCTTGTTGTAGAATGGAGAAAACAAAGAGGCCGGCAGATCATTCCAGAGCCAAGCTGTTGAACAGACGAACGAGTCGTAGATGCGACCCGTTTTCATGTGACTGTTGTATTGTGGTGTTATTAAAAGGCACTTGTAAATATAAAGTAGATTTATTGACCATTCAGGTTGACACAGGTTTAACAAGTGACCCTCAGAGGTTCCGCCCATTGACAAAACTATAGAAGCGATTCATAGTGTATATATGTACAGTGACAAATGTTGGGCGCGAGTTTGGCGTGTATCCCGACTGTGCATCGGTGCCAAAGAACGGAAAGAAGATCAAAGGATCTTCCATTGAATTACCAGTAGAATAAGGACAGAATTCCCACCTGACGTCCGTAATCCAAAGATTGCAATCCATTTGTTAAGATAGGAGAATCTATCTAATTTGAAAATAAAAAAAATCTTCTACGTCGTTTTATGATATAGGCTAGCTATATCGGTGACTGCAAAGTTAAGCATGTTAAGCTGTATGTGCCCTACCTCCTGCGGCAATGAATAAAGTGAACATGAATAAATTGTCCCTCCGGCTAAAAAGGTTGTAAACCACTGTAGTAAAGGGGTCTCTGTTCGATTTATTTGAATGGCAATTAGTTGGAGGATGTTGATGTAATGGCGTGTTGGATGTAGTCTATGATGTCCAGGGACCCGATTCCGGTTCTTTTTAAAGATAAGACATTGTGCTTATCGTTAGGTTTAAATACATTTTGCTTAACTGTCAATGACAATACATTTTAAAAGGAGTTTTTGGTTTAATTATCAGTGTTATTAAAAACTATAGATGTATCACACATACTTAACACGTGCAGTTTATTATTATTATTTACTTTACACGCGTATTTTATTTAAATTTTTTGAATTTAAATCACTTTTATATGACACTTTGGGCTTTGTCATAGGTACTTTGCAAACATCGCAATTTCGTTAATTCGGTTAATTGAATAGAATTGTTATATTGCGACAAATTACTCGATAATATTGTTTTAAATAGCTACTTATAATATTAGTTTTTCTTTTGTTAAACTATGCAACTATCGGTATTTTTAAAAAATGTAATTCGAATTATGGATGTAATAAGTATTAGAAATAAGCGATATGAAAATTTAAATGTGAAAAAAACATGTAAGTTCATATTAGACTACATGAAATGGAAATATTTTAAGTTAATTAACTAACTAACTAACCATCACGCCGTTTCCCCGCAGGTGTAGGCAGAGAGGACGGACCACCAAATAATATATTTTGTTACATTCTCTTCTGTTATTATGGCCAGACTCGAGTATTTGATTCACTTTTTCCATTCACATTCGTGTTATATACTCTCCTTACACTCCTTTTCACTTACTTACTCATTACGCTTATATCAGTCTTGCATTTTTTATGAATCTGCAAACATTTTTTAGAAGACCATTTATGGTTTTACCACACATTCGCCTTAGAGATGTCATTTCTACAGCATTTAGTCTAGTTTCATCCTTCCTCTGCCAGTTCTATTCCATACATCGGGGTTGGGATCAGAACTCCATTGCGGACTGATAGCTTCGCTTCTTTAAAAACTCTTGTTAGCGTCAATCGAGTTCAATCCTTTGTTAACGAAATTTCCTACATTCACCCTTATTTCAATATCCCTACCAGCCTTTCCATCTGTCGTAAACATATTTCCAAAATATACAAACTCATCGACCTGCTCCAAGTATTCTAAGTTTACAAAAAAAGCTAAAAAAATTCAAGTTTTTCTTTAGAAAATAAATTAAATTATGGAGAGATCAGAATAATTATAAATTTATCACCACGCTACTGTGCACTGTTATAATATCGCTGTAATTAGTCAGTACTAAATTCTTGATCGTACAAATTTCTTTTGCGCTGCAACTCCGTAGGTATATTTCATTCAATCAGTCACCGACTCGCTTGTACCTTCTATGGTTCTCAGGTGATAGCTTCTATGCACATGGAATACAAAATAGATTTTTTTAAGTACCGTAGAATTAACACAGGAAGTACTGCGTCCTTTGTAAAAGTCGGCGAGTAAAGCATAATTAACGGCTGCTTTCGTCCAGTTATCCAAAACGAATAGATAGAGGCCCAATTCCGGTTCTTTTTAATAGTAAGATATTGTCCCTTTCCTTAGGCTTAAAGCCGTTTTGCTTAACTGCGGTTCTGGGTTTCTCGGATGATAGCAGCGGTAATTCAGGGAATAAAATTCTACAAAATGACATAGAACGCCAAAGAAGAGTGTCGAGACTGCGAGCCAACATGCTCGCCAGGAGATTCAACAGGTGCAGTCCTCCGGTGAAGAAGCAACTATTTCAGACTGCATGAGCTTTTACACTAGCGAACTATGGATAAGGTACACATGGAGTCATGAACACACTCCAAGTACAGCATAACTATGCATACAGGGTGCTGTTCGGCCTCCCTTGGCGATGCAGCTCCTCGCAGATGTTCGCAAAGGGAAGGGTGCGTGGGTTCGCTGCTTTGATGCGCCACAAAGTAGCCGGGGATATCGCTACCGGAGATCTAAAACACCCTTTTCGAGGCCAATGAATAATTTACTATTATGTAATTAAGTAGTATATTTTCTATTTATAACTTCTATTAATTGTATAGACATTGCAGGATTATCTCTCTTTGATGACTTCGTTATGTTCCCATTACAATGTTGTATTTACTATCTATTATTATTAATATATGCAAATGTACAGTTCCTCGTATCTAGGATGAATGAAGTATGTATGAAGAATGAGCTAATGATGAATGTAAGTAAGTCCACAGTCATGGTGTTTGAAAGAGAGAGTATGAAAACAGTGTGCAATATAGTTGTGAATGATGAATACTATGGAACAGGTCGATGAGTTTGTGTATTTGGGAAGTATGTTTACGAGAGATGGAAAGACTGATAGGGATATTGAAAGAAAGGTAAATGCAGGAAACTCCATTAACGGAGGACCGAACGCGGCTGGCGCAAACAAAAAGTTGTCCAAGGAAGCGAAGCTAGCAGTCCACAATGGAGTGCTGATACCAACCCTTATGTATGGCAGTGAGACATAGATCTGGCAGAGGAAGGATTAAAGTAGACTGAATGCTGTAGAAATCAGATATCTGAGACGAATATGTGGTAAAACCATGAATGATCGTGTGAAAAATGTTGAGATTCGTAAAGAATGCAAGGCGTAAGCGTAGTGAGCAAGATTAATAAAGGGACGCTTAGATGGTTTGGGCATGTAGAGCGAATGAACGAAGAGAGGAGTGTAAGGAATATATGACGCGAATGTGAATGGAATAAGAAGCCGGGGACGCCCGAGGAAAACATGGCAAGATCAAGTGAATCAAATACTCGAGTCAGGCCATGTCAGAATTCGGAATAACAGAAGAGAATGTAGGAGGCGTTGTATGAATGTGAATGAAGCAAGAAGTGTATGCCGAGATCGAGTTGTTTGCCTACCTCTGCGGGGAAACGGCGTGACGGTTAGTTAGTTAGTTAGTTGTCTCCCCCTAATATTTCGTTCTCTTTTCTATCTCTTTTATTTTCTCTATATTTCACTCTATTGTATTATGTAACTATATTTAACCGATAATTCTGTATTATTCTTTACTTATTTTATTTGCCTTGGGCCAAGCGAAATTGGTTCGTATAAAAACAAAAATATTCGTGGTTTACAAAGTATTTGGTTTGTTTAATATGATACTACAAAGCGATTGCTTCTTAATCATTATTATTATTAAAAATATGTATAATTTGCGGACTGACAGTTTTTTTTTCCTAGCAATTTGTTCCAGCAGGTTCCTGGAAACATAATGAAATAACTCTTATTAGATTGTTAGAGCGTATCAAAAAATGACAATAAGTGAAACATATTACATTGTAAGCAAATCCGTATACAGTAATAACTACAAAAAAGATGTAATCATATTAAAAGAAAAAAAAACATTGATTTGATAACAGATTTCATAAATTACTAGGTGATGTGTACGCGGCCTAGCTAGGAATATTTGTTTTTTTTTTTTATTAAGTTTTGAAGTTGTGAATTTTTGCTTGACCTTAGGGTGTTATAATTGGTATGAATGTGAAAGTAATGTCTTGTGATGACTATTACTGTTTCTAAACAAAGAAATTTATTTATTATTTTATTTCATTAAAGACATTTATTTTTTGTATGTAATCTGTGGCTAACCAGAGTGGTATATCTACGGGCTAACCTTAATACAACATGGCTGGTTCAATATTTTTTTACATATGTAAATATTGGATTTTATTCAAACTACTCTCTACACCTTCCCTGCACGAATAAGAACAAATTGTGCTATTTTCAGCCGAACCTATGTAGTAATGTTTGAACAAATTGAGTACAGGCAGACAGACAAACATTCATTTTTATATATAGAGTTTCCACAAAATTTATAAATTAATTAAGTTACCAGTGAAGCAAAACTCAAACTTTTGCTTTGTATGCGGGATGTTAAATAATACAAGTATTTTGAATACAATACGAGTACATCAAAGTTAGATTATTTGATTCCACACTTCTGCAAATATATCTTTTCCCTTCCACAAAACAGTCCCCAATAACACAATATTAACACCAAATGAATTTCTAAGATATTCATGTTTTTGAGACAAGATATTTTCTTATGAGGAATACTGGGTTGTCTTGCCAACAGACGGAAAACTACTTCGCTCTTAATGGCCTATGACCACTTGAGCCTAACCTAACCTAACCTTATCTAACCAGAAAAAACTAAACCTTTCGTAACCAAACCAGACTTAATCTAAACTAAAATAATTAATTATTTGTTATGTGCCTACCTATCTACGATTTGATGTTTTAATTTTACTTCATTCCTGAATACTAAATCATAATATTGTGTTTATAGTTAAAAAAATATTTTTAACATTTTTTTTTATTATTCCTTTAATTTTTTTTTTTTTTTTATATGTCTACCGCACAAGAGTCCCTAACTGCTCCCAACCGTCTGGAGCCAGTGAGACTATGGCATTCCCAATTAGGGAACGTTGTGAGGCTGAAGGTATTGGGGAGGGGAAGGAGAAGGGGGAGAGGAAGGTGGGGAAAAGGGGAAATACCTGGCTATTCAGATCTCGTCACCAAACACGGCTATAAGCCATTTCAAGCAACGTTTCAAGCCTGAATGGTGGTCTTTCACCAGGGCGATACTGATAGTATCTTCCACTCTGGAACGTGCGCAAATATACTATATATTATTTTTAAATGAATTAATTGTGAAACAACACAAATTAATTAAATAAAAATTACTTGCGCACGCCGGGATTTGAACCCGCGACCTTCGGATTCGTAGTCGAGAGCCTTACCCCTCGACCATGGAGGCCGTTTAATCGTAACCTTTGATTTCATTTTATACAATACGAGTTTTTTTTTATATCGTATTGTAAAAAAATTGTGTACAGTGCCAGGGAACATTTTCCCCTCTTTCCGTGTCAACTGCTATTCCTGACGAACTAGGGACTTTTGGTGAATCGTCGGAGCAATGCATTCTGGAATGATCATGTAGAATGCTATGCGTACCGTTTTTTTTTCCAATTCATTTTTTTATAACAATAATGTTTAAATACACGTATAGTAGTCGGAGAAAAATGCTTTTCCAATTTTCTACGATTTTAGAAAACTTTAGCAATTATTTGAAAGTTAATAATGGTGATAAAAATACAAATAAAAAAACCAACAAAAAATTACCCTGTCTTCTATGAAAATATAATGAATTAAAAAAAAAAAAAAAATTGTTAAAATCAACATTATGATGGGCTTAAATTTAAATTTTAAATGACCAATTTACGATGGAACCCGAAAAAAAATTATTCTTTAAAATGTTATTTTATCTATGTCATCATATTTACCTTGGAAATATGACAAATAAAAAAAATCCATTAACGCGCAAAGAATCGCTTTTAAAATCATGATAAATTGATTTATTATTGGCCTATAAATCATAATTTAAATAAAAGATAATATAAAAATACGTCGAATCTGTACTAGATATTTAATATACCGTTAATTTAAAAAAAGATCATTCAGTTTGGGGGGTATTTTGGCCTCAAATCCAAAATAAAGTTTTTTAATTATTAATTATTTTTAAATAATTAAAAAATTGAATTCTTTAGACTTTTATAAAAAGTCAACAGATGTCTCATATAAATAAAAAGTCGGATGTAAATCCGAGACACTGTTTAAGTTTGCAATTGAGTTCGGGTAGAACTTTGTAAACATCATAAAAATAGTTGCCAATAATATAAGATTAAAAATGGAAGATAATATTCACAAATCTTGAATTTGAGATATGATATCGATGAAGATGACACAAATTGAACTTGTCTCATTAGCTAAGTCCGTTGAGCGTTGCCCCGGATAGGCAGAGGACCTGGGTTCGAGTCCCAGATGCGACTGAAATATTTTTAGTTCCTGTCCTTTAGTCCGGTTTCATCTTTCATTTAGGTTACGTTAATATTATTTTCTTCAATGATCAAAATTAAGTTGTTTATGAAACAGCCCGCGCAGCCGTTCCTCTTAAGAGAAATATATTTTTTTGTTTGTTTGATTGTAATACAGTGTATGTAGTCAGTACAGTATGTAAAGAGCATTTTCTGATATTATAATGTACACATGTTATTGTATTAATTTCTTTCAATGTATTGTACATGTTAAACAATACATATAAAAATATATTGCATGCACAGCGGATTAGAAGAATTACTGTTTTGCTAACTAACCATCACGCCGTTTCCACGCAGGGGTAGACAGAGAGGACGGATCCCCAAACAACACGATCTTGCCGAATACTTCTTGCTTCATTCATATTCATACAACGTCTCATAAATTCTCTACTGTTATTCCAACTTCTGACATGTCCCGACGCGTCATATATTTTATTACACTCCTTTCTTCGTTCGTTCGCTCTACTTGGCCAAAGCATCTAAGCGTATCTTTCTTAATCTTACTCATTACGCTTACATCAGCCTTGCATTCTTTACGAATATCAACATTTTTTACACGATCACACATTCACCTTAGAGGTGTCATTTCTATGGAATTCAGTCTACTTTCATCGTTCCTCTGCCAGCTCCATGCCTCACTGCAATACATCAGGGTTGGTAACAGCACTCGATTGTAGACTGGTAGCTTCGCTGATTAGAATTCCAACAACCATTAGTATTGGAAAGCAGCTTTCAAATTCCTAATAATAATTAATGATTAATCACTTCCTCACAAGGATTACGTTAATTAGCCATGTTTAACATTGTGTTTTGCTTTCGGTCTAATTTCTAATATATTCCGATTATTTTCGTGTGTCGAAAATAGGAAGTGAGCTTTATAAAACGTATATAAGTATTGGCGTTATGAAATTTGTTCAATTTTTTTTCTGTATTGAATTACCAGATAAATGCACATTTTTTGAACAATTAACGCGAATTTCTTCATGACCTATGTAGCTTTGAAATAGATGTTAAATAATAAAAATAATAATAATTCAGCGACCGTCGCAACTATTCTCAGGTGGAACATTGCTTCCACGAAGAGCTATGAAGCATTGAAACATTGTTTGTTGAAAAAAAAAACAATTTATTCTTTGAAGAAGATAATATTAACAAATCTCAAATGAAACATGAAACAGGAAAAGACACAGATAATAAAAAAGGTATCAGCCGCGTATAGGAATCGAATCCAGGACTTTAATATGGAGACTTAATACTTATATATGAGAATTAATTAGGTTAGTTTTGGAACTGAATGCCGTAGAAATGAGAAATGAGAAATGAGAAAAACCATGTATGATCGTGTGAAAAATATTGAAATTCGTAAAGAATGCAAGGCTGATGTAAGCGTATTGAGTGAGATTAAGAAAGGGACGCTTAAATGGTTTGGGCATGTGGAGCGAATGAACGAAGAAAGGAGTGTAAGTGAGAGTAAGAGTGGAGGAGAGTGTGAGTGTCTTCAATGATTAAAAATTACAATGAGGTTTACAAACTTCAATAAGATATTTCAATTAATTGCGTACGTTTTAATAAAATAGAAATGTGTTTTAAGCCATTTCAATATATAATGATCGACCGGTTTCGAAAGTATCCTTCCTTCGTCAGGACTATATTAAAACTAACAAAATATGTACTGAATAATGACAGACATACATTGATATTAAGATGTTGGAGTGGGAGGCGACCAAAGGGGAAGGGGTAATTTGAGGTGTTTTAGGAGGAATGGAGTGGTTCACTAGAAAAATATTTGGAATGTAGTATGAGATAAATTTACTTAATTATTTTTGTTTTTACAGTTTCTCCGTACAGGAATACCGGAGGGTAATAATTTCCCTCTTTAAACTTTTAGAGAATAGGAGGGAGTGAATCTGGATCTTGAAGAGACCCATGTTGAGGAATGAAACATAGAGGCCGGCAAATCACTCAACAGCCGAGATGTTGAATACGAGAACTTGTCACAAAAGCGACAAGATCTCATGCGACAAATGTCAACGGTGTACAAATGTTGGGCGCGCGTTTCTCGACTGTGCACCGGTGCCGAAGGGATCAATGACGCTAGTTCATCAGAGCGTCTTTTATTAAAATACCGGTAGAACAAGGACAGCATTCCCAGCTGACGTCTGTGCTCCAAAGATTGCAACCCGTTTGTTAAGATACGAGAATCTATCAAACGGACCGCCCATTTCTGCAAAGAGTCAAGGGTTTTCTCAGATATTTTAAGGCACTCATCAGACTTAGCTGCGAAATTCTACAGTGGGGCGGTTATTTTTAAAATGATTAAAATTAATTGAATTCATGTCCGCATTTATATATTTCCATCTTTTCATCGAATAAACAAAACTTTAAAGTGTGAATATTTCGTCCTTACAAAATTTACATGGCGACAAAAAACCTTTTCCCACGTTTTGCAATGAAATCTTAGCCAGCCGGAAAATCTCCGGAATTCTCGTTTTCGGACTTAACTTTGGAACTCAATAAAAAAGGATTTGAAAGTCCAAGGGTTGCGTAAACTTTTTTCGACCCTAAAGTTTTCGACTTTTTTTATTTCTTTAGGGCTATTCATACCCCTGGAGCACAGTACCATTTACATATAGACACACAGTTGTGTCATCCGGTTTTTGTAAAGACGGGTTTCCACGGATTTATCTGATGAAAGCGTAATGAGCTAGGTTACGAATGGGATGCTTAGATGGTTTGGGCATGTAGAACTAATTAATGTAGAAAAGAGTGTAATGAGAAGATATGACGTTAATGTGAATGGAAAAAGAAGCCGGGGACGCCTGAGGAAGACATGGCACGATCAAATGAATCAAATACTTAAGGCGATCCATCTCAGAAATCGGAAAAAAGAAGTATGAATGTGAATTAAGCAAGAAGAGTTGTTTGGAGGTCCGTCCTCTCAGTCTACCCCTGCGGAGAATGGCGTGATGTTTAGTTAGTTAGCGTCCAACTTTAATAAAAACTGGCAATTTTTTTATTATTTTTTTTTTATTTAATTAGTTCCGCTCTTGGGGAAAATAATTTCTTACAGGGATTATGTTATTTCCGAGGATGTTTTATAGAGGGTTTTTTTGGGGAGAGGAAAGATTGAAGATGGAAACACAGAGGCTGGCAAATCGTTCCATAGCTGGGATGTTTAATTCAAGAAGGAGCGTCGAAACAATCCATTCTCATGTGACAAATGTTAACCGTGTACAAATGTTGGGTGCGTGTTGAGCAAATAGGCATAGGGAAATGCACGCCACTGAGCAGTTGTGTACTATTAATGTATTTGCTGGCCCTGTACAAGTACGCCCACCTCTGAGAAGATAACTTGACTCTGTCTTCGATGGAGCCCCCATACCTGAGCTGGTCATCTTAAGTTACACAAAGCGTATCAACGGAAGGCTTGTTAGGAAGATTGCTTCCGTTAAAGGAGATTAGATTGACATTTCGATCAAGTTTGGACATAATCAGATACGATTGGGTACTTGAAACATTAAATACCGAATCAATGATGCCAGTTCTTCAGAGAATCATCAATTCAAATACAAGTAATACAAGGACAGCATTCCCACTTGATGCTTGGACTCTAAAGATTGCAATCCACTTGTTAAGCTATGGTAGTCTATGTCAATTGCCAATACATACTCTTACATCTTTTATTTTATGAACAAACATTCCCAGGTTACGTATAATCTGATAAAAGTAATAAATGAATTATAAATTATTCAATTTATTTTTATAACTTATTGAAGTTTGTAAACCTCATTGTAATATTTAATCATTGAAGAAGATAATATGTACAAGAATAGCAGCCAATAATATCGGATTTATAAAAAATGGAGGATAATATTAACAAGTCTTGAACTTGAAGTATGATATCGGTGTAAATGGCGTAAATTGAACTGGTCTCATTAGCTAAGTTGGTTAAGCGGTTATCCCGGATAGGTAGAGGTCCTGGGTTCGAGTCCCAGATGCGACTTAAATCTTTTTAATTTGTGTTGTTTTTTTGGTTTCGTGGTTCATTTGGGATGTGTTAATGTTATCTTCTTCAATGATTAAATTACAAATTACTTTGTATTCACCACTTTATCAATATGCGATGCTTTTTTCATCGGGAATATACAGAATACTAAAAAATAATAATGGCAAGGATAAACAAATGATAAACATAGAACACAATAATGTAAGAAAAGACAAATTATAAACATTAAAAAAATTGATTAAATCATTGTTTTATTATTAATATTGATGTTAAAATAAATTCGAGAGATAGTTATTTGATTATTAAATAAATTTAATTGACCATTAACCCTTTTTCTGATTTCAAAAATTTCAAATTTGTCTAATTGTAAACAGGTTGTATTTGCATGTAAATTTTTTAAACCATTATTTATATCAAAAGAATGATTAGTTTCTAAAATACTATATATAGTTGAAATTATTTAATTTCTCTCTACCTGAAAAATGGTGTTTGTTCAATGAGTTGAAATAAACCATAGGATTTTTTTTAAATCTTAAGACGATTTCCGAACTAGCGATCTCTGGGTCCGGAGTGGAGGAATTTACCCCTTTGCCACGAAGTTCGTCAAAGGATGGTTTGGTAGTTAGGATATTGTCGGCTGTTTTATCACTTTCTAGAAGTTGTTCAAAGTCTCTTCTGGAAGTGCAAATATTTGACACACAAACTTACAACTCCAAACTTGTACAAAACTCAAATAACATCTACGATCCAAACGGCAAAGACAAACACGGAGAAATATAGCAGAGTCTCGAGACACTCTTCGATAAACAGGACACGGACGTCAGGTGGGAATGTTGTGTTTGCTTTACTGGTATTACAATAAAAGGTGATTATCATCAACGATTTAATGTTTCAAATACCCAATCAGGTCAAAAAGGATCGAAGCGACAATCTTCTCTCCTTTATGCTTGGTGTAACCCTCAGTGACAAGCTCACGTATGGGGGCTCTATCGAAGCCAGAGTAAAGTTAGCCTCTCAGAAGCTGGGCGTATTGTACAGAGTCCGCAGATACTTTAATAGTACACAACTGCTGACCCAGTACAAATAGCAAGTGCGCCCTACTGTAGAATTTGGCAGCCACCTCTGGTCGGGAGATCTAAAATATCTCCAAAAAAAAACCCTTCACTCTGTGCAGAAACGGGCGGTCCGTTTGATAGATTCGTCTTTCTCAACAAACGGATTGCAATCTTTGGAGCACAGATGTCAGATGGGAATGTTATTCTTGTTCTACCGGTATATCAATCGATGTTATTCTGAGGAACTAGCATCATTGATCGCTTCAGCACCGGTGCACAGTCAGGACATACGCCAAACGCTCGCCCAATATTTGTACATGGTTGATATTTGTCACATGAGAACGTATGGCTTCTATGTCTTGTTTTGTGCTCAATAGCTCGGCTGTGGGATGATTTGCCGGCCTGTGTGTTTCATCTTTCCTACCTCTTAAAGATTCAGGTTTACTCCTTCCTATTCAGAAAACGACCCTCCGCACAGAATCCCCAAAGATGATAGAATTAGTTATAAAAATATATATCAAACTATGGGCATTGAGTTGGCGTCAACATTCATTAGTTAGAAGTCGGGCGAGTAAAATTCACCCATTTGATCCCTTTTTATAAAAAAAACTTTAACAATGTAGAACAGGTTCAGCACAAATTTCTTCGGTACATATATTTTTAGCTCAAGAATCCAATTGAAAACATTAATCACGTAAGTTTCA
This sequence comes from Halesus radiatus, assembly GCA_022606495.2. Classification (NCBI taxonomy): domain Eukaryota; kingdom Metazoa; phylum Arthropoda; class Insecta; order Trichoptera; family Limnephilidae; genus Halesus; species Halesus radiatus. The sequence continues at coordinate 363,043 of JAHDVE020005319.1, read as the reverse complement.
TTATCCGATTGCATCTGGTTACGCTGTCTGACAGCAGAATTATTTCAGATCTAGTTGTATTATATAGACTCATTATCCACCTAATTGACAACTCTGCCATCCTCGCCACTAATAAATTAAATGTACCGATACAAGACAAACTGTTACATTTTTCGCACATAACCAACTACCATTCTTACTCACGAACCAATAGTGAGCGAGACTGGTAGATGGATTTTCAAGCTCTAGCAGTCTAAACAGAGTCTTAAAAATCCAATATTAGAACATAGTTTGTTTTCAACGGATAGTTAGTCATGTCATGAATAATGTACAGAATTCAGAAAAACAAATACTATTTACAGTAAGGTTCCTTACATATGGAACCATGCGTGTTCGTGTGGAGGACTTTTAAAACATTATTTTTAAAACATTTAACAGTTACAAAAAATAGAAAACTAAAACAATATTATAACGCAAATCATGAAAGCTACATTATCCACGCTACAACAGTTAATTATAGGATTTATCAAAGGGCTGGTATAGATGACGCTTCACTGTATAAATGTAGCCAGCAAATATATCAACAATACCTCCAAACTTGTTGCCCAGATTAGCATCCTATTGGTTAGTGAGTGGGACTGGTAGTTAGTTGGTTGTCTGCGTTTTGCAGAAAAATATAACAGTTTGTCTAGTGTTCTTTGTATAATTGGAACGATCAAGTGAACCAAATACTTCAGTCGGACCATGTCAAGAGTTAGAACAACAGAAGAGTATGTGTTATACTTGGCAAATTTCAAAAGAAGGATGAACGAATTGTTTCTGCCTAACTTATAAATTATTGTTAACTAAATTTTTTTACATTATTTACTTATTTGTGATTAATATTGACTTGGTGGATATTGTGTAAGTTTTTTTTCTGTTACTGTGTATTTTAAGTTTTGGTGGAGTTTTTTCTTTTTTCAAATGTAACTTAACTTTTTTCATGTGTAACTTTTGTGCATGTTTTCTATTTTTTATTTTTTTTTATGTGATTTTAAAATGACGTATCTGTATGTAAAAGCTCTCTGGGCGTTAATATAATTTTAAAAAATAAAGTAATAAGATGCATTAATTTGAATGAAACAAGGAGTGTGTGCCAAGAATGATTTCTTTGCGGTCCGTCCTCTCTGCCTACCCCTGCGGTGAAACGACGTTATGATGAGTTAGTTAGTTAGTTAATTTGGTGATTTAGGAAAAAATTTTCCATCTCAAAGGTCAAAAAAATAAACAATGCCGATTTTTAACATTCTGAATTTTTAAAGATGTTGAAAAATGCTTGTACTTTTGGGCGCTGGTTCAAAATATTGAAGACAGACAAGTTCGTAGCGATTTCCTTTCGTATTTTCTAAAACGGAACACAAACCGTAATTTTTTTTATACTAAAAATCTGAAAGATTGCTAATAAAAATAATCATCAAAACTCACATCCGTTACTTCTATTTTTTTCAAAAACAACTTCGAAGGCACACAAAAAATATCAATCACAGCGCGATAAAGAATGCACCGCTGGCGAAAAAATGTCTTGACCCAAGTTTAATCTAAAAAAGTAATGCTGTTTATGTTTATTTTGCAAAACGGGCGTGGCCCGCACGAAATGGGTCCGCGGGCGGCGTGTTGTGCATCGCTGCTTTAAACACTTAGCAAAACCTTTTTAACTATTTTATAATTTTACAAAATGAAAAACCGAAATTTTGTGCTGAAACGCTACGTGAAGCATTTTTTTTCATACCTTGTTTATTTGATAAAAATATCGAATCATTCAAAATTTTGATGCAAATTTGGCAATAAATTAATTAACTGCTGCTGTTTTGGTTCCGCGGGCTTCCGGTGTTGTTAATAACGTTAATTAGTTTGCAGGTGGAATTATGTACATTGAAATTTGATGGAAATTAGCAACTTGCGGGAAATACAATAATGTATCCATTGATTACATATAATATGTTAATAATATTTTAAAACTTTTATACAAGACTTGCTGATGTGTACCCGGCCTTGCTCGGAATATTTTTTTTTGGAAATGATTTATAAAGTTGTGAATTCTCGCTTGTCGTTTGGGCGCCATAATTGATTTCGCAGTGAAAGTTATGCATTGTGACGACTATTACTATCTCTAAACAAAGAAACATTCATTTGAAAAATTTATTTCATTTCAAACATATATTTTTTCAGAACATTTTCTTAATAATAAAGTTCTTAAGTAGGTACCTACTTTTGTTTTCCATTTTGAAAATATTCAACCAAATACACCTTCTTCTTTTGAATATGTAATCTGTGGCTAACCAGCAAAAGAACATGACGGGTTCAATGTTTTTCACACTAATTTTAAAACGTTATAGCAACAGTTTTACATATTGGATTTCATTAAAACTAGTCTACAAACCTTCCCGGCACTGATAAGAACAAACTGTGCTATGTTCAGCGAAACCGGTCGAATAATTTATGATAAAATCGAGGACAGACAGACAGACAAACATTTATTTTTATGTGCAGAGATACATTTACATCGTTCCAGATCAAATTTTCAGAAGTAATATGTTTCATTAAAAAAAAAACTTTAACCCACTAACCATCACGCTGTTTTTGATAGAGGTAGGCAGAGAGGATAGACAGTCATACAACTCACTCTGTTTCGGCATAAAACTCCTTGATTCAGTCACATTCATATATCGTCTCATACATACTCTTCTGTTATTTGAATCTTAACATGACCCGATTTGATTCACTCGATCGTGTCATGTCTTCCTCGGGCGTCCCTGATTTCTTCTACTATTATTTCCCCGTTATATATTCTTCTTCCACCCCTTTCTTCCATGCCCAAATAATTAAGATTATTACGCTTACATCCTCGCACTCTTTCCGGATGTTTTGGTTATCGGATCTTAGCACATCTCAGGGATCTGGGATATCAGGGAACAGCCTGAGGGATTGTATTTATACAGGATTTAGTCTACTTTCATCCTTCCTCTGCCAGATCTATGCCTCACTGGAATTCAACAAGGTTGGTATCAGCACTCCCTTGTGGACTGCTAGCTTTTTCGAACAATGTAAATATAATCATTATGGTTTTACCGATAATAAATCATTATTTAAAAAAAACCCGTCCAAATTAGAATGGGGTGGGAGTGAATGAAATCATATAAATAAGTCGTCACAATGTGGATTAACCGCAGTTTTAAAATGGTATTGAACGCCGAAACAGCTGTCACAATAATAAAAAACTAAAAATACTGATTTATATTAAATTTTCAAAAAACTAAATATTCTGTTTTTGTAAACAAGCCGAACCTTTTTACTTATTTGCTCTTTAGGTTACATTTTACAAGAGCGCCTCTGCCTGTATGGTGTAAAGACAGGGGAACTATCATCAGCATTGAGGCAGGTCAGGGTAAGGGCTGTTGGAAGAGATTTATTAATGCGGGTCTTGAAGAGTCCCGGATTTATACGAAGGAAGAAAAACAGGAAGCCGTTCTTAGCTCGTTTCACATGCGAGCCGCCTCACACAAAATCAGTCGGAGAATCGACCCGTTCTCCGAGCGGACCTCAACTCTGAACGGGTATTTCGCTCGTGTCCTTCGAACAGGATCCATTGAATTACACGTAGAGCAGACTCAGCATATCTACATTTCGATGGCAACCGATCTGTTAACAACGTTTTTTGAAGCAATTTGCTATTTTAATTAACCTGTAAGCACGCCTGGCTCGCTCCTTGCCCTCCTTATTTTGGATTCATCGTCTTTTTTTATTTTTTTTTATATGATACCACATAATTGTTCCAACTGCTCCCAACCGTCTGGAGCCAGTGAGGCGATGGCATTACCAATTGGGGAATGTTGTGAGGCTAGGGTAGTGGGGAGAGGAAGGAGATGGGGAAGAAGAAGGTAAAAAAAGTACCTGGTTATTCAAATCAGGTCACCAAATACGGCTGAAGCCATTTCAAGCAACGTTTGGATTCTGAATGGTGGTGACACTCTGGGACGTGCCGCCAATATACTACATATTATTTTAAATGAACAAATTATGAAATAACACAATTTATGCAGATAAAATTTACTTGAACCCGCGACCTCTGGATTCATAGCCAAGGATCGTATACTCCGTCATATTGCATTGCGTATTAGGACCTCTCTATGTATTATCTGCTCTGTGACTTAGATACCAACCTACGTCTCTCATATAAAACTGTGGGTTGATCTCAACGTCTCACGACCTGATGAGTAACAATATTTAAATATGTTTTGGAGGCTTCATTATCGTTACGTCATAACAATATTCGTAATGTAAACGTTACAGTACAAATTCCAGGGCTACACAAACTATAGCTCGCGGAATACATTTATTTTTACAGTTACATGAAATTAAATATTTACTGGGAACGCACACGCTGACATTACTGGTTTGTCTCTCTATCATTCTTTGTATGAATATCAGATCCGAATGAACTGCCGCGTGACTGAAGAATGATTAAAAACTCGACAGAATTCAGAGCAAAAACTTAAACCTCATCTTTTCAGAGAATCATATCCTTAAATGGAAGAAATGCACATAAATTTCTTAGCTAGGCTAGCCGGTTAGTGCTTACCTAAAGTCACTTATAGAATAAGTATTTTTTTCACGGACAGGTGCGCAAATGCGTTCACAACCCGCAACACTGTAAATAACTAAACGTGTAAAAAAAATGTAAATATCTATTAAAAAGTTCTTACGCTTTTCAAGGCCATTTTACAAATATTCTCCAGTCCTAAAAATTATAAATATTTCAAATAAATACCAACTCTTCTTGTGCCACCAAAAATGTAATTAATTTAATACCAATCTAAAAGGGGGATAAAATAGCAACTGTAAAAATCATACCTTTTCTAAGCTTAAATTTTCTAATAAAACTGTGTTCATCTGAAGCAACCTGCCAGGTAAGCATGTTTTTTTCTGTATCTGTACATAATTAGATAGAGAATAGAAAGTAATATTTGTACAGCGCTCTTGATGTGATTTTTCACAAAAAACGGCGCTTTACAAATCATCAAATTAATATTCTTTGTATTGGGGTATTTCTCAAGGCTGAAGGGATTGGGGAAGATAAATATAGGGTTATTCAACTATTGACTCAATTTTGCACGTTCACGGCCGGGGATATTTCCTTTACTTTACTTTACTGAGCTTGCTCAAATTGGTGATTAGCAATAAATGCTATTTCTAGTTTCAGGGCTAATTTTAAAATGGAGATGAAAGGTACACTGCACTACAGTTGCCCAAACAATTTTACGAAACTCACGAACACAGAAAACCTTGTGCTGCATAGTAACCATTTTACTAACAACTGCCTCGAAATGGCTGCTTGGCGGCCCGAGTACTCTAGCATTCATTTGCGCAACTATGAGCGATCTAGCGGTGAGATTCGAAACATTCGGAAGTCCTCTTTCAATTGCTATGTAGATCATTCACATACTCGTACAATGCATAATTCAGGAGATATAGAGGAACGAAATTGAGTCGGTCTCCGTGGTTGAGTGGTTACGATCCTTTATTATGATCCGGAGGTCGCGGGTTCAAATTACGGCGTGTGCAATTAAATTTTATTTTATTAAATTGTTTTATTTTAGAATTTAATAATTTAAATTAATATGTAGTAAGTATATTTGCGGCACGTTCCACAGTGGCATATACTGTCAGTATCGCCCTGGTGAAAGACCACCATTCAGAACCAAAACGTTACTTGAAATAGCTTTACCCGTGTTTGGTGACCAGAACTGAATAGCCAGGGACTTCCCCACCTTTCTCCTCCCCATCTCCTTCTCGTGAATAACTTCACCCTCACAGCATACCCCAATTGGGGATGCCATAGTCCTACTGGCTCCAGACAGTATAAATTAGGAGATTTTCAAATATTACCCGTAACCTGGGAATGTTGGTCGAACTTTAAAAAATACGCGTATACTGTGAACGCATATATATATATATATATCAAAAATTGATATATATATATATCAATTTCAAATGCGGCCCTTCAATATAAATGTTTTTTAAGCCCTGCATCGGTTTGATGATCTCACTAGACTGATGTCTGTCATCCTTAATCTCGTGGAATCCTTTTGACTGTATTATGGTTGTTCATAATCATTATTATAATAATATAATACAATACACAATCATTCCCGCTGTATTAAATATTATTTAATACACCATATTTTAATGTTTAATGGCGCTTCTTCTAGAACACTGAATAGATTAACAGATAGAAGCGCGATGTGGGCACGTCCGTGTGTCCGTCCATAGTAGGCACTGCCTTTCCTCGCACAGCCTCCGTAGTAGTTTCCTGTCAACTTTGCCTGGGGTGGCCTGTTTGTTACCTACGAGATGAAATGTATTTAAGTGTAATAAATTGGCATTTCATCAGCTTTTCTGTATAGATCACAGTTCTATGAATTACGTATTCAGTGTTCAGGATCTACTTGTGCCTTTGCGAGGGAAGTTTGATAGACAAGTGAAAAAGCATCGCCCTAGGTGGAAATGAAAATAACTCTGAAACATTATTACGAAGATAAATTTGAATGCTTGTGTTTGACTACAGTCATAAAGGATTCGCTTATTTTAACGATATTAATGCTTTTAGTATTATCGTATAATTTTTATAGCGCCGTTTTGTGAAATATCGCCCGAACGGGGCTTTACAAAGATAAACAACAAATAAAGTCTCCTTCAACGGAAGCAATCATCCCAACAAGTCTTCCATTGATATGCTCGGTGTAACTTTAAGTGACCAACTCAGGTATAGGGGCTCCATCGAAGCCAAAGTAAAGTTAGCCTTTCAGAAGCTGGATGAGATACTGCTGACTCTGTACAAATCGCAAGTGCGCCCCAATTTTGAATTTGGTATGAATCCTCAACTACCTGAAAAAATCCTTGACTCTTTGCAGAAACGGGTGGTCCATTTAATAGATTCCATTATCTTAACAAATGAATTGCAATCTCTAGAGCACACGCGTCAGGTGGAAATGCTTCCTGGATCTACGGGGTTTTCATTGGAAGATGCTCTGGGGAACTAGCGTCATTGATCCCCTCGAAACTGGTCTCAAAGGGAGTGTTTTACTTTAAATGATAACTCATACACCGTATACAATAAAATAATTTTTTTTTTTAAATTCACACATGAAAAAAAAACAACTAACACGGTGTGGTTATCAAACTTAACGTTAGAATGGAAATGAGGGGTAAAATGTATTATTTTCAACTTTACTAATTTTTCACTGAAGTGCCGAGCGATGGCGTTAACTTTCTTGTAGATATGCTTTCCTCGCGTTACTTCCTCAGCAATGCTTTTGTCTTCATAGTAGCAGGCTGCGCCTTTTTTCGTTGGAAAGTTTAATATTTTTTCACTGAGGGTATTTTACGTCTTATCCTATGGTGGGAACTATTGAGTGAAATTTCAGACACAATAAACGAGTGAATTATGTTTATTTTTTAATAAATTAAAGTGTTAAATATGTTTACTATGAGTGATAACAATATTTATTACCATGAACGAAAAGATTAATCAAAGGTAAGAGAAAAACGCCTAATTTAAAGTACTTCTCGTTTCAATTTATACATGTCTACCACCTGAACGAGTAACTAGATTGAACGATTAAAAATTGGGTTCATTTTCAGAATTACTAGCATTTGGAAAAAAAAATCCCAATTTTTATTGGCTCTGGATAGGGAGAAAAACAATCTGTTTATTTTCAAATATAGGTAATTAATTTATTTTTTATTTGAGAAAACACACAAATAGTTATAATAAAATATATTTTTACAGATTAAATTATTTCTATTTGCATTAACGAGTAAGTTTTTATTATTTAAAAATTAAAATAAATATATGAAAAAAAAATGTAGATAATCATAATAATGGTACGGAAATCAGTGCTACCATGACAGGGAAGAGAAACAACAGGGGTGCTTTAACAGGTAAGGGGAAGAAACCAAATTTAATGACGTGAGGGGTGAGTAATTTGCCAATAAATAAATTCTAAAATTATGCAGACAACTCGCATTGCACCGCAAAGTATTAGTATTTACTCCTCAAAGAGCAAATCTGCCCATGATCAACTCGTCCATTTTATAAAATTTTGAGGAATTTATCGCCAATAACCTTCCCGTAGCTGCCGTGCCAACATCCAAATCTAGACAAAACCAAAAATTTAAGTAAAACAGCAATAGATAAAAAAAAGTTCGACTTGTTTACATGCACAGAATATTTTGTTAGAGTATTTAGTTTGACCCTTTTAGAAATGTTTATAAATTTGTTTACCGCAGGAAATGGTGACATGAACGCTTTTGCGTCGTCGTTATTTCGCTTTGACAAGGTTGTTTCACAAATCTGTTAAGAATTATAATGAATAAGCTTGAAAATAAGTAAAATAACAATTTTCCCTGAAACGTAATAGAATATTTGTGATTATTCTCACATCACTTCTATTTTGACATGATTTTAGTGCCAATGATAGCGGAGTTTATTAAAAAAATGAGCCACCTGGGCTGGTGCCAAAATGGATGTAACGTGGACTTTGCCATCAGAACAAAACGGAACAGGTAGATTTTGCTTTGAGCATGTCTATGTAATTCTAACGTCGGTGGCTACCATCAACAGGGTAGAGATTTCCCTGATATTTAATAACAGAAATAAACACGTTCCTGTGAAATTACAGCACTAAATTTCAGAACTCATTTTCACAGTCAACAAATATTTCCATTAATTACTTACTCCTTTGTTAAAAAAATAATATGTTTTCTGTCGTTTCGGTTGGTTGACAAAATGGCCGACATGAACATTAGGGGCATTGTTAATTAGCGTATACAACACGTATCACGTTAAACATTGTACACTGACTGCTCTACGTTATTTCACGTTAGACACGTTAATAATAAATAATCGTTTTAATTGCCTGACATTATGTCGCCATTTCAAAATGGGGTTTAACACTGGGTTACATTTTAAAACACGTCAATTAGGAACATAAATTCGCAGCATTTAAAATTACACAATTTTGTTATATTCAAAAATAATAACATCATAAATATATTTACTTGTCCAATATTTAGTAAATTTTCACAAAACAACATCGTGAAAAGTAATATTTAAAAAAATTCAACCTTCTCAACGAAATTACTTTTTAGAATATTTCCAGTACCAAACGTTGAAGACATATTTAAACAAGTTTATATTATAAAAAAGCGTAAAAAGAATAAATCTTGAAGAAAGTCAGGAATATCACAAAGTGGATGATAGAAATGAAAAATAATAAACATAAATAATGAAAAATAGAAATAGTTTTAAAACAACTCAAACAGTATTTATCCAGCCATAAAAAAAATTATAATAACCTCTCAATCATGTTTGAATACTTCTAAAAGGGATTCGAATGACAATCTAGTCTTCTTTAACAGAACCCAATAAGCTTTCGATTGATACGATTGTGTAACCCTAAGTGACCAGTTCAGGTATGGGGGCTCCATCGAATCCAGAGTCAAGATAGACTTTTAGAAGCTGGGCGTATTGTACAGAGCCCGCAGATACTTTAATAGTACACAACTGATGAACCTGTACAAATCGTAAGTGCGCCCCACTGTTGAATTTGGGAGCAGCCTTTGGTCGTGAGCACCAATATACCTGAAAAAAACCCTTGACTCTGTGCAGAAACGGGCGGTCCGATTTATAGATTCCTCTATCTTAACAAACGGATTGCAATCTTTGGAGCACAGACGTCAGGTGGGAATGATGTTTTTGTTCTATCGGTATTTCAATAAAATATGCTCTGAAGAACTAGCGTCGTTGATCCCTTCGGCGCCAGTGCACAGTCGCGAAACATGCCAAACGCGCGACCAACATTTGTACACGGTTGATATTCGTCACATGAGAACGGGTCACTTCTAACAGCTCGGCTAATCATAACATATAAATAAAATTAAACTCTTAATTAATCAAAAAATATTAACAACAAAATGATTATAAAACATTGAATAACAAATTTATATTAAAAATTAAAAAAGAAAAAAAAAATTTGATATAAATAAAGGTTCAAAAATATTACGTACAAATAAAACAGGTTTACAATTAGATAAATTTAAAAATATAGAAATTAGAAAAAGTGTTAAAAGTCAATTAAATATAATTAATAATAATTTATTATTAAACTGGCAGAGGAAGGATGAAAGTAAACTGAAAGCTTTAGAAATGAGATCTCTGAGACGAATGTGTGGTAAAACCATGTATGATCGTGTGAAAAATGTTGAGATTCGTAAAGAATGCAAGGCTGATGTAGGCGTAGTGAGCAAGATTAAGAAAGGGACGCTTAGATGGTTTGCGCATGTAGATCGGATGAATGAAGAAAGGAGTGTAAGGAGAATATATGACGCGAATGTGAATGGAAGAAGAAGCCGGGGACGTCCAAGGAAGACGTGGCACGATCAAGTGAATCAAATACTTGAGTCGGGCCATGTCAGAAGTCGGAATAACAGAAGAGAATGTATGCGACGTTGTATGAATGTGAATGAAACAAGAAGTGTATGCCAAGATCGATTTGTTTGGCGGTCCGTCCTCTCTGCCTACCCCTGCGGAGAAATGGCGTGATGGTTAGTTAGTTAATTTATTATTTTGAAAATGACTGTCTCTCGAATTTGTTTTTATATTAATATTATTAATAAAAATAATTTCTAACGAAAATTTGTTATTCAATGTTTTATAATAAGATTAGATTAATTACTTACTTACTTTAATCAACTTTTATTCTTGTTTATCATTTTTCTATACTTTTTATTTTATTTTTTAGTATTCAGTGTGTCCTGATGAGGAAAGCTTAGGTTACTAAACATGTTGATATGTATATAATAATAAAGTGGTGATTACAAAGTAATTTTTAATTATTTTATTAATAATGCCGCCACAAAGTAAATACCAATCTTACGAAGAAATTATAAAAAGTGCTTTGTTTACACCACTATTTTTAATATATAAATATCTACATGTTTCAGAAGCAAAGCTTATCTCTATTCTATTTTATGAAAAACGTACTGAAATTGTTGATAAAACGTTCCTAATCGCATTGACTGGTTTTCTTACTGGACTTATTTTTAAACATTTTGGTGTGTATTTCATAGAATTTAAAGAATATAATAAAATGATTTTTGTCTTTTGAAACCTTATAAGATTTCCTTACTACATGTATAGATCTTACAGATAAATCACGAATGGTACTGCTTCATTAAGCAACCCGCGTGGCTTTTAGGGCCTTTTTTTAAATTTGGTACATTAATATTGATTAAAAAGTTTAAAAAAAGAACTGGAGTTCCTTAATGTTTAATATTATATTTAATATAAATGGTCAATTTTTGTGAGCATTGTTTAGTGAGTAAAATAACCCCAAGGGCGTTTTACATCCTGTTAAAGTTTGTAGCCCCTTATGTTTTTAAACTTCTTAAAGGTTTCGAAATTGGTTTCTAACCTCAAAACAAATGGAAGGTCATTCCAAGAATCTGTCCTCAAATTTAGCAGCATACAAGAGGGTTCAACCAGTCAGTTCGACGCATCAGACTTGAGTAAGATTGTCCCTCGTGCAGAGATCAGTCAAGTATCATGATGCCGGCCCATTCAGTGCTGTCTGTCAGTCTGTCCTCGATTTTCTTGAAAATTACTCTACCAGTTTCACGGAAAATTGCGTAGTTTATTCCTATTAGTGCCGGTAAGGTTTAGAGGGTCGTTTGAATGAAATCCAATACGTAAAAACTTTTTTTTTTTTAAAGAAAGACAAATATTCCCTGGTTACGAATAACCCGACAATATTTAAAAAATCTCCTACTACTATCACAGTAAGTGGAAGATATTGCTTATGTCGTAATGGAGGACTTAGCTAGCCGAAGAATTGAACTCACGACGCCTGGGTGAGACCCAAACGCGATGCCAACTGAGCCAATGACCGGTCACGTTGCTATGTTTTAAAATTAGTATGAAAAACATAGATATACCACTCTGGTTAGCCATAGATTACATATTACAGATTCAGAAACTTGAGAGAGGCAGTTCTAGCATTAAGTTTCAGCTATATAAATTAATATAACTCTTATTATTTTAATATAACCCGCCAAGTTAATCAATATATACTAGTGTTTCATTCAATAATTACTGTTTTTTATTATATTTTTCACCTGTAAACAATAAAATATATATTTTTATTTTAAATTTATATTTTTCACCTGTAAACAATAAACCTGGGTTTGCGATAAGCCGACGTAGCTCAACGGTAGAGCATCTGACCGGACATTAGAAGGGTGCGGGTTCGAGTCCTGCCGGCGACATTTATCTTTGCTCGGAAGGTTTTTTCAATTTGGATGAGTGTTTTAGATTAATAATTATTGTTTATAAAAATAATAATTGTTACCCTTTGCACTATGCACAAAAATCTTGTCTTAAGTTTTAAAGAACTTTAGTTTATCAATTAATAATATAACTCTATTGTAACATGTATCTTAACAGTGATATGACAGTAGTCGGTGGCACCGCATACTAGAGGAGCTGCTATGTTGAACACTCCTTGCAGTCTGTTCAAATGTACATTAGGCAGACCAGCATACACACTATTGCAGTAGTCCAATCTGGAGACTACTAGAGCATTAACCCTTAGCAGAATCTATTGGGAGACATCTTTCAGATTTCAATTGCCTCAGAAATAATGCGGTAGACTTTAATTTCGATGTCCTACTTTTATGACTTCCGCAGTCAAACCCCCTCCACTCCAACCCCTGAAGTATCATCCAAGTTAAATAACCCCACCACAAATAACAGCACATATTCGTAATCTTAAATCTTGCAACACATTATTAATATAATAGTAACGGTAAATCTTACCACGCACTTTCTTCCAGTTAAAAGGTTGTACGTAGGAACACGGGCACGTGTCTTAAGGCTGCCCTGCCGCTTAAATTATAGTACACTAGGGGAATTTAGTAACGAAATGGGGTCGGACAGTGGCGTGCTCGGCTTACTGGCCTTATTCCCCGCGGCGAATTGTGCCGGCCCACGGGTTTTGGGATTAATTAAGAAAATGGGTTTAGGGGGAAATAATTATTTTATTTTATTAAAAAAAATATTATTTGCACAAAATTCACAACACGAAATGAGATAAACAACCGGTAAAAAAAAAAAAACATTTATAATACAAAAATTAAGCAAAGCAAAAATATACTTACGAAAAAAATTACTTATTATAATTTATTTAGTATTAAATATATATTATTACATGATTATTACTATTTACTTATTATTATTTAATTTTTATTATTTACTTATTAATATTTACTCATTTTTATTCACGTGTTATTATTTACTCACTACTTCTTCTTAACAAAAATATGGTCACCCTATGATTGTGGCTAATTGGAACACAGATACTTTATGATAGTTATTTGGGTTACAACGAAATGATTATTTTTGTAATCTATAAATGTACGGCCCAACTTAAAGATTTACTTTCCATTTTATACTTGCTTATAGTCTGAATAACTTTGGTGTTATTTAAAAATAAATAAATAAATTATTATATATCGTTTCACTAAAATTGAAAATCCGCTCATCTCAACACAGGACGTCCTACTGAGATGAGTGGCTAATGTTTTGGTTTTTGTTTTTAAATTTAAAAATAAATAAATAAAATAAACACATTTGAGAGAACATTCAAACGTTTTGATAAAGTCCATGATTTCCGACATACTAAATGACAATCTTCGAGTTCTAATTTCGTAAAGCCTGACAAAAATTATTTAGACTGCTTCAAAAAAATTATTGCACTGGATTGAGTTAACAAGTCTCGAGATTCTGGATACTGGTACCCATAATTAGTAGGAAATTGATTGAGGAAAAGCAAATGAGTCAATAAAAAAAGGGAATTATTTTGAAAATGCAAATGAGATCTAAGTCTTTCCTACGCTTTTCTAATGAAGAAATGTTAATTTAATTCCGATACAAATTGTTTTGTGTAATTTCCTGTTTATGAATAATATTATCCAATTTACTGGAATAACTTATTAACATTGTTATAGTTGATCCTTTGGTTGCGCTGGTTCATACAATTTCGTCATCACAACTTATATAATTTCAATTGACTTGCTCAAATATGTAGGGGTAAAAATAGGAAGGATCAAGATGGGATCCAAAGACTTACCCCTGATCCTTAATTCATCACAAGCCTCTTCTTTGGCTGCACTTGAGCACATAAATAATCAATAGTTCTAGGTAAAACACAGAGACGATATTCATCTGCCGCGGATCACACAATAGATCGCGGAGTTTATAAAAAACACAATACGAATATTGCGTTGCGGGATGCGGATGCGAATTGATGTGTACTGAACGAAATCACAGCGGACAATACATCGTATTGTAAATTTTTTGTGTGCAGTGCCAGGGAACATTTCTCCCTCTTTCTGTGTCAACTGTGGTTAGAGGTGCATAAATCTGGAGATAATCTTCTCTACCCAGTGAGCGGGCTGCCTATTGCTACTGTGGTTTTTATTTATTTTTATTTCAAATAATTGTAAATTGTGTTTAATGTGCTAGTGGCGCTTGCTGATATATATTTAAGCACGCTCACTAAGGTAATGGAGGGTATAAGATGGAATTTGGGCGGAGATGGAGGGGGTCGGTGCTGGGGGTCCAGCGGCCGAGGTTGGATATAGAGGGATTCGAGTTCGATTCTAATTTGGAGTCAAATGTTTTGGCTAAATCTATTATATGTTTTCGGAGTGGAGGAATTTAACAGCGGACAATGATGCGGGTAAAGTCGATGGACTAGGTATGGATTTCAATTGGGTGGGTTTAATTTAGGAAGCATATTATTGTGAAAAATCAACTATAAGGCTATCCAAGTTGAACCGTTACCGGCGCAATCATCATTAAAGAAAATATTAACAAATATCAAATGAAATACGAAAGAGAAAATACATAAGGCATTATCTAGATTGCAAATAAATTCGGGAATAATCTTGCGAGCATTGAAAAAGATGGCAGTAAAAAAGGTTAATTAATTTGCGTATTTCTTAAATTGTTATGATTTTTTTTAAATTTATATCATAACCGCACAAGAGTCCAAACTGCGCTCAGCCGTTTGGAGCCAGTGAGACTATGGCATCCCCAATTATGGTATGTTGGAAGGCTGAAGGTTGTGGGGAGGGGGGGTGGAGATGGGGAAAGGGAAATTGGCAGGGGGAAGTACCTGACTATTTAGATCTGGTCACCAAACATGCCTAAAGCCATTTCAAGCAACATTTCAATTCTGAATGGTGGTCTTTCACCAGGGCGATACTGATAGTATCTTCCAGTCTGGAACGTGCCGCAAATATACTATATATTATTTTAAATGAATTAATTGTGAAACAACACAAATTAATTAAATAAAATTTATTTGCGAACGCCGGGATTTGAACCCGCGACCTTCGGATTCGTTGTCGAGAACCTTACCCCTCGACCATGGAGGCCGTCAAGATAGATATCGTACTGTTTGAATATAGGAATGAATAAAAAATTACAGTGATGAGGGAGTTATATAACCCCAAAGAGTCAATTACCCAAATTACCTATATTACACTCACACAGGCACTACGTGAGCTCTCACATAAATTTTTTTATGGGTTTTATCCACCCTTGTTTAATTTAAGTTAGTTTTAAGGACGCTAGTGAGTGACACGAATGTGTCGAAGCAAATAAATAAAATTAAGTAACAAAAGTACATAGTGGATAAAACTATTATTTAAAAGTGAAATAACACTCTATTTGCACACGCCGAGATTCGCACCACCGACTCTCAAATTTGTAGTCTAGGATCTTAACCGCTTGACCATTGGGGCTTCAAATGGGAAAAAAATAATTGTTTGATTATTTTATTTTTTTTGTAAATAAATATTTTAAAAATTACTTTGTAATCACAACTTTATTAATATATACATATTAACATGTTTCGAAAGCGATTCTTTCCTCATCAGGAATATACAGAATACTTCCTGATGAGGAAAACATCGCTTTCGAAACGTGTCGATATGTGTATATCAATAAAGTGGTGATCACAAGCAATTTTTAATTCATTTTGTTAATAATGATGCCACAAAGTGAATACCAATTATTTGAATAATTTTTTTGTTTACAGTTACTCAACACAGGAGGCTCTGAGGAAAATAATTGTCCTCAAGGTCTATATCATCTTAGGGGATACTGTGTGGAGGGTCTTTTATAAGATAGGAAGGAGTTAACTCGGTTCTTGAAGAGACCCATGTTGTAGGAGGGAGGAAACATAGAGGCCGGAAGATCATTCCACAGACGAGTCGTAAAAGCGACCCGTTATCATGTGACAAATGTCAACCGTGTGCAAATGATAAGCGAGCGTTTGGCGTGTTTCCCGACTACGTACCGGTGACGAAGGGATCAATGACGGTAGTTCCTCAGAGCATTTTCCATTAAAATACCGGTAGAACAAGGACAGCATTCCCACCTGACGTCTGTGTACCAAAGATTGTAATCCATTTCTTAAGATAGAAAAGAAAAAAAATCAAGGATAATATTGACTTTCCAGCATTTCCGTGGTTCGAAAATTGTTGCACGCCACTGCTTTTTATTCCAACGTTTTTTTCCTTAAAAGCAATACGAGATCTCTCTTTGAATATCCGAATAATCTCCTAGAAAAAAAAATCCATTTGATTTTTCATAGATAGGGACATGTCTAAAGAACTCCACTGGCAATTTCTGATAAGGATTCCCTTAATGGATACTGTCCAATTGAACTATTTTATCATTGAATTTAATCTCTGAATCCGAGGAATATAAAGTTGGAATTCTACAATCAGACAATGCCAGGTGCTAAAAAAGGTATCGAATACTATAAATCTTTTGATTCGTGATTTAAAGTAAATGAGACTCTCAGAATATACTGTCACCCCTCTGAAAATGCCGGAGAGGCATTATACATTAATTTGAAATAATTATAATATTTTCTTCAATAGGTGTGTGGTAATTTTGTGTCGTCATTGTTAATGAAATTAAATTAAAAATATGTTCAATTTATTTTTTATAACTTATTGAAGTTTGTAAACCTCATTGTAATACTAAATCATTGAAGAAGATAATATTAACACATCCCAAATGAACCACTAGAGGTAGAGGTCCTGGGTTCGAGTCCCAGATGCGACTGAAATCTTTTTATTTTTCTGTTGTTTTTTCGATTTCGTAATTTTTTTTCAATGATTTTTACAAACTTCAATAAGTTTTAAAAAATAAAATGAATATTTCTTTTCAGACTTGTAAAATAAGTCAATAGATGTCTCATATGAATAAAAATCGGGTAGGTATATCCGAGACTCTATTCCGAGTGCAATTGTGTTCGGGCAGAACGTTGCGATCATCATAAGGATAGTAGCCAACAATATAGGATTTTAAAAATGGAGGATAATATTAACAAGTCTTGAACTTGAAGAATGATATCGGTGTAGATGGCGTAAATTGAACAGGTCTCATTAGCTGAGTTGGTTAAGCGGTTACCCCTGATAGGTAGAGGTCTTGGGTTCGAGTCCCAGGTGCGACTGAAATCTTTTTATTTTTCATTTGGGATGTGTTAATATTGTCTTCTTCAATGATTAAAAATATGTATTCTGTTTACACCACTGTTTAATATAAAAACATCGACATTTTTCTAAAGAGAGGCTTTCCTCGTCAGGATACACAAAAAATAACATTAAGTGATGGAAGCAGGTAAGTAATAATTAATTAAAATTACGAAAATGATTGAAAATATAAAATAATAATTTTATCTGAGAAATATTTTTTTAAAAATCAATTTTTTTATTAACATACATATAATACAGCGCCCTTGAGGTGATTTCTCACAAAAACGGCGCTATACAAGTCATCCAACTATTATAATCAAGAAAATAATAAGGAATAAAAAAAATGTGTTAGTCAATTATTCCTAAAATTTATATTAATAATATTATAAATATTTTTTACTACGCTTTCGAAACATATTGATATTTTGTATATTAAACCAGCTGAATGAAGTACCCGGCGTTGCTAGGGGTTATGAATGGTTGGAGGAAAGTTTTGAGGTTGTGATGTGTTACCCCTACCCCTACCCCTGCCCCTACCCCTACCCCTACTCCTACCATTAAACTCACCCCTACCCTACCCCTACCCTACCCCTACCAAGTGTAGAAGTGTTCACAATTTCATCAAGCTCGAAAAAAACTGTAGATTTGTATACATAACAAGCACACACCGCCCGCCCGAGGTATTCTTCTTTATGTATTAGATAGAAGAAGAAGAAGGTGTAAATATTTTTATCCAATACGATAAACATAATGATTTTAAAGAAAACAATATATTTTTTTTAAATTTACATAGGCATAGCATTTATCAAAATGAAATCAGAAATATGACATTTTTCTGACCGTCCTATGTACAAACGATTTTTCAAAAGTCTGTCCATTCGAGCATAAAATTTCTAATACAAAAAAAATATATTTCATCATCATTTCTATTCGATGAAACGGAATGGCAATATACAATTAAGGCAGTAAAAGCGAGACAGAATGCTGGATTTGCATTAGTTTCATTGGCTCACACGGGACTAGAACCAAAAGCCACTAGGTCAAACGGCCTCCGTTTTTTTTTTAAGCATTAATACCACACAAGAGTCCCAACCGTCTGGAGCCAGTGAGTCTATGGCATCCCCAATTAGGGAATGTTGTGAGGCTGAAGGTATTGGGCAGGGGAAAGAAAAGAATAAGAGGAAGGTGTGGAAATACTTGGCTATTCAAATCTGGCCACCAAACAAATGCTTCAATTCTGAATGATTGTCTTCCATCACAGCGATAGTGAGAGTATCTTCCACTTTGGAGGTTCCGATTAAATTAATTGTGTATTTATTATTGTATGGTATCAAACTATTGTAAAATTTCGACAACGCGCTACAACTGTCTCAGTCATGTATATGAAACAAACGAGAATTTTTTATCGTATCCATACCCATTATTCATACATAAACAATGAAATTCATATCGTGTACAACTCTCCTTTGAAATATAAACAACTCTTAAATGGGACAATGACTTTTATTGAATGCATTTTGTTGTTTTCATAACACCAAACATTGATTGCAAGAATGAAATTACAGTTCTAAAAATTTCCTTATTTCGGAATATAATACCGACGACAACATCAAACCAACCGGTTGCTAACAATTTGTGAATCATTCGGCATAACGACATATTAGATCAACAAGGTTCTATCTGACAGTAATTTTAAGCAATACAGATCTCTTCGCCAATGTTCCGATACAAAAATAAGGTGTCGCCAACAAAGCGGTCGTAATTAGGCACTTTTCAAAATGAAAGGGATCCACTCACAGATCGATATGAAAAAAACTTTTATTACGTAATAGTAACAATTCCCCTCTTCCCACAATAATTTTATTTAATTTTATTTAATTAATTTGTATTGTTCCAGAGTGGTAGACACTCTCAGTATCAGTCCTGGTGAAAGACCACGAATCCGAAAGTCACGGGTTAAAATCCCGGCGTGCGCAACTAAATTTTATTTGATTAAAATATGTTATTTAAGAATTTATTAATTAAAAATAATATGTAGTAAATTCGCGGCACGTTCCAGTGTGGTATACTGTCAGCATCGCCCTTGTGAAAGACAACTGTTCAGAATGAAATGGCTTAAGCCGTGTTTGGTGACCAGATCTGAATAGCCAGGTACTACCCCACCTTCCTTCTTCCCCATCTCCTTCCCCTCCTCAATACCTTCAGCCTCACACCATACCCGAATTGGGGATGCCATAGTCTCACTGACTCCAGACGGTTGGAAGCAGCTGGGACTCTTGTGCGGTATCACATAAAGATTAAAAAAAAAATTTAACTCTACATGTAAGTAATCCTCCCATAACCACAAGCTATTGACGCCCAACCTATGGAGAGTAAGTAGAATTAAAATAAGAAAAAATATGTATTATAATAAATAAATATGTATTATATATAATAAATATCAACAAATTGATAACATAATATGATTTATCTTATATCTTTTGTAATAAATAAATAATAATAATGCATGTATTATTTTTTCATAATTCCAATGGCCTAAAAGAAAACGAACACAACAAGCACAAATTGTAGAAAGAAAAGCTACACCATCGAATTATATACGTAAAAACTGCAGATAGAACCTTGCTGTAACTAAGTCAATAATTCAAACGTGAAACTATAATTCCAAGAAATTCCGCTAGAGTTTCTACCAATGTTGCCAGTTTAGTTACTTTGATACTAGCATAGCGGGCCAGCCAGTACCTAAAGTAAAATATCTAAGAACTTTCTAATTATATTATCATTACGTAGCCACCAAACCATTGCATATTTGGTTAAGTACTATCTGGTATGGCCTAGTGGTGAATTCCATTTCCTACAGTCGGCCGAATGAATCAAAGAAGAAACCTACTTAGCGGCGGAAGTGGCACACTATTATAGGTACTACATTTGTGCATATTTTTTTATTTCTGGTTTCATTGGCTTGACGTTAGAGACTGTTATTATGTACAAAGATTATGTGTATTTAAGAATGGTTTCTGTCATTATGTGAGTTGGGTTGAACGGTTATTGTTTAACCTCTTTAAGGCGGTGCAATGCGAAGTAATGCAAAATCATGTGTTTTTGGTCTGTAAATTAATGACCTAGAAACATCATAGATGATTTAATTAAATACTACAAGTAGAACACACCTTGGCCTTTTGCTTAACCGGGCATTTTTTGGTGAGTCATTTTATAAGCCTAGAAAAAAAATAAGTACCAGACCTAAAAATTACTGTTTAGTGCAAAATCTTCTACTTGCAAACCTTTTTTCCGATATTATTATATATGTTTCAATGTGGCAAATTAAGTTTTTTAGAAAATGGCCGTAAAATATTTTAATAGTTATGCCTTAGCTTTACTAAATAAAATATAAAAACACGCATTTCGTTGATGTATTTTTGCGTAAATCGTAACATGCGGCCGGTTTTAAGAGAGAATTTCAACCTTATCGCCACCTGCATAAGGAGTGCGTAATTTCGTTAGAATTTTCTCTTTAAGTCGTATTTTCCGCCTTTGCCCCGTCGTGCGCAAAATCAGTGCAATTTTGTAATTACTCATTTAATTTTTGCAAAATGGTACCGTCTTAACAGATAATGTGTATTTATAAAAATTGTGTGTAGGTATATATTTGTGGCGTGCAGTTTTTTATTTACTTTTTATGTGAATACCGCAAAATAGTCCCAACTGCTCCCAACCGTCTGAAGACAGTGAGACTATGGCTTCTTCAATTGGGGAATGTTGTGAGGCTGAGGGTGTTGGGGAGGGGAAGGAGAAGGGAAAGAGGAAGGTAGAAAAATACCTGGCTATTCAGATCTGGTCACAAAACACGGCTAAAATCATTTCAAGCAATGTTTCGTTTCTGAATGGTGTTTTTTCACCAGGGCGATACTGAAAGTATATACCACTTTGGAACGTACCTTAAACAAATAAAATTTACTTGAACTCGGCTGGGATTTGAAGCCGTGACTTCCGGATTCGTAGCCAAATGTAGATACGCCATATGGTACATTACCGTTTCACAAGTCAGGACCAACAGAATGAATTTACTAGCTCATCTGCTAATAAGGTATCACTATATTATGTGCAACGCATTTAACCAATGAACGTAATACCGCGTTAAAATATACATAAGCTTTATGTGCGGGCGGTTAATAATTACACAGGACCATACTTACCTGGCAAATCATTTCAGATTAACACTGTTTATTAGATCATTGTTTATACAGTTTTGCATGCATAAGACATAATATCGGAAACACTGCGCATTGCAGGTTATTGTCGGTATTTTATTTTTTGTATTTATTTATTTTATTTTAGTTATTTGTAAAGTTAAGTTTACAAAATAACTAAATATAACTTCCATACTACTGGATACTTTACACATAACTAATGATAACTTACGCACTATTGGAATTTATCTTGTTTAATTTAATTCGGTTTTTACAGTTTATTATAAATTTATTCATTGGTGTAATTTTGACTGGGACCGGCAGAGCATTATAACATTTCATCACTTTAATAAATAAACTGTTTTGCGTATTGGCTTTGTGCTCTTTCGGTAGTCAAATTTGCTAACATGTTCTTGTATTTTATTCGTAAAATATTATATGTTGTATATAATATTTTTAGAAAAATATTTTTGTAACAAGTTGTTTCTTATTTTATGCATAAAAATCATTGCGTTCGAAGTTAGAATTTGTTTCACTGTTAGCCAATTTATGTTTTCTAATATTTTAGCTACTTTTGAATATCTATTTTGCTTTTGTATTATTCTCATTGCTCTATTTTGGAGAATTTGTAATTTGTTCTGTTCTCTGTCGTTAAACAAGTAAAGTATCGTTGAGCAGTAGTTAAAATGTGGAGCAATAATAGAGTTTTAAATTGTAAATGTCGTATTTCTGGACATTTTTGACACGTTCATCTTGGAAAAGAAATCTTTATTTAGCATGTTTATCAAAGTTAAGTTTTGTGTATAATATGACTAACACTCAAGAATTTCATATTATTTACATTTTCAATAATTTCACCATCAACTTTCTTTTTGATTAGCTGCATGTCTTCTTATGTCAAAATCATCATATATTTTGTCTTTTTTGTATTCAATTTTAGTTTATTTATTTTTAGCCAACCTGATACATTTTCTTGTTCATTTTTTTTTTTTTTTACATGAATACCGCACAAGAGTCCCAACTGCTCCCAACCGTCTGGAGCCAGTGAGACTATGGCATTCCCAATTGGGGAATGTTGTGAGGCTGAAGGTATTGGGGAGGGGAAGGAGAAGGGGAAGAGGAAGGGGTGGGGAAATACCTGGCTATTCAGATCTGGTCACCAAACACGGCTAAAAGCCATTTCAAGCAACGTTTCAATTCTGAATCGTGGTCTTTCACCAGGGCGATACTGAGAGTATCTTCCACTCTGGAACGTGCGCAAATATACAATATATTATTTTTAAATTAATTAATTGTGAAACAACACAAATTAATTAAATAAAATTTACTTGCGCACGCCGGGATTTGAACCCGCGACCTTCGGATTCGTAGTCGAGAGCCTTACCCCTCGACCATGGAGGCCGTCAAATTCATTATTCAAAATATTGATTAATTCATCATAAATATCTCCAATTATCTATATGCGTGTTTCATAAGCAAAAAATCGTACTTTTCATTTAGATAATATTTTTACCATGTCATTAATATAAATAATGAATATTATAGGTCCGAGGACTGATCCCTGCAGTACTCCAATATACACATCAATTGATTCACTGTTTTCCTACTGCCTATTCTAATTAAAAACTCCGTGCACGCCACTGCGGTGTCACTGCCGCGAATTATGTAAAGTTGACCCACTTAATGACCAAAATACCTGTAGAAAGACCTAGGTAGTAGGAAGGTAACCACTGAGTATTGTAATGTGTCTATGTCGTTTTACCATGAGACATTTAGTTCCTACACTCACCGCATAACGGGATATGCACATAATACAAATCCGATCACAGAACACCTTGACAACTATGCGCACATATTAGACTAGTTTTTTGTTACTCTACACAAGAGACCAAGGCCTACGTCATCTTTGGGAATGCTGCTGGAGGGTCTTTCAGAAGATAGGATGCATGTTGTAGGAGGCAGGAAACACACGGCAAATCATTCCACAGCCGAGGTGTTGAATACAAGAAAGAGTCGTAGAAGCGATCTGTTCTCATGTGGCAAATGTCACCACTGTACAAATGTTGGGCGCGCATTTGGCGTTCCTAAAAGCATTTTCCATTGAAATACCGGTTTGACAAAGACAACATTCTCACCTGACATCTGTGTTCCAAAAAATGCAATCCGTTTGTTGAGATATGTGAATTCATCAAACGGACCGCCAGTTTCTGTACAGAGTCGAGGGTTTTTTAAAGATATTTTGGGGCTCCTGACCACTTGCAATTTATACATGGTCAGCAGTTGTGTACTATTAAAGTATCTGTGGGCTCTGTACAGTACGCCCAGCTTTTGAGAGTCTAATTTTACCCTGGCCTCGATGGAGCAACCATACCTGAGCTGTCCACTTAAAAAAACAGTTTTATAATTTTTAAAAAGTTCTGCTGTCAATTATTTTTTCGCGTAATACCTATTTCGCCTTCAAATTGTTTAAATTGAATAATGCTAGTCATTATTAAATTAAAATGGAGTTCCAAAAAATAAACTTTAACGTAATGAATAAAAAAAATAATTAAATAGAAATAATAAGTATTAAATGGAAAATAATGAAATAACATTTTGTGTTGTGGTTTGATTAAGTTAGGTTAGGTTAGATTGAAGCCTATCTTGTTTAGGATGTACAAAATATGTGATTATAGAATAATGATTAATTTAAAAGTGAATATTGGATTCTCTTTTTCATGAGAAAAGCAAACAAGAGTTCCAACTGCTACTAAGTCATCTAGAAAAAATCTGTGTATGCTGGCTATTATAAGGCTAATAGGAGTGGAGAAGAGAAGGAGACAGGCAAGAGAAAGGTTGGAAAGAATTCGGATATTCAAACATGGTCACTTAATAACAACCCATTTGAAAAAAAATCCAGAACACTTTTCATTCACTCTCGCTGTTTGCAAGAGACTGTACACTATACAAGGTATAACTAGAATGTAACCAGGTTGGTGCAGATAGTACGGAGGCTGTATATAAGACGGCCTCACAGAAAACAGTTCGCGGCTCACGGTTTCCCACATACTTTTACTTTTCTGCGAGTCGGGAAAAAACTCAGTTACCTACACGTATATCCCACCGGCATTGTTAGATCAACTGGAAGTAGGGGTGGGGAATAATTGGTCGGCGTACTATAATATACTGGTAGAATAATATTTAATAGCATTAAGTTCACTTAAAAGAATTCAACGATTGATAATTTTTTTTAGCTCTCACTAGGAGTGAAATGCCTGTGTTGAGATGACCGTTTACAATTTTCGTTGTCCAGTTAGGTTATCATATACATAATCTATATATATAAAAATCAATGTAAGTTTGTTTGTTTGTCCTCGATGTTCTTGAAAATTACTAAACCGGTTTCGCAGAAAATAGCACAGCTTGTTTTTATTAGTGCCGGGAAGGTTTACAAAGTAGTTTTAATGAAATCCAATATGTAAAAAGTGTTGCTATAACGTTTTAAAATTAATGTGAAGAACATTGAACCCGCCACGTTTTATTTAGGTTAAGCCCATAGATATAACACTCCGGTTAGCCACAGATTTCATATTCAGAAGAAGAAGGTTTTTTTCTGTAGAATATTTAAAAAATGGAAAACACGAGTAGGTACCTACTTAAGTTATATTTTGGAAAAATAAACGATTGGAATGAAATAAAATATTCAAATGAATGTTTCTTTATTTGGAGATAGTTACTTTCGCTGTCAGATCACTTATTGTACTAGAGCAAGGCCGGGTACATTTCAGCTAGTATCATGATAAAAATAATGAGCTTACAATTTAGTAATTTATACAAAAAATCGATTAATAGACAACACATCGAAACGATTTTTGTAGCGGTTGAATTTCAGGCGAAAGGATGATATGTAAGATATGAGAACAAAATGATAGCAATGCAAACAAATGAGAATTAATAAAAACATGCACAAATATATCTGTAAAATGTGTTTGTACTCATTATAAAATGTGATATACCTGTGTTAGACAGGTTTTTTGGAGGTGATCAATGATCCTTAAAAGGAATCCACTTCGTAAAATTCAAACAAAATCACGCACACCTTATGCAGGTGGTGATACGGTTGAAATTCCCGCTTAACACCTGCTGCATGTTTCGATTTACACAAAAAAAAACCATTACCACAATGCATGTTTTATTTTATTTTGTCTGGAATAAATATTTAAATGTTTTTCTGTCAAATTCTAACAAACTTATTTTGCCACAATGGGCAATATGACAATATCCGAAAAGGGGTTTGTAAGTATGACATTTTCCAATTTAAACATTTTTTTAGGTCTGATGGATTATTTTCTTCTAGGCTTACAAAAAGACTCGCCAACAAAATGCCCAGTTATAAAGCAAAGAACAAGGTGTATTCTGCTTGCAGTATTTAATCAAAGTATCTATGATATTTCAATGCCGTAAAATTTTCAGACAGCATTGTATTTGAAATATCTTCGTTCATAGGAAGTTTTACAAATTGGGATATTAAAAGATTTTACATGTGATTGTCTTAGGGCTCTAGTGCTTGTTCTTTCTTCAAACATGTGTATATTTTTAATTGATACAGCAGGTTGGGAACATTTAGTTTCTTAAAAAGAGACGAAATGTACCATAAAAAAAACTGTCATAATTTTTTTTTTCAAGGAAAAGGCTAAATATCAATTAATTCAACATTTCTGAATTCTCCTTAACCCTCCTTTTTCCTTTTCTTTTTTATCTTTTGTCCCATTCGCTTATCCCATTGTACCATTTTTTTGTTTCATATATTGTCTCCTTCCTTCTGTATATATATGCTCACTCTGTGTATTTTTGTTTAGCTTTTAATTTTATCCTGATGGATCTTGAGATAAGCGAAACCGGTTGATGACAACTTAAAAATAAATTAATTGTTCAAAACAAAGTGATAAAAGGTTGTTGACATCTGCAATTCAGCAATGCCGTACCTCCACTCCTCAAACCTGTTTTCTGAAGGCAGTCGAGCAAAACCGACAACACCAATACCTGGTACCGAGTACACTACACACTTACACTCTGCTAGTGCTGTGTTAAAGTAAAGTGGAAGTGATCAGTGTCCAATATAGAATCAGCATACTAAGTTACCGTCGATCCATTACATTATAATTTATATTCTATCAGTGCAAAGAATGAAAAATAAACATCTACGATAAGCTAAGTATAAAATGTTAATATTTTTTTTGTTAAACGAAACAAAACCTTGTTAGTTTGTGCCAGAGACGAGAATTTTATTATATATATATATATATATATATATATATATATATATAACTATATATATATTTTTTTTTTTTTTATATAAAATTATAGGAAAAAAACGACCCGTTCTCATGTGATAAATAACAACCATGTACAAATGTTGGGCACACTTTTTAGTGTGTTTCTATACACCAATGCCGACGGGATCAATGACGCTGGTTCCTCAGAGCATCTTTTATTGAAGATAGCATTCCCACCTGACGCCTGTGCTCTAAAGATTGCAAACCATTTGTTAAGATAGGGGAATCTATCAAACGGACCGCCCGTTTCAAGTATTTTTATCAGATATTTGTGGCTCCAGGCAAAATTCTATACTTGCACACTTGCGATTTGTACAGGGTCAGCAGTTGTGTCCTATTAAAGTATCTGCGGGTCATGTCCAGTACGCCAGCTTCTGAGAGGCTGACTTTACCCCGGCTGTAAATAAATCCTGTTAATCATATTACACGTCCTCACAGACCGTCCTCCGGGAAATAGGGAAAAGATGCATGACTGTCACAAGGATTTATAGTGTTCAATTTCCGACGAAGTGGATAAATAACCCTTTCGACCTGATTGAGAACGTATGCATGCTGTAGGTTAACCCTCTAGCTGGGGTGGTATATATACACAGGATTATTCAAAATGATGGACTCATTTTCGTTCCGCTATATTTCCTGAATTCTATGTTATATGTTAATGATCTACAACAATTGAAATATGAGGTCTGAAACTGTTCGAATGCCACCACTAGTTTGCTCATAGTTGCGCTGAAAATCAGCCATTTCAGATGTATTCCAATAGATTCTGCTAAGACTCTGGTAAATGCTTTTATAGTCTCCAGGACAGGAGGATATGAAGGAGTGAACCTGGGTCTTGAAGAGACCTATGTTGTAGAAGGGAGGAAACATAGAGGCCGGAAGATCATTCCACAGCCAAGCTGTTGAACACAGAACGAGTCGAAAAATCGACCCGTTCTCATGTGAAAAATGTCAACCATGTGCAAATGTTGAGCGCGCGTTTGGCGTGTTTCCCGACTGTTCACAAGTGCCTAAGGGATCAATGACGTTAGTTCCTCAGAGCATCTTCCATTAAAATACCGATAGAACAAGGACAGCATTCCCACCTGACGTCTGCGCTCCAATAGACGAATCTATCAAACGGAACGCCCGTTTCTACACAAAGTCAAAGGTTTTTTTTTCAGATATATTTGGGGCTCCCGACCAGAGGTGGCTGTAAAATTCTACAGTGGGGCGCACTTGCGATTTGGACTGGCTCAGCATTTGTGTACTATTAAAGTATCTGCGAAAATGTTATTGTGTAATTAGAAAAAGAAATGTATTGAAAATAAATATTAAAAAAAAAATTAAGATGTTCAATTAAATTTAAAAATTCAGAATACTTGTTTAAGAATTTCCTGGCGAGTGTGAACGGCAGTTCCGATAGTCATCAAGTTTTTGCATAAAATTGTAACTTCTCAAATCAAAAAATCGATTTATTTCTACCCTTATAATTAAATTTGCCAAAGTTTTTCTTGTCCAATAGTTTCAGCCCCGAAGCAATGCCTCCGGCGTAACCCCCCTTCCGTATTAGGCCCGGGGTAGTTTTTCTCGGGAACAATTCATCCTTCCCGTCGAGCGTCGGGGTAACTTAAACAATTTCACAAAACTTCGCAAAAGTATAATTTGGAAAGTTTTAGAAAAACTGCCCTGCTGCAACAATGTACGTTCTAGAGAAGGGTAACTCCACTGAAGAGGTAATTCCTAGGAGCACCATATACGAGTGTATCAATTTTTAACTCCGTGAAAAGATGAAAATTGAGAAACCACCTTAATTCATTTGTATTTTAAAAATAATTAATTGCATTATTATAAATGAAAGAGACACTTATGCCAACCGGTTTCGCTTGGCTCAAGCTTGGTCAGGGCAAATATTAAAACTAATTAATAATACAGAGTTATCCGTTGTATATAGTTACAGAACACAATAGAGTGAAATAGAGAGAATACAAAAGAGAGAAAAAAGAGAACAAAATATTAGAGGGAGACAATAATAGCGAAGTATTGCGTGTAAGATTGAGACAAAATTAACATATATTTACAATAATAGATAGTAAATACAGCACCAGTGATTGATTTTTACGAAAAAAATGTATTATTGGTTTACCTTCTTTGTTGCAACTCATCCAGTTCAACATTCCTTGCCGTAGACTCAAAAACAATGAATTAGTAGACCTCTGAACTCAAGCCAGGGCCTTGAAAAGGTTGGCAGCAGTCTAAATGATTTTACTTCCAGCTCTACGAAAATAAACTCCCAATATTATCATTTAGTATGTCCAAAATCATAGAGATAACACGGGCTTCAGTCGATTACAAGCGCTTGCCGGATATGGATTTCCAATGATAACTGCAAAATGCTTACAAAAAGGGACAAGTTGTTCTGAAAAATTAAGAAAAAGCAATGGTGTAACCTTTCACCGGTTGTGCCAATATCAAAACGCATATAAATTCGCTTTTTTAATGTAAAAAAAAATTAAAGAGAACTTCAAGTTAGCACGCCGGTAAATCAAATGCTCAGAGCCGCGCTGACTTCGTTCGTTGAGTTCGTTCGCGGTCGGAAGGATTTGGACAACATCGACAGCCACTTCACCCAACTTCCTATTTCACGCGCGGGAACAATATTTTATGCTAATTTTTAAAGGAACTTTTTCAATGTGATTTTCACACTTCTATGGATTTTCTATTCAGTGAGTTACACGTTTTTGACAGAACAGCCACAAAAATATTGTTCATGAAATGTCGCGAGTCTTCAGTCAATTTGTATCTCTCCACGCAGCAACTGTAAATAACTTGCAGTTGTCACAAAAACACACCACCCCCATTCCATTTAATGTACAGTTCCAGCCCCCTCCCCTGACGGCAGTGACAGTACAAGTGTTTTTAACTGGCCGTGTGAAAAATAGCCCAAGGGGTAGAAAAACCAAAACTTGGGCGGGGCTGGAGAAATGAACGCAATTGGGGTAATTTCACGACCATTTATCATTCGACGAACATCCCCAACGAATTTCGAGAAAAATTTCACAACAGGAATTACCCGAAAACAAAGCGCTAAGTGGAAAATTTTGAAAGCTCCGTGCTTGAATTTGTGTGTTCTGAACAAAGTGGATAATTGTTTCTTTGATGTGTTTTTAAAAAACTTGTTTTAGAGTTTTACTTTGTTCAGGGTTTTCTGAGTGCTTTGGTGGTCTTCTGGATAATAATGTATTTGCAACACGTTCCACAGCAATACTCTCAGTATCGCCCTGGGAAACACCACCATTCAGAATGTTGTTTCAGGACCCTAGTGAGATGAGGACTCACTCTTTTGCTTTTGTTAATTAAATTTAAAAATGAAAGGCTTTAACCGTGTTTTGTTACCCGATTTTAACTGCCAAGTACTTCCCAACCTTCCTCTTTCTATCTTCTCTCATTTCGGTTAGGCGAAATTATCCACCGTATTCGCAAAATTTGTTTCCCTTGGATGCCGGCGTATCTGATCAGCAATTATCTATTCTGAGGAAATTACTTATTATAGACTTACAGTTAAAAAAACATATAAACCCATTATCTGGTAAGACGGTTCAATTCACAAGAATATCGCTTTACAAAAAACAAGTAATTATTAAAATTGAATAATTAAAATTTCGGGAGGACCAAGTGCAAATTTACCCTCGGAACACTACGGAAGTATTATATCGCGCGGAAAGCAATAAAGAAGAACTACAGAAAAAAGAACAGCACATACATAATAAACGAATGTAGCAATGACAAAAAGAGGACAAAAAAATATTAGAGAGGATTCAAGTCAAAGCGTGAACAAGGTTTTGGTAGAGTCCATGATTTCAGACAGTCTAAATATTAATATTCGAGGTCTAAAAAGTATTTAAGCTGGTGCCAAAAATTTCAAGGCCCTGGCTTGAGTTAACAAGTTTCGACATTCTGGACAGTGGAGAATGGTAATTATAATTATTAATAGAGCATTGATTGAGGAAAATCAATTCATCGTTCACGGTCTACGGCAAGTGATGTTAAACTGGATGAATTGCAACAAAGGAGGTCAAATCAATAATACATTTAAATATTTTGAAAATCGAAATGAGATTTTCCTACGCTTTGCTAATGAAGAAATGTTTTAAGTTTTTTTTTTTAATCTATCTATATACATAAAAATGAATGTCTGTCTGTCTGTCTTCGATTTTCTCAAAAATTATGCAACCAGTTTCGCTTAAAATAGCACATTTTGTTCTAATTAGTGCCTGGAAGGTTTAGAAAGTAGTTTGAATGAAATCCAATAAGTAAAAGTGTTTCAAAAACGTTTTAAAATTAATATGAAAAACATTGAACCCGCCATATTATATTGCGGTTAGCCATAGATTACATATTGAAAAAAAAAGGTTTGTTTGGGTAGAATATTTTCAAAATGGAAAACACAAAAGAAATTCATTATTTCGATACATTTTGAAAAAAAAAAAAAGTTTGGTATGAAATAAATTTATAAAATTAATGTTTCTTTGTTTAGAGATAGCAAAAGTCGTCACAAATCTAATTTCTCTTACAAATCAATTATGGTACCCAAACAATACGCAAGAATTCATAACTTCATGGCTTTATTGCAAAAAATAAAACAATCAGTATAACATTAAACTAATGCGTGAATGAGAAAAAATTGACTCGTCTATCTACCTGCGTACAAAAGGGGAATTTTTCTTGTGAACACCGCTTTTTGTGTAACAGTTGGGTACATTCTCGTGTAGCCAGGCCATTACATTAACTTGTAAGAAATGTGGATAATCTCCACACAGCTTAGGATTTCATTAGCTAAATGTTAGCACCTTTTAATTAATAGGGGTTTCGCGCAAATGGGGGTTATGATACCGAGATGTCGCTAGAACTTAATGTCTTTTTGGAAGATATTATTTCGGTGGTGTGAATGTGTGGATCGGTTGCATTTAAAGGGGGGTTCCAGGAAAATGGACAAAAATTTGTCCAATGGAGTGCTGATACCAACCCTGATGTATGGCAGTGAGGCGTGGAATTGGCAGAGGAAGTATGAAAGTAGACTGAATGCTGTGGAATTGGAATATCCGAGGCGAATGTATGGTAAAACCATGTATGATCTTATGAAAAATGTTTCGCAAAGAATGCAAGGCTGATGTAAGCGTAACGAGCAAGATTAAAAAACGGACGCTTAGATGGTTTGGGCGTGCAGAGAGAATGAACAAAAAAGAAATGAAAGCAGAATACGCGTATATGACATGAATGTGAATGGAATAAAAAGCCGGGGACGTCCTAGGAAGACATGACACGATCAAGTGAATCAAATACTTGACTCAGGTTATGTTAGAAATCGGTATAATAGAAGAAAATGTATGAGATGTTGTATAAATGTAAATGAAGCAAGAAGTGTATGCAAAGATGTATGTTTCTGCCTGCCTACCCCTGAGGCGAAACAGCGTGATGGTTAGTTAGTTAGGAAAATTTTGTATGACGCATTAGTAGATGGAAAAGTCAAGGACATCCAGAAAGGCATGACACCATAGACAGGGAATGGAAATCTTAAAAATGACGCCTGAACCAAAATGAATTGGCTCTTGAAAACGTTTATCAAAAAGAAAGTGTATTTTCTCGTCGACAAAATATCGCAAGAAGCGTTGCTTGTTACCTTGTGTTGGTCTACATCGAGTAAATTTGTCTTCCAGCAAGCTTTTATCTTCAAAATGGCTAACACTCAAGGAGGAAAAAAGAGGGTCTTAGAGATGTTAATGAGGGTCCACGGATCGGAGTTCATTTAGACTGCATGCATAGTAAAGCATTGTAGTAAGTTTCGCTCAACAGGCCTACGCGCACTTAAAGCGGGGGGTCCACGAAAAATTAAAAAGACGGCAAATGGATCCACGGGGAAAAAAGCTTGGGATTCTATGAGCTATAGCAATACATAAAATATACGTACATTACAGATTGTTTCGAACGAGCGTTTTAAAAAGTTACAATTGATAAACTGCAATGGGTTCATGACATGTGAATGTATTTAAGTTACAACGGTAGTTTTGTCAAAAACTATATGCTCAACAATGACTTAGTGTACGACGCGGGACGCGCAGTTCGGTTCTTAAATTTCAACTTTAAACTTGTGACGCGTGCCTTTGTGACTTCCTATGACATAATAATAATAATAAGAAATATATTTATTTGTTATTAATTTTTAACATTTTTTTATACATTCCGGAGCCCGGAGTACGGCTGGTTTTTAGCACCTTATTTATTCGAGGGTATCCATTATATTTCAGTAATCCTTGGCACCCCCTACCCGTAGCAACCTCCAGCCACTCTAGCGGTAAGCCCTCATTATTTGATAGTCTCAGAGGCTTTGCACAAAAATGACGTCTCTGATTTGTACAGTTGGCCGCAGTGAAGCGCTCCAGCGGCGAGGAATCGCGTAGCCATACTGGATAAATATGCCGCACTTTGAAATTTAACATGCTAGGTGAGTGCACCACACTAGTTAGTATCAAATTACTTTCAGTATCGCCTAAGATCCTAGAAAGAATGATATATATATTTATTAATTGATAAACTAAAGTTCTTAAAAACTTAGGACAAGATTTTTGTGCATAGCGCAAAGGGTAACAATTATTTTTATAAACAATAATTATTAGCCTGAAACACTCATCCAAATTGAAAAAAACCTTTCCGAGCAAAGATAAATGTCGCCGACAGGACTCGAACCTGCACCCTTCTGATGTCCGGTCAGATGCTCTACCGTTGAGCTACGTCGGTTTATCGCAAACCCGCCAAGTTAATCAATATATACTAGTGTTCCATTCAATAATTACTGTTTTAATATTTGACAAGTCAAAGCAATTTTCACCAATAAATGTAGACATAATTTGTCTCGACGCCATCTATTTGAGGGATTTAGCCGTTACAAGCCTCTCTCATATTAATAAAGTTGGTTGTTTACAGGTGAAAATATAATAAAAACAGTAATTATTGAATGAACACTAATATATATTGATTAACTTGGCGGGTTTGCGATAAGCCGACGTAGCTCAACGGTAGAGCATCTGACCGGACATCAGAAGGGTACAGGTTCGAGTCCTGTCGGCGACATTTATCTTTGCTCGGAAAAGGTTTTTTCAATTTGGATGAGTGTTTCAGGCTAATAATTATTGTTTATAAAAATAATTGATATATATATTATTTAAGAAAAATTGCCTAGCATTACCCCTTGATTAACCTCTTGAAACCAGGATTTTTGTACAACAAATCGGTTTACCTCACCTAGTAATTTTGTAATTACCCACTTATTTTATTTAAAAAATGATGTTTTGAAAATTGTACCGTCTTACCAGATAATGTGTTTACATATTTAAATAAATTGTATGTAGCTATACGAAATAAGTAGCTTCCTCGGGATGGCTTCATACATTTAGAGAAATGAATTCTCATGTTACAAAAAAAAAGGTAATACGAAAATACTTTTGAAATTAGCAGAGGATATATTATTGGGAAATACTTGTTATTGGAGATATTATTTAATCCTGGTATTTATTTTATAAATTACTAGTTGATGTGTACCCGGCCATGCTCAGGATTTTTTGTTTTTTTTTTAATAAAGTTATGAAGTTCTGAATTCTTTCTTGTCGTTAGGGTTCCATAATTGATTTGACAGTGAGAGTAGTGCATTGTGACGACTATTACTATCTCCAAACAAAAAAACAAAGAAACATTATTTTGAAAATTTTATTTTATTACAAACAATTATTTTTTTCGAAACATATCTAAATAATAAAATTCTTAAGTAGATACCTACTTGTGTTTTCCATTCTTTAAATATTTTACCGAAACAAACGTTCTTTTTAATATGCAATCTGTGGCTAACCAGAGAGGTGTATCTATGGGCTAACCTCAACACAACATGGCGGTTTCAATGTTTTACATACTAATTTTAAAACGTTATAGCAACAGTTTTACATATTGGATTTCATTCAAACTACTTTCTAAACCTTCCGGCACTAATAACAACAAACTGCTATTTTCAGCGAAACTGGTCAAGCAATTTTTGAAAAAATCGAGGACAGACAGACAAACCAACATTCATTTATATATATAGAGAAGAGGTGTAAATATATGGCATGTCAGTGGCTCCACCACAGCTGTTTTGGGAGTAAACATTTTATTTAAAATTGAGTAATAATAGTTATTATCAAAATATTTTCCTAGTAAGAATAATTCAAATATTGTCAGGTTAATCGTATCTCGGGAATGTCTTCCAAAAAAAATAAAAACTCCGTAAAAGTCTAGTCAATATTCAAAGCAGACTTATCATACAGTTTCTCAGCACAGGTACGCCTGTACTGTATCTTGTATCGATGTACATTGAATATGATTCTGTTTGCTAGGGGACATCTGCGCGTCTGTGGAGCGGGCCTCCCGAGGGAAATTAGCTAAAAACGTTTGACAAGCTGTTGGCGGTTAGCTGGAAACCCCCGTTTCACAATCTACTAGCTGGAATCATCTGGACGCGGTGAATTCTGAATGAATGATTATTCTGAGGTTGCCCTTTGGTAACATGGCGCCATCGCCACAAAAGCCAAATGGACAATTAATTAACTGTCGAGGACAACAAATTTTAAATGTTCATGCAGAGAAAATAATCCTACGTAAGCTATTTTGTTACTATACTATTCTACGATGCCATCACTTTCTTGTTATCCATTATAAATAAATTAATCAATCAAACTTTACTCTAATCTATTTTAACTTTTAACGCCGACCGATTTCGGAATAACCATTCCATCACCAGGACAAAATATATAATTCTCGCATTGAACTATAAATTATCACCGATTACTAATTATATTTAAGGTGTTTAAAAATGGTTTCAAATGATTTAAAGGGAATAAACCAATAAACAGTGGAGCTTAGGAACGATGGAAGCATTTTTTCGTGCTCTTTAGCAGAATTTCGACCAAGGACGCTAGCGTGCAACATAGAGGAATTATGTTTTTTTTTTTTTTAATTCCACACAGAAGGTTCTGAGGTAAATAATTTCCCTCATGGCCTATATGCTCTTTGAAGACCCATATTGTAGGAGGGAGAAAACACAG
The DNA here is from genome assembly GCA_022606495.2 of Halesus radiatus. Taxonomy (NCBI): domain Eukaryota; kingdom Metazoa; phylum Arthropoda; class Insecta; order Trichoptera; family Limnephilidae; genus Halesus; species Halesus radiatus. Next base: position 326,800 of record JAHDVE020005319.1, on the reverse strand, counting down.
AGGCCGGCAGATCATTCCATAGCCGAGCTGTTGAACATAAGAACGAGTCATAGAAGCGTTTTCACGTAATAAATGTCAACCATGTAAAAATGTTAGGCGCGCGCTTGGTGTGTTTCCCGACTGTGCGCTGGTGCCGAAGGGATCATTGACGTTAGTTCCTTATAGTATCTTCCATTAAAATACCGGTAGAACAAGGATCCCATTCCCACATGACGTCTATGCTCCAAAGATTGCAATCCGTTTCTTAAGAAAGGGGAATCTATCAAACGGACAGCCCATTTCTGCACATAGTCAAGGATTTTTTCAGATATTTTGAGACTCCGACCAGAGGTGCCTACCAAATTCTACAGTGTGGCCCACTTGCGATTTGTACAGAGTCAGCAGTTGCGTACTATGTGCAGTATCTGCGGGCTCTGTACAGTACGCCCAGCTTCCGAGAGGCTTAATTGTATTATTGACTCGCCTTCCTTGTTGCAACTCATCCAGTTCAAAATTTCTTACCGTAGACTCAGAAACAATGAATTGATTTATAATGAATAACATTCTCCACTGTCCAGAATATCGAGACTTATTAATTCAAGTCAGGTCCTTGAATATTTTGGTACTAGTCTAAACGATTTTTGTCAGGTTTTACTAAATTAGAACTGTAAGATTATCATTTAGAATGTCTAAAATCATGGACTCTACTAAAACATTTGACTTAAATGTATTCTCAAATTAATTTTTTTTTTATTGCTTCATTTGTGGATAATTTTTTTTCTGTAGCTCTTGTTTATCTCATTTCGAGTTATATATTATGTGTAATTGAAGATGGTTCGTAAATAAACAAAAATAATAATACTGAGGCGATGTATGAATGTGAATGAAGAAAAGAGTGTAAGCCAAAACAGAGTTGTATTATTGGCCAACCACGCGGAGAAACGGCATAATGGTAATTTAGTTATATTTAATATATAAATATGACATCAACCCTTGTGAAGATGATACGTGAATAACACATAATACAATGACGGTCTCCATGGTCGAGAGGTAAGGATCTCGACTACGAATCCATAGGTCGCGGTTTCAAATCCCGGCATTCGCAAGTAAATTTTATTTAATTAATTTGTTCTGCTTCACAATTAATTCATTTAAAAATAATATATAGTATATTTGCGCACGTTCCAGAGTGGAAGATACCCTCAGTATCGACCTGGAGAAATACCACCATTCAGAATTTGAAACGTTTCTTGAAATGGCTTTTAGCCGTGTTTGGTGACCAGATCTAAATAGCCAGGTATTTCACCACCTTCCTATTCCCCTTCTCTTTCCATCCCCAATACCTCCAGCCTCACAACATTCCCCAATTGTGGGTGCCATAGTCTCACTGTCTCCAGAAGGTTGGGAGGAGTTGGGACTATTGTGCGGTATTCATAAAAAAAATATACAAAATTTAAAAAGCTTTTTTTTAAATGATATATTTTTTATGTTAAAATGTCATGTGACTGAAAAATGACATCAAAATTTCAATCCCTCCCAAGTACAGTATCGTAACATCAAAATCGCAAGATTACGGGAGAGTTGTTTAAAGTGATAGAAGTTCGGCACAATTCGAGTTTTTGATTGTTCTCAACTTACAGCAACCTTCTGTCAGTTTAAACGACCCTCCTGTAAAGTTCCGATTTTAATGTTACGATACTTTACGTAGGAGTCGATTTTTTACGCGAAATATGATCAACAAATCTGTCGGGTGCGTACTGATACACCGTGGATAAATTAATCATATTTGATCTTAAGTCAATATCGCAGCAAGTTTTTTTTTTAAATAATTGCTTTCTCTAAAATTACTTATGATTTTAACAGGGTCACTCGTAATTTTAGTTTTAAAAAATTGAGATTAATTATTTTTAGTTTAACATAACTGCAATCTATAAGTATTTCGAGGTTGAACAATTAAATTCGTGACACTAATCCAGTTTTTTTTCCATATCGAAGCGATTAGTTTTTATTTACTCGTGGATGCTTGAATACTTTAAGAAATCTAGACTAAATTCAAATTTTATTTAAGAGCAAAATTAAATGTTCCTAAAATTGGTCGTGTGGTCAAAGGCATTGCCTCGATACTGCGGAATTGCGGATTGAATCCTCTTGCTAGACCAGCAAGTTCTTCATTATTACACAAGCAACATTATCCTAACTAACTCACTAACAAAAAAGACGGAAAACACTCCTTATAATCGTAGTATCATAGCAAAGCAACTAGAGAAGCTAAATGTACCTAAGTGTACCTTTGAACAAAGAAACTTTGAATTTTCAGCTGTAAAATCATACAGTAAAATCCCACCTAATATCAAAGAAATTAAGTCGATGAATAATTGAATTATTGATCGACTTAATCTGGCCGTTCTTCCCAACTTTTCGAATGATCAATCTGAGGCACCGATCAGCCAAGTTTATCGTTGAACATCAAAAATTGTTTATGATAGTGCCCGTCCACTTTCAAAGTCAATAAAATAGTGCCCGCTCACTTTTATGAACAATAAAATGACATAAAAGTAAAAACTTTCAATATAGAATTAACAGAGAAAAGTTATTATTGTATTTATTCTGAATACACATCATTTGTTTTAAAAACTTATACATAAAACAACATTTTATACTTCACAAACCTTACCTTACTTCTGAAAATGTCAAAGTTATATAGAAATTAATAAAAAAGATAAAAAGGATAGACCGCCAAACAACTCAATCTTGGCGCGCACTTCTTGCTTCATTCACATTCATACATCGTTTCATACATTCTCTTCTGTTTACCTACCTATCTATAACAATTTTTGAAATTAAGTACCTTCATAATATATAATTTTCAATGAAGAAGGTGCTTGTAGAAAGCTGATATTATTTCGTCTTTAAATCGCTTTAATGTTGAACTCCCAATGATTTAAACCACGAACCGCCAGTGGTTTAGATGTGATCTCAGAAATGTTATAAAACTTTACGAATGACGCACACAAAAAATAAACACACATATATTTTTCAGAAAATCTGTCTTTCTCATAAGGTCAATATTGACAAATAAACATCTCGCGTGGTGGACACAATCAAGAAATACTTTGTTAGCTTTATCAAATACCGTAGAAATATGACAATACCTCCAGCTCCTTCTATTTCCCATACACTGAGATGGCATCAAGATACACAGCGCCTCTAGTGGCGTGCGCTAGCAGAATTGTTTTTTTTTTTTTTACATTTTGATAGATTTTCTGTGAAATACTTCTACCCGCATATATAAAAACGAATGTTTCTCTGTCTTTCGCTGAAAATAGCACAGTTTGTTCTTATTAGTGAAGGAAAGGTTTAAAGAGTAGTTTGAATGAAATGCATTATGTAAAGATGTTGTTATAACGTTTTAAAAATAGTATTAAAAACATTGAAACAGCAATGGTGTATTGAAGTTAGCCCATAGTTATTCCTCTCTAGTTAGCAACAGATTACATATTCACATATTCAAAAGAAGAAGCTTTATTTGGGTAGAATATTTTCAAAATGGAATATACAAGAAGGTACCTGCTTAAGAACTTTATTAGGTAGATATATTTTGAAAAAAGGTTCGGAAAGAAACAAAATTTTCAAAGCAATGATTCATTTGGGTACCATAATTGATTTTATAGTGAAAGTAATGCCTTGTGACAATTACTATCTCCAAACAAAGAAACATTCATTTGAAAATTTTATTTCATTCCAAACATTTATTTTTTGAAAATGTATCTAAATAACAAAGTTCTTAAGTAGGTACCCACGTATGTTTTCATTTTGAAAATATTCTACCGAAATAAACCTTCTTCTTTTGAATATATATTCTGTGGCTAACCAGAGTGACATATCTGCGGGCTAACCTAAATACAATATGGCTGGTTCAATGTTTTTCATACTAATTTTAAAACGTTATGGCAACATTTTTACATAGTGGATTTCATTCAAACTACTCTCTAAACCTTCCCTGCACTAAGTACAAACTTCAACAAAATGGGACAAATAATACAGACATCCTGTTCAAAAAGGATTGTTCAAAAATAGTTATGAGGAAGAAAAAAGGAATAAAATCATATGTGAGTTAACTAAAATATTAATTTTTTTTATTTTACGATATCTATAATTCATTAGGAAAATACCTGTTTCAGAAAAAAAAAATTAAAATCCATGAATAAAATCAATTCGTACAACTCGGGCCGCTAGAGGGCGCTAGTGTAGTATGTTGGCATCAAATGCCAGGAGCTGGAGGTATTGTCATTTTAGATCATTTGGCTTTAAAGCAGTTTTTGTTTGACTTGTGTAACGATGTTTTATCTTTAACTTACCTGAGTTTTATTCCTGTTTGGCTTGAAATCGAATTTGTGATTGGTGATTGGTAGTGTAGCTCATATTGTTCACGCACTTACCTGAAATAAAAGAAAATATGATTGTTAAAAATTAAAGCAGAAGAGGCACTGCGACAAAAATTTCATTTTGCAATAATCAAGTAAGTTATTACGAAAACAAACAAATTTACACTCGGCACACTACAGAAGTATTTGATAGCGGAGGCTCGGCCTTCCAAATGGAACTATGAGACGACGATGCCATTTCAAGCAAGAATTTAGGAATATGAATAAATGAATGGTATACGATTATACGAATTAAAAAAAAACATATATATATATATCATATTGATATGAGTCTGTAATGCAAAACTGGTTTTTTTTTACAGTAAACTCCACACAGAATGTCCTGAAGGAAATAATTTCCCTCAAGGCCTATGAAATTTTTGGGGATGCTGTGTGGAAGGTCTTTTAGAGGTTAGGAAGGAGTGAACCTTGATCTTGAAGAAACCCATATTGTAGAAGGGAGGAAACACAGAGGTCGGCAAATCGTTCCACAGTCAAGTCAGAACACAAGAACGAGTCATAGAAGCGACAAGTTCTCACGTGGAAAATGACAACTATGTATAAATGCTGGGTGCGCGTTTGGCGTGTTTCTCGACTGTGCACCGGTGATGAAGGGATGAATGACCCTTGTTCCTGAGAGCATCTTCCATTGGAATACCGTCATTCCATAGAGAGCATTCCCACCTGACGTTTGTGCTCCAAAGTTTGCAATCCGTTTGTTAAGATGGGCGAATCTATGAAACGGACCGCCCGTTTCTGCACAGTCAAGGATTTTTTTCAGATATTTTGGGACTCCGACCAGAGGTGACTACCAAATTCTACAGTGGGGTAAACTCGCTATTTTTACAGGGTCAGCAGTTGTGTACTGTTCGCCTATTTCAAAACCGGGCAAAATTGAGTTATATATGCTATCAGTGTAATTCGAGGCTAAGGAATCAAATGACTTCATCTTAAAAAACACTATTTTTACCAAACGTGCCATTTCGTGAAATATGTACGAAATACTCGAGTCGGGCCATGTCAGAAGTCGGAATAACAGAAGTGAATGTATGAGGCGTTGTATGAATGTGAATGAAGCAAGAAGTGTATGCCAAGATCGTGTTGTTTGGCGGTCCGTCCTCTCTGCCTACCCCTGCGGGGAAACGGCGTGATGGTTAGTTACTTAGTTAAATATGTACGTTTTTCTCAAAAGTGACTGTTTTTATGTTATGGCAACGCGTACCATTTCCGATAGAAATTTGCAAAAAATATTTTTTTTAAACGCTGTGTTTGCCTAAGATTGACAAATGTATTTAACGGTCACCAAATTTGAAAACAGTGAAAGAACATATTTTATTTTCCTGGCTGTAAACTGAATCAGGAAGAGAACCTAACAAAATCATCTCCGTACTTAAATTTTAAAAATATTTTGAAGGACAGATACAAGGATATAAAGAAAAAAGTCATGTTTGCAAAATAAATTAATTAAAATTATGAATACATAATATTATTTATCCATGAACAAGTTAATAAATCATAACAATGATTCCAATTATTTTTTTCAAGGAAAATGTTTTTAGTATTACGCTTGTGAGAGTCAGAACCGTTTTTTGGCTCTACTGAAAAGTGCGATTCTTGGAAATAGGCAGTTTTGCATTACAGCATAAATGAATTTAAAATTAATCTAAGTTAATTATTTGATATTTTTTAATTCTAGTAATTTATTGTTTTTAATAATAAATAATTAGGAAAAGCTAATTGTGAAATTCACAAATATGGGATATTACGACCTTATGCCGGAGCAATATTATTTTGCTTTTATTTTCAACCCAATGAAACAATATCAAATATTGTACAAGTAATTTAACATAATCAGAACATTTTTTGATTAGAGATGTGTTGTTTCAATTAATTGAAGATTCTAATAAATAAATAGTATTCAATATTGGAATGACTTATTGAAGTTCACTCTCCCTCTTCTTCGTATATTGGAGGAGAGTTAGTGGAGGTCATAGTGGGATGCTAAGGTTATTCAGCCAGTCGACGGCATTGGGAGTCACTTGGTTCAGCACAGATGTGCCATAGGGAAACTGGTGAAGGAGACATTATTCTACGATGTGTTCTGTTGTTTGAATATGTCCACATTCATAAAGTTTGGAATCCTTTAGGCTCCACTTATGCATCATATACGCACAACGGCTGTAATTGCAGCGGATGCAGTTTAATGAGGTCCACAGAGAACCCTCACGCCCGAGGTCTGGCACTGAGTTCGCTACGACTCTCGAGGGGAGTATCGTGATGGAAGAAGTCTTTAGCTTTCAGTCCAAAAAAGATTCTTGAACGTCAGGAGGCCAGCCGGGGGGGTTGCAAGGTCATCTTGAAATGGAATGTTACTATTGGCGACCTTTTTCTATTCAAGAGGGTTGGTGCCTCTCGTCTTACAGTAGGCGGTGCGATGTTCGAGAGGACAGGGAGCTATTGTAGTCGGGTGGAGGGAAGTGTTCCACTCACCGTGCCCATAGCAGTACTTAGTTGCACGTCGATCTTCTGTGTGTGTGCACTTCTAGTCCACACTGGAGCGCTATACTCTGCTACCGAGTATACCAAGGCAATCGTAGCTGTTCGTAGGGTGTTTGCGTCCCAACCTCAGCTAATTTCAGCTAGTTTTCTTACAATATTTTTGCGAGTCTTCGTCTTTTTTCTAACATTCGAAGCTCATTGTAATATATATTTAATCATTGTAGATGATATTAACAACCCCCAAAATGATAAATGAAACCCAAAAGACACATAAAAGAAAATGAGACCACGAGGTTACCGTTATCTTTTTTTCTGTGTCTTTTCGGTATCATGTTTCATTTTGAGAGTTGTTAATATTATATTCAAAAATTAAAAATACAATGTTTATATTAATTTTTTTTTTTTTAATCTGTGGTTTTGAATGGAAATAAGAGATCGGTTTAATGGTGGTGTACCAACCTTCAACCTATATGGTATTATCAACATTTTCTGATATTAACTATGATTTCTGATTAACTATGATTCTATATTAAAAATTAATTATTTCATAATTATTTTTATTCCAGATTAAAAAAAAAACTTAATATCTTGTCAACCGAGGATCTAAATAGAGTATATTATGCTTTATGCCACTCTCATTTGGAATATGGAATTTTGGTATGGGGCTCAGCTGCATCAAATTACATAAAACCACTAAATACAACTCAGAAATGCACCATGAAGACCATTTTAAGGACGTCAAAAACGGAATTTTCTTAACATTTTGAAACATTCCAATTATTCAAAAAAAAAATGCCAAAAATGTTCTAGTTTATCATTTAAAAAGGACAAACTCCTCATAATCATAATACCAGAGCAAAGCAACTAGACAAGTTAAATCTACCTAAGTGTAATACTACTTTTGGACAAAGAAGCTCTGAATTTTTAGCTGCAAAATTATACAGCAAACTTCAACCTAGTATCAAAAAAAGTAATTCAAGCAATAATTGCATTAAGTCCATTAAAACTTGGCTTAAGGAATTAACAGAAAAAGAACTTATTAGTATTCTTAAAACAACGTCATAAAAGTTACTTAAAATACCTTAACCCAAACCTTGAAGTTGAAATATAGAAGTCGCTGAAACCCTCTTATTCAAGACCTAGTTCGCCTCAGCACAGGATCTCCTAGTGAAGAGGACTATGAAAAAAATTCTTTAATATAATTCAATTTTTTGTATTTACACCTTACCTTAAAATGTCAAATTTATTTAGAAATTTATAAAAAAAGATGCTAATATGCATTTGAATTATTCCAATTTTAACATAAAGGATTCGTAAAAAAAGATTTGTACAAAAATACGAGTTGTATGTATGATTTACAAATGTAATTTATTCTTGCTTCTCTCGACATGCGATAGACAATATTCTGTTAAATACAGTGCACACGCCACGGCCAACTTTCCATACATAAATTCCTTTGTGTTGCAACAAAGTGCATACAATCATATGTGTGTGCATTTATAATTGCCATTGAGGAGATTACAAAATGGTCAACATTTTGCCAATGGGGTGAATTATAATAATATTAATAATAATAATAATGTTTTATTACCTTTTTTTATAACAAATAAATGTTAATGATATTCTCACCGGGATTTCCTGGGTAGAGGAGTTCATTAGCAAAATATGATATTAAATTGATGTAATCGCTGGAAAAAAAAATTCTAAGGTGAGGTGTTTTAAGTGTATTTGCGTGGTTTCGGTGTTCTGTATTTGGTGTCAATATATTTTCTATTTCAGATCTCCCTATGTAACGTATCCAGCGTTTTATTTGATTTTTAAATGTATTATGGATGTAATATAATAAAACACGTATAAAATTTATTTCCACTTTTATTTTAGATGGAAGTAATGGAATTCCACCATGTATTTTATCAGTTTCAAAAATAGAAATATTATTGATGTTGGGATTTTTCAAGGAGAGTGGGATTTTGTTGTAGAGTTTAGTACCATAGTATAAGAAGGTCTTTTGTGCAAATGCTGTGTTTGTGGTTCCTTGTTGGGCGTGTTTTTGAATCTGATATCTGGTGTTTTTAATATGTGTGTTTGTTGTTTTTTTTTGTTTATTTTTGTATTTATGAAAGAAAAGTAGTATTACTTTAGAGTATAATTGTTTTTTTTGACACGATGTTAGGTTTGTTGAACATTTCGTCAGTGCCAGTTCTTACAGGGGCTTTAAGTATAATTTTCATGGTGGCTTTTTGTGTTCTAATGAGTAAATTAAGAATATTATCATTAGCACTGCCCCATCCGATAATACCATGTGATTGGCAGAGAGCCATGTAGATCTTAATCAAATCTTTTGCACTGAGGACATTCCTGATCGTTTTAAAAAGTATGTTTATTTTGTTATTCAAATAAAGAATATGGTGAGTCCACTTTTAATTGCGATCAATTTTTATGCCTAGATACGTTATGTGGTTAACATTTTCCAATGATAGACAATATAATTGTCCATTCGAATGGGGTAAGGTATCATTTTCCAAGTTATGGTTTACTTCTGAATTTTTAGTATTGTTTATTTTTAAAGTGACGAATTTGGTTTTATTATCATTAAGTGCGAGTGAGTGATAGTCTAACCATGTTTTGAGTCTATTTAGAGTCTCCTTTCTTTAATGTTTGTGTTGAATTTTTCCCATTTAATAGAATAACGGTATCATCTACAAAGCTTATGATTTCGCCTTCACATTCTATTGTCAAGTAATTCATAACCTTAGAATGCTGGTACGTTGGAAGTTCACAGAAAATAGTCCATATTAAAAAAAAAACATTTATGTTCATATTTACTTTGCAAAAACAGTTACACGTTGCAAAAGCGATAGAAAATCATAAAAAAATAAAGTTAATTTTATTTTTTAAGAAAGACAAACACTTTCAGGTTACGAATAATCTGACAATATTTGAAAATCTCCTGCTACCATCACACTAAGCGGAATATGTTACCTGTGTCGTGATGGAGGGACCCAGACACGATGCCAACTCAGCCACTGACCGGTCGTTGACATAGCTATGACATAGGTAATTAGAAATATATTAATATTTCAACATATATAATTTTTTACATTATTGAATCGTCTTACAAAAATACTTAAATTGTTACCACTTTTTCTTAAGGCGATGCAATGGGAAGAAATCCAAAATTATGTGTTTTTGGTTTGAAAATTTGACAGCCTGGAAATATCATAGATGATTTAATTAAATACTGCAAGTAGAACACACCTCGGGCTTTGATTCAAATGGATATTTTTAGGTGAGTCTTTTTATAAGCCTAGAAAAAAAAACAAGTACAAGTTCTAAAAAAAAAGACTGTTTAAAGTGCAAAATCTCCTACTTACGAACCCCTTTTCGGATATTGTAATAGCGTTCATTGTGGCAAAATGGGTTTAAAAAAAACATATTTTAAAAACATTTTAATATAATACAAATTTTTGTCTGCGATAGATAATGTCAGTATCGCCCTGGTGAGAGACCACCATTTCTGAATCGAAACGTTGCTTGAAATAGCATTCGCTGTGTTTGGTGATCGGATGTGAATTGCCAGATACTTCCTATCTACCTTTTCCCCGTCTCTTTCTCCGCCTCAATCAATACCTTCAGCCTCACAACATAACCCAATTAGGTGTGCCATAGTCTCACTGGTTCCAGACGGTTGGGAGCAGCGTGGACTCATGTGAACTAAATGTTAGAGAAATTTGCTACTTCAGTCTTCAGATAATTAAAACGAACTTTTCATCAAAAGGCAATCGTTCAAGTGACCGCATTCTATATTTGCAGTAATCCAATTTCGAATTAAGAGTAATTAATAGAAATCTTAAATTACTCTAAATTGTTTAATTGCATCTTCAACATGATGAAGCAAAGTTTAATTTGTGTCAAATAACGTATAATACGTACACAGAGGTACAAACATATTACTGGATTTACCCGTTGGAACTGACCAGATGTTTTTGAACAAAGTCATAGCAATCAGTGAAGTGCCAAAAATATAGAATATAAATTAAAGTTTTACTTGATTACATGGTATCTTCCTCGGGATAAAATGCACACTAAAAAATAATAACATAAGCAAAGACAAATTACCAACAGGTAAAAATGTATATAAATTTTTGTTTATGTTATAATTTGTCAATTCTTACCATATTGTGTTATTTGTTTATCATTTGTCTATACTCGACATTATTATTTTTTTTGTATTCTGTATATTTCCGATGAGGAAAGCTTCGCTTTCGAAACATGTTAACATATATATACATATTAATAATGTGGTGATTACAATCATTCTCTTCTGTTATTCCGCTTCTGACAAGGCCCGACTCAAGTATTTGATTCACTCGATCGTTCCATGTCGTCTTCGGACGTCCCCGGCTTCTTCTTCCATTCACATTCGCGTCAAATATTCTCCTTATACTCCTTTCTTTGTTCATTCGCTCTATATGCCCGAACCATCTAAGCGTCCTTTTCTTAATTTTGCTCATCACGCTTACATCAGCTTTGTTTTCTTTACGAATCTCAACATTTTTCACACGATCGTACATGGTTTTACCACATATTCGCCTCATAGATGTAATTTTTATGGCATTCAGTCCACTTTCATCCTTCATCTGCCATTCATCAGGGTTGGTATCAGCACACATCAGTATCAGTGCCATCTATCTAGTAATTTTTTTATCTAATAATGAATAAATGAAGCGGATATTTGGATATTTTTGATGTATATAAGGCAATCCTAACCAACGGGCTACAGACCAGCAGCTTGGCCATTCTTAGCGACAACTTACAGGAAGGATGTTTTCTGGGGTATGTTTATTAAATATCAATGAATGCATTGTTTTTTCTACTGGCTACAAACTCTGTGGACACCGCTACTGGTGATTATTCAGTAATTGTTCATCAACATCACAGCAATCATGATAACTGGTCAATTCAAATTCATACAAAATATGTACAACTCAATCGTCGTTATTCAATTAGTCTCGTTTCCAACTAAACTGGTTTAGTTCCGGTTGTGTTTCTAGTCGGCCTGTCTCGTGGTTTAGTTTATATTTTAAACGGTCAGTACTAAAAAATACACATAATGATTTATTAAGGCGACGCAATGGTAAGTAATGCATAATCACGTGTTTTTGGTCATATTAAATGGCCTAGAATTATCAGAGAAAACTGCAAGTAGAACACACCTTGGACTTTCGTTTAACTGGGCATTTTATGGTTAGTCTTTTCGTAAGCACAGAAAAAAAAAATTAATTGTGAAATCTCCTACTTACGAACCCCTTTTTCGATATTGTCGTATTGTTCATTGTGGCAAATTATTTTTTTTTAGAATATGGCCGAAAACCATTTCAATAATTGTGCATGAGCTTTATAAAATAAAGGTTTAAATCCCGGCGTGCGCAAGTAAATTTTATTTATTTAATTTGTGCTGTTTCACAATTAATTAATTTAAATATAATACGTAGTATATTTGCGCACGTTCCAGAGTGGAAGATACTTTCAGTATCGCCCTGGTGTCGTCATTGAAACGTAGCTTGAAATGGCTTTTAGCCGTGTTTGGGGACCATATCTGAATAGCCAGGTATTTCCCAACCTTTCTCTTCCCCTTCTCCTTCCCCTCCACAATTCCTTCAGCCCTCCCCAATGGATGGGAGATGTCATAGTCTCGCTGGCTCCAGACGGTTGAGAGCAGTTGGGACTCTTGTAGAGTATTCTTATAAAAAAAATAGTAATAATAATAAAATGAATCACGCATTTTGGTGATGTTTTTTTCGCGTTAATCGAAACATGCTCCGGTGTTAAGCGGGAATTTCAACATTATCGCCACCTGTATAAGGAGTGAGTGATTCCGTTCGAATTTTAATAAGTGGATCGCCTTAAAACGATTTTTAAACATTTACTGTCGATATAATCCGAATTAATTGTCACGTGTTTTAATATAATATTTTATAATTAATAATGTATAACCAGCTTCGTTATTAAAAAAAATATATATATATTTATCCCAAGCTTGTATAAAAAATCAACAGATGTCCCATATATGTAAAAATGGGATGGGTATATCCGAGACACTAGCCAACGATTACGAATAAATTCTGGCAGAATCTTGTAGTTATAAAATGGTATCAGATTTTTTTTTTTAAATATATTCAAATTAATTGAGGATGATATTGACAGTTCTCAGAAGTCGAAGTATGATACTAGGCAGCCATAGCTCAGTTGGCATAGAGCGCAGGTCCCGGATAGCCCATGAGGTCCTGGGTTTGAATCCCAAAATAGTGAAGGGCCAAGGGTGGGAGATCAGCAGGTACCTGCTGACCGGGAAGGGAATGTACTTTGTTTATTGGGAATAATTTAAGGATTGGACTTTTATTTAAATTTGGCCCCTCACTAGCCTGTTTGTATCAATCTATAACACATGTGCATCTTGGTTCATAGTTTAGTTGTATACTGCCCTGAAGAAGCTACGGTATGATGATGTAAAACAAAGTTATTGTTTTATTTTTTAAATTATTATTTGAACTCAATTTATAAATTCTATTTTCAGTTGTGATAGATGAATACTCGGAACAAGTAGATGAGTACTTGAAATTCAAAGGAGGAATTAAAAACAATTTGTTTTTAAATTCCTATTGTGTAGCTATTAAAACGTAAGGATTGTAAACAATGGGGTATTGTTTTAGAGGCTACAAGTTGTTTATTTACGGCGCAGCGCCGGATCTGTCAATCTATGAGGACGCCGAAATCATTCCCGCAATCATTTAAAAAATACCCATAATATCCCATAACACACGGTAATTGTGTCTTCAATAATTGCGCTGGCAACATTTCAACTCGCATCTAGGTTAGTCTCTAGGGCGCCTAAGTATGCACTAAACGATTGTTAAAAAATGCATGGAAAAAGATTTTCTACACGGAATTATTTTACGAATTGCATTGTAGCTATTAGGGCGTATAGCCTGTTTTTTATGAACCATTTTTACACCCAAATAGCTGCGTTAGGCAGCCAATAACCAATAAGCAGGCTGGATTTTAGTTCTCAGCAGTGGAAGTACACATTTATGGATGGTCAATATTCAACTGTCCCTATTCTATTGTTCCGGTGATTTTGGGGTCACTGGTTTTGTGTGTTATTTTTTAATCATTCTTACATATCATAAATGATGTGTCCACTATTGGAAACTGGTTCCGAAAAGTAGCTGGAGAACATTAATTGCAGTTTACCGCAGTGACAGTGACGGTCATTTCAGATATCAGCCATTGCTACTACAACATACTCAATCAATTTCATCGGGGGGTAAGAATTGTAACTCTGGTTCTTTTAATAGGGGTGGGGGATACCGCGGAAGCGGCTCTGGCGCGGTAACCATTTTTTTAATATATTTCTCTTTCTGCCTGTCTACTTAAAATTTGACTCTTTTTTGTGATCTGTTTCTTATTTCTTGTTATTTTGTTATTTGTTTTGTTGTTCATCCATTTGTATACTCGTTGGAATAAGCATTTCTTGAAATGCTCTGTATCGTGTCTCCCAATATTGACTCAAGTAAAACTTGAATGTTTACTTCTCTTAAGTTGATGACCTTTACAATTCTTTGTAATTCTTGGGCACTAACTATGTTACAAGTTCAAAACATTCTGTTTTCAAGAGTTTTATTCAAGATGTACATGTATAAATATACCTATATTACCAGATCACATTTATACAGCTTTCAACACTAATTTCAAGTTTAAAAAAATTACAGCAAAGACATAAATTTGAATAAAATGAAGTATAAACTTACGAATGTAATGAATGTGACGCACAGTATGTAGGTATGACTACTAGAAATTTTAAAACTAGAATCAGAGAACATGAACTCTGTTTACGAAATAATAACCAATCCGAGTTTGCTAATCAATCTTTTCAATTTAATATAAGGGAAATAAAAAAAAGGAGTGAGTGTTATTATCTGTTATTAATGAAGCGACTAAAACCTTAAACCAATGTTTTAACAGAAGTATATTTACTCTATGCCAATCCTCTATCGACACCTAAATATTATTATATTTTTAATCATTGAAGATAATATTGACAACTATTAAAATGAAACATGAAACCGAAAAGACACAGAAAAGAAAAAGTTAACGATAGGAGACTTCTTGGTCTATCCGGGACCCTGCGCTCTAATCCGCTGTGTTACGGCTACCCCATATCTGTCCCGTCATTTTTATCGGTGTCATACTTAGATTTCTCACGAACTGTTAATATCATCTTCAACTTATTCCCACACATATTTTGGCTGCTACCTTTTTATGACTACAAGATTCTAACCCGAATTATTTTTGTAATCATTAACCCTATCCGATTATAAGTTAAATGAGACTATTGTTCAACGCCATTTCAATGTTTTGACAGCTCCGATAGAATCCCAATTCTGGGTTGGCGAAGTTAATCTGGAGATCCAGATAAAAAAGTGGTGATAGGAAGGACTGAAGAGAAACAGGAGGATGCCACGGAAATTGAATAGGCCTACCTTGGTTCGTGGATATCCTCTTGCACTTACCTTCACCTCACTGAAACTTCACGGTAATCCAGAATTGGCCAGTTGCTCCGGACGCGGCAGTGAACACTTCTCCAACAAAGTCTGTTAACTTTTGCTACCGTTATCTTTTTTCTCTTCTGTATCTTTTCGGTTTCATGTTTCATTCTAAGAGTTATTAATATTGTCTTCAACGATTAAAAATATATTAATAAGGTATTTTATGAGCTTCAATAAGCTATTCCAATAAATGAAAAAGATTTTTATTCACAGTTCAAATTATTACGATTAATAATTTATCAATGTTAGCCCAATATTTAAAAACATTTTTTTTCACATTTGAACCTCGTATTTATTTATTCGTACAGAATTTATAGTTTTCCAGATATCCCGTAAACAACCCAATTAGAATCAACTGCGAATACGTTATTCAGAAATTGGAGAGCATTTTGCTAGGAATTCGAAATAGAATTTAATTCGCAAATTGAGTCCAATAGTTGGTTCCCTGAACATAAACGTAATTATCACTGAATTGAAAACATATAGAAGTGAGATCTACATCGATTTGAAATGAAAAATAATGTAGCCAATTTAAATTAAACTTTTCAAATCCTAAACTGGTAAGACGTTCAAGAATTCATTTTAGATTTTTGATAATATTTTAACAATTATCTCGACAAAAGTTAAGGAAAAATTGAGCTTACTTTTGGCACAGGGACACGCTCATAATACATTTCTACAGCTTTATCTTTTCATCAATATTTGCATAAATTGAATAGCTGCCATTTCTGTTAAATATTTACTGAATTGCGAAATACCCTGTTCAATGAGTGGTCAGTTTGAACAATTGAGATGAAATTAATATTATGCATGCCTTAAATAATACAAACAGTGTATTTCAACACAATAATTTATTTTAAATTCATCACCAACCGGTTTCGTTTATCCCAAGCTTCGTCGGGGTAAGTCCCTTTATTGCTTATATATTTTTCACATTATCATTTTTAGTTTATGTACAAGCCGACAGGCCTTTACTAATTGAGTAATAAAATTTAATATCTCACCTATATATATATGTTCACACTATGTATTTTTATTTAACATTAAATTTTATTTGACGAAACTTGCGATATGAATTTATGAATTTATCATAAATTATCCTTTATTTTATTTCATAAATGCGTGAATCCACAAAGCATTTCTTCAAATGAAGATGTATCACATAAATTAATCTATAAAATTAGCCAAGTATCATTATTACGAATTATTTCTTAATCGAATGCGAATGTGTTTGCGAGTTTAAAGTGGTGCAGACAGAAAAAAAAAGCATATAGATTTGGTAAAGTGCGAAATTGAAACAATGGTTAATTAGATAAGTCAAAAGCGTTTCCAAATATACTGTTAATATTTGCACAAAGGCATATTAACAGTTCAATGAATTGTCAATCGTTAGACAAGGGTAAAACTGACTGCTAAATAAATTTAGTTAATGTAGTTAACAGAGGTAATACATTAAAATCTACAAGTAGTTCGATTAGTTTTTTTTTTAAATATACATTGTTTATAATTTCTTCAAACGATTGCTATTCACTTTGTGGCGTCATTATTAATAAATTAATTAAAGAAAATATACTTTGTATTCAGAACTTTATTAATATACACATATCAACATGTTTCGAAAGCGATGCTTTCTTCGTCAGGAATATATAGAATACTAAAAAAAAAAAAAAAAAGTCAAGTATGGACAAATGATAAAAATTAGAACACAATAATGTAAGAATAGACAAATTATAAACATTGATTTGATTAAAGTAGGTAAGTAATTAATCAAAAATGTTATAAAACATTGAATAACAAATTTATATTAGAAATTAAAAATAAATTATTTTTATTATTAATATTAATATTAATATGAAAATCAAATCTAGAGATATCTATTTTTTAAATAATATTTGATTATTCATTAAAATTAAATTCACGATTAATGCTTTTTCTGATTTCTAAAATTTCAAATTGGTCTAATTGTAAAGCGGTTGTATTTATATATTTATATCAAACGAATGATTGGTTTCTAAAATATGATTTGCAAATTCGGAATAGTTTTTATTATTTAAACACCCTAGGTGTTCCTTAACTTAATATTTCGATATTTATGATATAGTTGCTTGAAATGACTTTAGCTTGTTTGGTGACCAAATCCGAACAGCCACAATACCCCACCTTCCTCTTCCCTATCCCATTACCATCAGTCTCACAATATGCCCCAATTGGAGTTGTCATAGTCTCACTGGATCCGTACGGTTGGGAGCAGATGAACAGTGAAATAATTGATATTTAAAAAAGTTGCTGGTTTTAGCCGATGTTTGTTGAGATTACCGGCCACATTAAAAATAAAAATAAACCGTTTCATTTATACATATTACAAGCCTATTTAACGCATGAAAGAAAGCCAACATAATATGATAGATATTTAGTTAGTAAAGTTGTACTAATCAATTAAGGTACCAACAGATGGCACTGGTTGCTACATTTGTAATTTGTACCGATAGGCACGGCCTTTTGCGACACTAACATAAACTAGTCTTCTCTTGAATGCGCGTTGCGCATATATTTTCAAATTTTATGTAGCAAACTTAGTTCATACTTTTGACATATACATAGTCGTATATATAGTAGGGCGATCGGTGGAATGCGCGCGGCGCTGCGATTTGTAGCTGGAACTTCGCACGCATTTTTTAAAGTCTAGATGGATTTCTTACAATGTTTTTATACATTTTAATATCATTAGTTTTTATGTGAGTAAGATTAGGTAGGCCGTGCTTATGTGCCTATATGGAATACACGCCTCAGGAGCGCTATTCTGTTTTATTTTAAGGATGATTTCTTGTCTTTTAGTAAATCCCAAACAGATTGTGTTAAGAGATTATTTGAATACATAAATTGATGAAATATCTTCAAATGACACAAGGTTTTGAACCAAAACTTTTTTCAATAATTACATAATATTGTAATTATTTAAAAAAGTGCATTTTAATTTATTTTTAAATAGCATAAATACGTCTTTTGACGAAGAATTACGTTTTATAAAAAGATACCTACCTCACTAAAGAGTAATGAACCTTTTTTGTCACTACTTCTATAAGTTACATTTTCCGTCGTGGTTAATCTATGCCGACTGTAGAGGTGGGTCATTGCACTTATTTTACGAACTCGGTTCCAATTCCGAGTTTAGCCATACGGACTCGATTCCTCGGATTCGGTCGTTCGTTCGTTTCGGAAGCAAATATCATTTATATTACAATATTAAATAGTTTCTGACAACAATCCAAAACTTTAGTAGTTCCTTGAATGTGAGTTCGAAACGAGTGCATCCGGATTTGCGAAGTCGAAGTGAGTCCACCGCTTTCGGAATCGGATTCATCGGACTGCCGGAACGACTCTCCTCTATGCCGCGCTGTCTTGAACTACCATGCCGAAAATTTCAGATCTATATAATTTTTAATAATGTTTACTAATTAATAAAGTAAATAATAACTTAATTGATAAATTGCTTAATATTGAGTTTGTCTCGTGTTAAAACTACGTAATTATTGATAATTTAAAATAATGTCATTCGCTTAATGACAGCTGACAGCTGTCATCTTAGAGAACCGGAACCGTAGTTAAGTAATAAGCCTAAGGAAAATAATAAGGAATCTTCCTTAAAAAGAACGGGAATTGGGCTCCTGCTCATATAAAGTAAATTGAATATTTAAAAATAAATAAAAATTTCTCGCCTTGTTTCTGTTATCTATAGGGAAGACCCTTATCAGAAGAATATGTAATTATTTCAGAAAAAAACCCACACTATATTTGTTATAAGTGGCAGTAAATTAAATCAGAAAATAAATGTATGCATTTTCTTCGCTATTTCACCCTCACACCTCCCCCAGCCCACCCCCCCAGTTTAATTTTCATCCCCCTGTCGCCGCCCACACACAAACACACCTAATACCCTACTCACCATTCAATTACCAAAGTTTCGGTAATTTTAGACTGGTAATACCTTCACCACCCCGCTGCTACAGACCAGTGTTCTGCAACCATTTCCCACCCCCGGCTCACACAAGTTATTCGTCGAATTCCGCGGCACACCATAAGTAAAAATAATTGTAGAAAATTGGTTCACAAGACAGGATACCCTGGACTAAACCTTTTTTCTCAATTGAGACAACTTCTCAAAACTCCACGCCTGTCTCGACACGGGAACCTCCCAGTTACGTCATCGTTTTCTATTTTCCATCTACTATATAAGAAAGAATGTCCCGGGCGGACGGCTTGTTTGTTTCTATACAAATCTACAGTTTTAATTCCTACCTTAATTAAATTTTGCACACTTGACCTACAAAACAAGAGGAAGGTCACTGTCTACATGAGATTTCGAAAAATCACCCCCCTTCAACCTGTCCCACCCCTTAGAATAGAATTTTGATACTTCATGATGAAATTTCGAACATTTGACGGGGGTTGCGGTGAGGGGTGGGGGTAACACATCACAACCTCAAAGCATTCCCCGGCAACGCCGGGTGCTTTAGCTATCTTTTAGTATAAATTGAAGAATATCTCGGGCGGATGGTGTGTGTTTGTTTTCTATCCAAATCTACAATTTTTTTTCTATCATGATGAAATTTTGCACACTTTAAATTTTACTGATAATTTTTTTTACATAAAAATATTATCATCATTAAATAATTTAATTTAATAACGACTTAAAATACATAAATCACAGAAAAAAAGTTTAATTTTGCAAAATACTGTTCCGTACAAATTTGTTTGACGATTAGTTTATTTTTTTATGTTTTTAATAAAATAGGACTGGGTTTATAGTGCAAACACAATCTACCATATTACACGATATATATACAAATATAAATATAGAAAAAAAAACATAATAAAAAAGGTAAAATAGAGTCACTACAGAACCTTAGAAGTTGCATAAGTCACCTATATGCATTGTTATAGTACACTCTCAAATTATGCATTGTGTCCACAGCTCAGATGTTTACAGGGCAGTGCAGTATGTTTTAAATAGCAGATTCCTGACATCGTTGTACATAAATAAAACAAAACTAAAGTGATCGTGCCATACATACACAGGGATTTTGATTCTTCACTTCTGATGGCGGAGGTCCAACCTAGTACATTCTACCACAAACCCCACCCTTTGCCGAGTGCCTCGCTGGGTGTATATATAGTTAGATGCTGCTCGCTATTCACTTGTATATTATACGGTGCCACTATATACGAAGCTTTGATCCAAAGATGTTTCCCTTTATTCAGCAAATTGTATGGAATCCGGACGATTGAAACTTGAATGGGAAGTATTTAGTGGAATATCTAGAGGATTAATAATTATCATTATTTGCAAGTACTAACCCCCTCGCACCTATACACAGGTGTGCCAGCACGTACCTGGCACACTATGCATACATAATACATACACTATGGTGATTTTATATCTCCTTGATATCTGCGGTCACGTTTAAAATTATTTTATTTCCACTTTCATTAATACGTATCTATTCTCACTGTAACAAAACTGTACTACTGTTTATATATTTTTTTTAATAAAGCTATGAAATTGTGAATTCTTGCTTGATTTAACAGCAAAAGTAATGCTTTGTGACAACTATTACTATCTCTAAACAACGAAAGAAATTGAAAATTTTGTTTCATTCCGAACATTTATTTTTTCAAAATATATCTAAATAACAAAGTTCTTAAATTGGTACCTACTTTTTTTTTTTCATTTTGAAAATATTCTACCCAAACAAACCTTCTTCTTTTGAATATGTAATCTGTGGCTAACCAGGGTGGTATATCTAGGGGCTAACCTCAATGCGACATGGAGGGTTCAATGTTTTTCATACTAATCTTAAAACGTTGTAACAACAGTTTTACACATTGGATATGATTCAAACTACTCTTTAAACTTTCCGGCACTAATACGAACAAACTGTGCTATTTTCAGCCAAACCAGTGAAGTGATTTTCGAGATAACGGAGGACAGACAGACAAACAAACATTAATTTTTATGTATTAAGAGATAATTGGAATCAGTTATCACTGTCTCAAAACTGTTCTACAATTGTCAGATTTTACAAATATCTTGTTCAACTTGTGTACATTGATCACAACATGCATACACATGTATTGTTCTATTATTGCGCTACTATTCCGTTTATTTTCTATTTGTTATGAGTTTCAACTACTCCCAAGCGTCCGGAGCCAGCGAAACTATGGCATCCCCAATTAGGATATGTTTAAGTACCTTGGCGAATGGTGTTAACGCAGCTAAAATCATTTCAAGCAACGTTTCGATTCTGAATGGTGGTCTTTCACCTGGGTGATACTGACAGTATCAACCACTCTGGAACGTGCCGCGAATATACTACATATTATTTTAAATGATTAAATTGTGAAATAACACAATTTAATCAAATAAAATGTACTTGCGCACGCCGGGATTTGAACCCGCGACCTCCTGATTAACCACTCAACCACGGAGACCGTCAATAAATAAGTAAAACGTATGGTTCTGTTATAGATATGAAGAAATTCGCAGCGTTTCTTTTAATGCCTCTAAATTCAGCAGTACATTTTTGCTCCGTTCTAAATATGTCGTGTTTCAATATTTTTAAATTTTTAAATGATCGCTTACGCCCTAAACATATTATATATTAGCGCTCTCTCTTATCTTATTTTAAAACAATGTTTATTTTCTGCTCGGA
Organism: Halesus radiatus; assembly: GCA_022606495.2. Lineage (NCBI taxonomy): Eukaryota > Metazoa > Arthropoda > Insecta > Trichoptera > Limnephilidae > Halesus > Halesus radiatus. The sequence goes on along the minus strand of JAHDVE020005319.1, from coordinate 304,579 downwards.
GGGAATTGCCGAGTGTTAAGTTTGTCGGTTGTTGCGCGAACAGTTTCACGAATTTTGGGGAATCGTTTAATAAAAACGTGTACCTAACAACGTTCGTAATAAACCCGCGCGAAATGATTCTAATAGAGAACAGTTTGTTTTAGAATTCCACTCGAAATGTTTTAAACAGCTTCCCGTAACATTTTACTGAACCGCTAATTCAATTAAAACTTATTTGCATCAGAAGTTGGCGACCTAGCAAAACGATACAATTGTGATTCATTAAAGTGTTTGTGGCTAATGAATACATTATCGTAAATTATAAACACATACATCTTCAGTAAAGTACACAGAATAAAATCAATTGTTTCAAAATATTATTCCGTACAATTTTGGTGTTAACAAATCTCATAGTCGCTGCGCACCCGGGCACCTAACAGATTCCTAAAGGTTTGCACTTTTCGAAGATTTGCCACGAGTATGGGATTATATGAACTATTTCTTAAAAAAGAAAGTTCCATAGATGCTGAATTCAAAACGTACATATAGAATTCAAATCGGCTTCTCTTTCGAGCAGTATTTATACGGACGCGTGGATTTTTTAGCACGGAATTTAAATATCATAATATTTTAAAGTGTAGTGAAATTATACAATAATACAATAATAATTTTATCATTTTTAAGGGAGTTCACTGCCCAAATTAACTTTGGAGAAAAGCGCTACTGGTTAAAGCTTCTACGGTGCCTGATGGTGATGGACAAGGCAAACACCTTTGTAAGAACAAATTATATCACCGACTTAGAAACGGTGAATAACTTCATATACCTAAGCTCATCTATAAGTGATTAAGGAGGTTGTAAAATAGAAGTGAAAAGAAGGATTTGCATTACAATAGATTCTATGAGCAAGTTACAAAATATATCATGTGACAGAGGCATAATGAAACCACCAATATGATTCTCGTCAGGGGGCTGATTTTCCTCATATTCTTTTACGGCGTGGAAACAAGGACACTCATAGGGAGCGAAAGGAAGTGGATAGAGGACCTCGAAATGTGGTGCTGGATGAAAATTCTCAGGATTCCATGGACAGCCAGGCACACAAATACTTCAATTCTGGAAGAGCTTGGCATCCACAATAGGCTATCAATTGTCTGCCTACAGCGTATCCTCACATACTTTGAACATGTTGCTCGCCAAAACGAGAACTCCGACCTGGAGAAGCTCATAGTCACTGGAAAAGTGGAAGGCAGGAGAAGCAGATGAAGGTCACCGATTCGTTGGAGTGACCAAATCTTCCATGTGTTCGGAACGTCGATGTCCTTGGCTCTCCACGCAGCGCAGGATCGCGAGGAGTGGAGGAGTCTCGTAGAGAGGGAGATTGGAGTGGGTTTCACGATCCTCAGCAATGAGGAAGCGACTGAAGAAGAAGCGCCGCAATATAACTAAATAATACAACCTCATTATTTTGAATAATCCGTAACAATATTTTTCCTTTGGTCTGTATTCTTTCCCACGGATTTGTTTCTAAGAAAACGATGACACTGCGGATCCTAATTTCGTTATTTTTAATGTCGTGAATAACAGAAGGGAAATCTCCAGCTTTATCTTCTCCATCTTAAATACAAACCCACAGATGGGGTCTCATGAAAGTAATTTTAAATATCAATTAGAATTAATAATTTCCACGAAAACTATGTCGAATAAAATTGGATTTTAAATTAAGGCCTAAGGGAACGTCGGAAAGGAATTATTTATTAATTAGAAATATTAAAATATTATTACGCAATACGATATACTTGATGTTTTTAAAGAGAAAAATACTTTTATTGTTATTTTTTTAATATATATAGATTTAGAATTATTCAAAATTAAATTTAAATCTCACGTATTCTGACCGTCGTACGGACCTTTAAAAAAAAGTGAATATATTTTCATAAAATCAGGAAAAAAATTGATATCCTTTCCATGTACATTTTTTAAAAATAAACTTAAAAGAGTGTTGTTATCAGCATTACAAAAAAGTTATTGTTATTTATGAAAAAAATTAAACTAAATCCATTTTTTTTTATTTTTTGATTTCTTCTTGGCATTTTAAAGAAAAACCTTCAAAGATACTTTGAAGATATTCAACATTTTATAAAACATAGGTAGAACGGAAAGAAAGAGGACACATTTCTGATTTGATTTTGGTAAATACTTAGCTAATGTATTTTTTTTAAGTATATTAAAAAAAAAATCTCGTCGATATTATTTGTCGTCCTTAACTTTTTAATTAATTAGAAATTTAGCTATATTCATATTTACATAAAAAGCCATAATTTATTTTTATTTTTTAATGTATGAAATGAGTGGTGTACAAATTACAAGTTTTTAGAAAATGATTACAAGGATCGGTACCAATGACATGTCTCTATGTAATATCTAGTAAGTGGTTATATTCATTTTACCTGTTATGTGTGTGTTTGTGCGTGTGTGTGGGCATCTATGTGTACCTACATATCTGAATAGTGCTATGTACTGGAGAGTTGTGATTGCGCATTGATGTTTCGAGTAATATTTTTGCTAAATGACGGTGGTCATAAAATATGTCGAGATTTAGGTTGGAACAAAGATTATTAAATGTTTGGAGAATACGGGAAATTGATGACTTTGCTGCAGCCTTTTTTTGTTTTGTTTATTGTGCAAAATAGTTTGGTTTGCGAGTACGTGTCGATGGTATGTTAAGGTTAATTTGAGATAGGAGTTCAGGCAGTCAATTTCATTATTTAAGATTTTATACAGGAATATAGTGTCGGCTACCGTTCGCCGCAGTTTCAGAGATTGGAGTGCACAGTGATCATTATTGTTGCCAAATTACTTAAATATTCTGTTTGATTATCTCAAAAAGGACAAAATGGCTATCACCCCTCATAATCATAATACCAGAGCAAAGCAACTAGACAAGCTAAATGTGCCTGAGTGTAACACTACTTTTGGACAAAGAAGCTCTGAATTTTTAGATCTTAAATTATACAACAAACTCCGACTTAGTATCAAACAAAGTAATTCATTAAATAATTGCATTAAGTAGAGCAAAACTTGGCTTAAGGAATTAACAGAAGAAGAACTGACTGGAATTCTTAAAACAAGGTCATAGAAGTTAGTGAAAATACCCTACCCAAACCTTGAAGTCGAAATATAGAAGTCGCTGAAACCCACTTATTCAAAACCTGATTCGACTCAGCACAGGATCTCATAGTGAAGAGGACTATGAGAAAATTATATTTGTTTTTATATTTATACCTTACCTTAAAAAGATAGAAATTAAAAAAATAAATTAATTGAAAAAACTTCAGACGGAAGTATTATTTGTTTTTGTGTTTAATTCGTAGAACTCCATTTAATTTTTTATGACATTATCAAAATTGCAATGTATTTTAGTTGTTATTATTGTGACAGCTGTTTCGGCGTTTAAGAGCATTTTCAAACTGGACAGCTGTCACAATAATAACAACTAAAAATACTTGCAGAACTTAATAATAACATTATTAAATTTGATTTACATTAAATTTTAAAAAAAATTCAGATGGAAGGTTTCCTCCCGCCTTTGACGTTATTTTTTCCTTTTTATATGTTGTCACATTCTATTGCATGTAAGCATATCCCTGTCTCACCGTTGCACTGTTTCGCTTTATATTACGTAGTATCTACCTTCTTACGTATTTTATAGTTACGGTATTAATTTATGTACTAAGCCCCTCGTTATACTCTTTTGTACCAACTGCAGTCATAATGTAACCGCAGGTGAAACTGTTATTCATTACATTGTAACTACAGGTAAAACTGTTTTTTATTACACTGTAATTACAGGTAAAACTGTTATTCATTACACTTTAACTACAGGTAAAACTGTTATTCATTACACTGTAACTACAGGTAAAACTGTTTTTCATTACACTGTAACTACAGGTAAAACTGTTATTCATAACCCTGTAACTACAGGTAAAACTGTTATTCATTACACTGCAACTACAGGTAAAACTGTTTTTCATTACACTGTAACTACAGGTAAAACTGTTATTCATTACACTGCAACTACAGGTAAAACTATTTTTCATTACACTGTAACTACAGGTAAAACTGTTATTCATAACACTGTAACTACAGGTAAAACTGTTATTCATTACATTGTAACTACACACTTATATTGTACCTGCTTAATTCCTTAACACTATAATTATTATTTTATGAACTATATTATTATACCCCTATGTATAACTCTGTGATAAATGTATCAACATGTAAAAGCCTACAAGGCGTGAATAAAAAAATAAATATTTTATCTCCTTCTCGTTATAATATTTTGTCTCTCACTCCATGTAATAACTCTGACGAAGCTTGGGATAAGCGAAACCGGTTAGTGAAGAATATAAAATAAACTAGTGTGCCAAAACAAAGGGTTTGTTTTAATTTAATGAGGGTTATTTTAGTTCCCTGCGCACGCTTCCCCTGTATTCGCGTGAAAACCGTAAACACCTCAATCTTTCTGTTAAAATACAAATTATTCAGATTTTCCTCTTGTTATGGACGCGGTAAAAATTTTGCGCTGCTTTAACGAAAGAAAAAAAACAGCACTAGGTATTAAAGCAGATTTCCGTGAATGATAAAAGGAACGTCGCGTATCTCATCTTGCTGTTGGTCCATTGGGAGGCCGCCATGACTCAGATAACCTTGGCTCTAATTCAGAGATTTTTCTTATTTCTTATCTCAGGCTGCTGGTAGGTACTCCTTAGAGACGTCATTATATCATTTGGAAGTACCTCTACTCTATGGAAACCCTTGCCTTGCCTTCGGAAGGATATGGACGATTTTTTGTTGTTGATATATTCACATTTTTTACTTTCTTTTGCAAGTGAAAATCTTGGTACGGTATTAACGATGTAGTCTATAGTTATAACGATTTTGTTTAAACTGTAAATAATTAAAAAGTTCGATTTAAAAGTTAAGTAAGTACTTAAGAATGTGATGCACACCTCGGTAATGGATTTTTTTTTTATTTGCCCGCATGCAGGACCAATCTTAGGATAAATTCTACAATTCCCCGTATTTGTGCGCAATATAACGCACAATTTCACAATATCGACATTCTCCACAACACCCTTTCAAAATATCGAACGGAAATAATACGTACGACTACAAATTGATTCACGAGTATAAAATGTATCGAGAACATCTCCTGTCGCGATCCTATCTTCCTCTTCATTCTTTCATATATATATATTTTTTTAATAAAACATCTGTACTAACCACTGTTAGCATAAGAAACTTTGTTGGGTTACCTTTGATTAAACATTATTTTTATATAGATATGTATTAAAAGCTGTTTGTTTCTTACAAATAAAAAAAACCTATTTATTTTTTTATAAATTTATGATTAATATTTCCGGTTGAGACTCATAACTGAAAAAAAAATGATACATAAAAATAAATTGAAACCATTTTAGTATGCGGAAATACAAAATAAAGCAATTAATTTTTTACTTTCTTTAAATGAAAACGGATAAATATTGAGGAACAGTTGAAGCCGCCTTGTTCAATTTTTATAATATAACATTAGACAATATTTGCATTCAAAGTGCAAACTGTAAATATTAAATATTCTAAATAGGTTGTAGGTTCCTTTGTAGTTTGGGTTTTTTAATAAAGAAAATATCCAAACTAAGAACCTAACAACCTTGTTTAAAAAATCCACTTTGTGCAGTTGGCACTTCCGACAACTGTCAAATCACACGAACAACATTAAAGATGGCGTCAATTGTCCTTCAAAATTAACGCCTTCCATTTAAATAAAGTAAAAAAAAATAAGTGTTTTACTTAGTACTAGCTGATGTGTACCTGGCCTTGCTCGGGTACAATAATTGATTTTACAGCGAAAGTAACTCTATCTCCGAATAAAGAAACATTCATTTGAATATTTTATTTCATTCCAAACGTTTATTTTTTCAAAATGTATTTAAATCATAAAGCTCTTAAGTAGGTACCTCCTTGTGTTTTCCATTTTGAAAATATTCTACCCAAAAAACCTTCTTCTTTTGAATATGCTATCTGTGGCAAACCAGAGCGTTATATCTTAGGCTAACCTAAATAAAACATGGCGGGTTTAATGTTTCGCATACTAATTTTAAAACGTTATAGCAACAGTTTTACATATTGGATTTCATTCAAACTACTCTCTAAACCTTCCCCGCACTAATAAAAACAAACTGTGCTATTTTCAGAGAAACCAGCAATTTTCGAGAAAATCGAGGACAAACAAACAAACAAACGTACATTGATTTATATATATATATGTGTGTAGATTCCCACTTATGCAAATATTTTATTTTTGGTAGTTTCATAAAAGTGTTTTTCTTTTAAAAAAATAATGAGTCCCATCTGGAAATATTTACCAAATTTAATATAAATCAAATTTAATAATGTTATCATTAAGTAATTTAGATTTTTTTATTATCGGGACAGCTGTTTTGGCGTTCAATATTTAAAAAAATGAAAACGTACAAGCACAGCAATTTTTTTCAGTAAGGTAATTCTTATGACAAGCACACATTGAATCCTACGATAATGGCGCCATCTAGTTTTTGAATTAAAAGTTTTCTCGTCTGCTATTGCGGGGAACGTAGTTAGATAACAACAACTTTCGACAGCAGGGATTAAAAGTTGGAGGCAACACAAACAACCATTATCCATTAGCTACTGCACTCGGTGCAACCTAGCAAGCACAAGCCAGTCGCAGTGTTTGGGGGAAGTTTGCTAACCAAACAAATAACAGAACTAATAAGGGACAAACACACTAACTAACAAGCTAACAACTATTTGCCACGGGGAAACTGTGTTTGACTGGGGTCTTCTAACTTCACTATATTCAATTTCAAATTATGATGACAGTCTCGGTGGAGTAGACGCTGTGATTGCTAACTTTGGGTACTGAGTCCTGGCTTAGTCATTTTAAGGATAAGGCATTGTCCTTATACTTAGGTTTAAAGACATTTTGCTTAACAGCTATTCCGATTAGATGTAAATGACAACACATTTTTCGGGAACTAAAAATATCTGAAAAAAACCCTCCGCCATGTGCAGAAACAGGCGGCCCGTTTGATAGAATCGCCTATCTTAAGAAACGGATTGCAATATTTGGAGAACAGGCGTCAGGTGGGAATGCTTTCCTTGTTCTACCGGTATTTTAATGGAAGATGCTCTGATGAACTAGCGTCATTGATCTCTTCGGCACCGGTGCACAGTCGGGAAACACACCAAACCCTTCAATAGCTCGACCGTGGAATGATCTGCGGCCTCTGTGCTTCTTCCCTCCTACTGCATGGGTCTCTTGAAGACCCAGATGCATTCCTTCCTATCCTGTAAAAGACTCTCCAACAGCATCCCCAAAGAAGATATCAGCCTTGAAGGAAATTATTTCCCTCCGGGCCTCCGGGGAGTTATTGTAAAAAAAGAGAAGATTTTGAGAATTAATTATCACAGTATTTAAAAAATATATAGGTGCATCACACATACTTGACACCAGTTAAGTACAGTCCATAAAGGCTGAACATCTGTGCCTACCCAAAAAAATTAACAATTAGAAAAAAAAAGCTCGTTTATTTAATTGGCCAGAATTCCAGAGGAAGATGATAACAAAATAGTAATTTCCAAATATTCAATGTACAATTCATACTCGAACTTAAAAAAACTACACACAGCCTGATTTTAGTCGTAGAGCAATGCACGCCACTGCTTAATACGTATAGTTTATTATAATTTTTAGAATTTAAACCATTTTTTTTTTAATTCCTGGTTTTTGGCATAGGTGCTTTACAAATATGGTAATTTCGTTAATTCGGTTCATTTAATAAGATTATTATGTGACAAATCACTCGATAATATCATTTAAAGTCAATACTTATGATAATATTAAGGTTTTTGTTTAAACTATGCAAATATTCTTATTTTTAAAGAATGTTATTCGCTGAATTACAGCTGTCACTCGAAAGAACTGGAACTGGAGTAAAGCAAAAAGTCTATAACGGACGTTCTTCCCTTCTTTTAGAATGATCAATCTGAGTCACCGATCAGCCATATTCGCTCTATTTGCCCGTTTTCACGCATTTTTTATCCTAAATTATCTAAGTGCCAGCTTATTATAAAATAGAGTCTGTTCACTTTCATACACGATAAAACAGTAGCCTCACACTATTAAGACAATAGAGTGACATAAAAGTAATAACTTTCGTTGTAAAATTAACATAAATGAGTTAATATTGTATTTATTATGAATACATGTCATTTGTTTTAAAACTAATACATAAACTAATATTTTATACTTCACAAACGCGTGTGCTAAAAACATGCTGAAAATAAAGTTTTAACTTGGCTTTTGATAATGCCGCGCAGCACAATGTTCGTTTCGCACATTTGACATTAGCCATTTCTCGATGAGTGAAAAAAACAATACAAAACATAGCTTATAATTAGTAAAATAAGTTGGTTTCTCTTCACTTTTATTTGAAACATACAAAAAAAATGTTTTCATTTCGAAAACGGAAAGATATGTTTGTCATTCAATATTTAATTCGCGTAAAATAGATCGTAAACTAATAATGACATTCGACATTTCGGTGACGTTTGTTCACCCTGTTGACACTTTTTATACGTAGTCTTCTGCTGAGGGGAACTTAATTTACAAAAATCGATTTCTTAAATTGATGGTAAATTTGATCGAAAATTTCATTGGGAGGAGCGAATTTGTACATTTGAACTGTGTTGAGGCAAAATTACTGCTCAACAGTTTGCTTAGTATGGTAAAAGGATAATGACATGACCTTATCTTGAAAGAGCTCCAGAGTTTTAATTTCGTTTCATTTAAAAAACGTTATTTTTTCACATTTTTTGACGAAGGAATTATTTAAAAAAAAAAAAGTTATTGTATCAGTGGCGGTTTTATTTAAAGTGTGTTTGTGGAGTAAACTCCCATAGAAAATATACGATAATAAGACAAACATTATTTTTTTACAAACTTTTAAAAAGCGCGCTATCCAACTTTCGAACTAAAAAAAAAAACCATCTGTCCGTACTTATACTGCCCGAGACCGCGGCCCAAATTAATTCTATTCGTGCGTTATGAATTCAGCCCCTATAGGACTTTCTGTTATAAGAAATAGTCCATACAAAACATTCTTATGGCGCTTCAGCAGCAAACCGCTGAAGCATGCAAATCTTTGGAATCTATTAGACACTATTATGCGGGATAGTATTTTTCTATGAAAAAACTATTAGTGTCTTGTCTAAATTGTGATTTTCGTATTTAAAAAATATTTTTATAACCTACGATATTATATTCTTTAGACATAGATGTTTTAATGAATCGCCAAATTATATCTCGTTGCTAGGTCTCGAATCTCTGGTGCAGTGATATTATGAAATTCCTTTAGATCTAGGGAAAAATATGAACAATTGCGGAAAATACCAACATAGCATTTATAGATGAGGGAATCTTTTTCCCCCTTTTTTAATCTCCGATTGAATTTCCAACGAGGTTGGCCACGAACCGCCACTGAATGGTATTATCATGATTTAATGATGGAATGAAAATTTCCTTGCAATAAAACACGGTGGGAGTTTCTTTGAAATATTGCATCACCCATAGCAGATTCTGACATACGCATTACGTACATCGTACATTGACTCAGAACTCAAGTAATTATTACAAAACAATTAGTGCAAGTCTATATTTTGAACGGAAATAAATCGTGATTTACGGAATAATGAATTACCCGTAAGGGAAGGCAGATAATAAAAAAATACTAAAAATAAATATTGATCGGTTATTGGGTTAGGGTTCAAATGTCAAATCTATCGGTACAAGTTTTTCTTTGTGTGGTTGGTTTGTCCTAAAAATGTATCGGTAGTTCAAGTTTTAAATATTTTTTGAAGATCTACACATAATGGGCGTTGGTTTTTGTCCGGGTCCAGCGTTTGTGCTGTCATTCTCTTTACATCTTTATGTTCTACGTTTTTTGCTCAATTTTTGTAATTCTAGTTGTACTTTGCCCTCATACGAGTATATCACGACATTTTCAGAAAATTTGGAAATTTTCAAACTTTTAATGTTATCAGCCTTTTATCTCTTTGAGTTTTTTTAAGATAGAGACTTGGAATAAGTTGTAACATATAAACTCTTCTTCAAAACATCACTTGATTCACTCGGATCGAATTTAGTATCTGAGATATGACTGCTTTTAAGTACTCGTATCGAATCCAGTCGAAAATCGTGGGTGCATTTTGCGCGTGCGCCGTTCACGACGTCTAACCGCCACGAATATTTAAGTAGTAATCACATATATTATCATTCTTTTTCTTTAAAATGAGACTAAGATGGCAGCGTTGTGTTTCTTTTTAGCCGAGTTATTGAAGTTTAAAATTCCTTCTACAGAAATTGTCGCTCATTTGGACGCGATATTCTCCCAAGACCCGGCATCGATTTTAAAGACGTTTTTACGTCAAAAAGCTTTTTAATCAACTAAGCTATGAGACTTTGAATGGATATGTGGTCCATTTTTAATAAATAATAAAACAATCTTACATTCTAATGCTTCACCGAGTTTTTACCCGTGACCTTTCAGTCAAGAGCAAATGAGCTTACCACTCCACCACAGTAGTCATTAAACATTTAAAAAAACATATATATAAAACTTTATAAGCAAACTTATTTAGAAAATTTCTCAATATTCACGTAGTGTAGTCATTTCTAGAAAAAATTGCTTTAGTAATATAAAAACATACTTACCAATCATTATAACGGACACCACAAAGACTGAGTAATTCTCTCTCTAATACCACTGTACTAAAGACTAGTACACTATAATACACTATACATTAGTCTATACACTTATTGTACACTATATAGTGGTGCGCCTTATGAACCTACACAATGTATCGTGGTAAAGGTGAAATTATAGGTATAGTCACTAGCTTTGAAGGACGTTCGTGCACCTAACTGGGGTAACCAATACTTGCTTTTGCTAAACTTTTTTTTTACGTTTTCATTAGGTAGATTTGAATTTACAAAACATTAGTCTTGGATTCTCGTTTCAGAAGAGTTTCTCAATCATTGCTTTTGTTATACGTTGTTGTACACCGCTATTGGACGGTTGGTAGGTATTATTTTATTTTTTCTTGTAATTGTTTTATGTTAATCCTCTGTCCGTTGTGTACATTATAAATAAAATAAAATCTTTACGAATGCAGCCTGTCTTTTGTTAACCCAAGTCCCTTTACAAAGGTTCACAAGAAACAAATTAGGTCCAAGACGTGATCCTTGGGGAATTCCCGAGTTCCACGTTTTTCTGGAATTGTAAGGAGAATCCTATTGCGTTAAGCGTATTAAATAATAAATAAATATAAAGTTTAAATATTTATTCTACGGTAAAATACTGAAGGCAAGTTGGTATAATATTGTTATACATTTTTTAATTATTTAAATATATATGTTTTTAATGTTATTAAACCGTCAAAATCTTGTAGTAAAAAGTAATCGATAAAAAGAATGCAAATTTGAATAAAAAAATTAAAGCTCGGGAGAAGCCGGGTAGTAGCTGATAATATAGTAATAAATATAATATCAGTTAATATTAGCCTTGAATGAAAGTGAGTTTCAATGTGCCAAATTATTTTAAAACGTGGTTTTCCTAACAGTTCCGCTCCCAGAACCGGTTGACGCAATTGACCACTGTTGCCGATTTGCAGCAAGACAAGGGACACAGCATACTTAAGCCGTACCACTATACCACCATACAACTATGCCATTAAACCGACTTAGCATTAAATTATGTAAGAAAATAAAGAAGCAGACATCTGATGACACAACGAGCCTTCGATAAAGTTAACACATTAATAAATAATATGCTGCGATGGAGGTGTTAAAAATGGGATCAATAAAATTGATCAAATCGTTTTTCACAGATAAACGTAATACAGCTAATGCTGTAGGATTCTCCTCACCATTCCAGGAAAATAGGTAACTCAGGAATTCCCCAGGGATCATGTCTTGGACATACTTTGTTTCTTCTATATTTATATAAATGCACCAAGGCACTTGCGTTAACAAAAAATAGATGACCAGGGGCCCAGTTCCAATCTTTTTTTATGATAAGACATTGTCCTTGTCCTTAGGGTTAAAGACATTTAACTTAACCGCGGTTCAGATTCCAAGTCAATAACATTTTTTAAAGGATTTTTTGGTTTAAATATCAGTATTATTCGAAATCATAGGTTCATCACATATGCTTAGAACCTCTAGTTAGTTTTTACTTACTTTTCGGGTATAGTTTATTATAATTTTTTGAATTTACATGACTTTATATAACATTTCGGCCTTTTGGCATAGGTACTTTAAAAACATCAAAAGTTTATTAAATATCATCATTTTACGACAACTAACTGACTTATAATATTTAAAGTCGCTACTTACGATAATATTGAGTTTTTCTTCTGTTAATACGACGCAAATATTGATATTTTTAAAGAATTTCAGTCGCCGAATGAGAACTGCTGTAACATAAGGATAAAGACAACGTCTTATCCTTAAAAAGAGCCGGAATGGGTATCAGGATTTGTATTCGTAAAGACGGAAAAACTCTTCTGAAAGAAACTAGGACCCAGGAATAATAAAATAAAACAGAACTGTTGGTTGTCATGTTTTCTATACTTGTTTGTACAACATGGATACCTGGCCACTTAATAAGTATTAATGCAGATGATGAAGTCTTTGAAATGTGGTTTATTACTATGTACATTATACAAGTAAAAGAGCATCCTCAAAAAACTCTGAAAAGGGTAGAAAAATTACATGTTTATTTATTTTCATTTTTATTGATGGACCGTTGTCCAATTATACAAAATACAAAACACGAAATGAGATAAACAAATGCTACGGAAAAAGAACAGGACGTCTATAATGCATAAATGAAGCAATGACAAAAATACACATTTGAGAAAACATTCAAGTCAATACCCGAACAAGGTTATGGCAGAATCCATGATTTTAGTCATACCAAATGATAATCTTAGTTTATTTGTTAAAGTCTGACAAAAATCATTTTGACTGGTACCAAAACATTCAAGGTCCTGGCTTTAGATAACAAGTCTTAACATTCTGGACAGTGTAGAATAGTACCATTAAATTGTAACGTGATCGAGGAAAAACAATTCATTAAACAGAACTGGACGAGTTGCAACAAAGAAGGTGGGTCAATAATACAAGTAATTATTTTTAAAACTAAATGAGATCAAAGTCTTTCCAACGCTTTTCTAATGAAGAAATTATTATAGTTTGTTCAATTTTGCCATAGAAGTAATATAAATCGATTGGCAATGGTGGAGAAGATTGGTTGAAGACAAAGTGGAGGTAAGAAAAGTATGCCTGCAGTTCATGTCTTGGTAATGACAAGTAAAAACTAACATCCAATAAGAGCGCGCACCAGAAACACAGGAATGTTAATGACATCGGCAGTTATAAAAATACAATTATAAGATTAATAAATGCTAGTCGTACCGCATAGCGATACTCGTGACTGCACGCTACCGTCACAGGAGGTAACAGTGAGCACGACAATATGTTTGTGTGTTTGTGTGTGTGTTAGTATCGTCGGAGCGAATAATGCCTACTGACAGATAAGTCGGCATTCCGCAAACCTACCGCTAAAATTGTATCTTGAATGCCAACACGTTCATTGGTACTGTAATAATGTTATTGTTAATTTACACGCCGTAACTACCTTTCCGATAATCCAAATATATTTTTGTTTTGCATGTTTAAAAAATTGTTAATGTTTTATAACATTTGCCGAAGAGCATTAATAAAAAATAAAGGGATTCTCTTTTTCACCATTAAGGGCCGGTTTTTTTAATCATTCGTTCGTAAAGCTCGATACCATTTTTAACTAATATTTGGTCTACCGCCCGATTTCGCCGTTTTATAAACATTTTTCAGATTGCCCGAAGATCGCTATATGAAACAGTGTACTAGTTTAATTAAAAAGGCATTAAATAATTTCCACTTGTAAAATGGATTCCTTATCAGGCAGTGAAAGTGATGACGAGCGAATGGCAATTATTCAAAACAAAAAATAATAAGGTTACCGACAGATAACGGTCCGTTAAGAGGAACGGCTGCGTGGCCTATTTCATACAAAATTTAATTTTGGATTTGAGGTCAATATACTCACCTAAACCTAAGTATATATTTTTTTTTTAATTAAGGGTCTCGTAAATATCTAGTACGCATGAGAATTAGTTTATTTATTTTTGTTTTACATTATGAAATATAGACAATTAAAAGAATTGAATACCAATTTTCATCATTTTAGAGGCAACTTAGAAAATTGTGTACGGGTTTACCGTTTTTTTATGTAAATATGATTAGACAGAGTGGAAGATACTCTCAGTATCGCCCTGGTGAAAGACCACCATTCAGAATTGAAACGTTGCTTGAAATGGCTTTTAGCTGTGTTTGGTGACCAGATCTGAATAGCCAGGTATTCCCAACCTTCCTCTTCCCCTTCTCCTTCCCCTCCCCAATACCTTCAGCCTCACAACATTCTCCAATTGGGAATGCCATAGTCCCACTGGCTCCAGACGTTTGGGAGCAGTTGGGACTCTTGTGAGGTATTCATATAAAAAAAAAAAACATCAATAAAAATATGAAAACAAAACATTATGAAAAAAAAGGTTTTTTGGGTCGATATTTAAATTATGTACGGCACATTCGTGTTTCAACGTAAATTGGTCGTTATTAATTTAATTTAAAGTCCACTATAAGGCTTATTTTAATATATATATATACGAGTATATATATATATATATATTTTTTTTTTAAATTATCTTATGTTTCATTATATTTTCAAAGTGGATGGGGTAAAACTTTTTTTTAAATCACCGTTAGCCTCCAAATAATTGTTAAAGATGCCTGTAAAATAGCAAAAATTCAGTTCCTTTAGTGGCCTATATTTCACAATTTAAAACAAAAATAAATAAACTACTTCTCATGCGTACTAGATATTTATTAAACCTTTAATTAAAAAATATATAACGTTTAGGTGAGTATTTTGACCTCCAATACAAAATTAAGTTTTGGATGAAACAGGCCGCGCAGCCGTTCCTCTTAACGCGGCATCACGTTCATTGGTCAAATGCATTGTACATAAAATAATAATAATAATTTGTTAATTTGCATAGCGCCGTTTTTAAGAAATCATCATTTTCCATCTAATTATGTACAAACAGATACAGAAAAGCACACCCACCTGGCAGGTCGCTTCAGATGAACACAGTTTTATTAGTAAATTTAAGCTTAGAGTTGATATGATTTTTACAGTTTTATCCTCCTTTTCTATTGATATTACATTTATTAGAAGATTGGTGGCACAAGAAGAGTCGTTATTTATTTGAAATATTAATAATTTTACTGTTCATTTTTAGGACTGGAGAATGTTTATAAAATGACATTAAAAAACTTAGAAGTTTTCAATAGATATTTACATTTTTTACGCAATTAGTCATTTGCAGTGTTGCGGGCTGTAGAAAGAGCTGTAACTCGACGCATTTACGCTCCGGTGCGTGAAATTTTTTGTTTATTCTTTTATTAGTGAGTTTAGGTAAGTAATAACCGGCTAGCCTAGATAAGCAATTTACGTGGGCATTTCTTCCATTTATGGATATGATTGTCTGAAAAGATTAATTTTAAGTTTAGCTCTTAATTCTGCCGTGTCTTTGATCGCTCTTAATTACAAATTGATGAACCGGTGCAAGCAATTTCTTAGCCATAAGTAGTAATAACAGACTGTCAGTGATAAGATAGAGCATCGGAACAAAAACGGAAAAATGTGTACAGCTCCCTTGAGATGATTTTACACAAAAAAGGCACTGTACAAATCATCCAGACCCACTTAAAATCCAAATTCTGAGCATTTATTTTTCAATTGTTGAGTTCTTACAATGTCACTGACACCGAGCAAGTGATACTCAAAGAAAATCATCAATAATAGATTAAGATTTGTTGGAAATGAACTCCTGCACGCGATGGTTTCCACATATTTAACAACCAATCACAGATCGTTGCCTAATTCAACCAGAGTAAAACCAGAGAGTTGTTTTCGCCATGTCAACTCACCCACAGACAGCAACTGTTGGTGTGCAGCAAACAACTAGACACCTACCTACGATAATACAACGTCAACCGGCGTCAATTGCCATAGTAACAACTGGCGGGCATTCTATGGAACATAACCTGTTCTGGACGTCGAGCCAGTAAGGTAAGCTATGCAAAGGTGTCTATGCTAAAGCAAGTACGCGAACCTACATTTTAAGCATTGCATAATTTAGTATTATTAAATTTGTAACAGCAGCTGTCAGAATATAAACAGAAATAAATTATTCAAAAACGGACAATAATTTGTAACATTTTATTTGGACATGGCATGGGGACTAATTTTATATAAATTTGTTGTAAGAATAACCGGACAATATTTGAATTTCTCCCACAACAATCATTATTTATTTGTTGCTTTAGATCATTTCCAGAGTATTAACATGATCATGTTTATCAAATTAGCATTAGGAAGTGCGTAAGTGTTAAAGAACCAATCAGTCAATCACTTGGTAACGATTATACGTTTTCTTGATTTGTGTTATCTTTTTGTCTTTACTTTTTTTCTAATATTGTAAACTTAAAAAATAAAAATAGTCAATAACCGTCTTATTTAGACTATGAAAAATTAATAAATGAATACATTCAAAATTCAATAATAAAAGATGCGATGTTTAAGACGAATTTGGCACTCATGTTCAATGATAAGATCTGAATTGCCAGGTATTTCCCGACCTTCCGATTACACATCACCTTTCCTCATCTCCTTCGCCTACTCGAATCTTTCGTCACACAGCACACTTCAAAATGGTGACGCCATCTTCGGGCAGTCGGGACCCTTTTGCGGTAACTGTGTAAAAACGGTTATTGACACCTACGTCAGAATTAATAGATCACCTTTGGTTCTCTGCCGTCCACGTTTGTTTCGCGTGATTTTGAATGCGGTAACCAAATTACAAAAGAAATTAAAGGGGACAAACTAAAAAATACAACAAAAATATTCACTTTTATAAACAAACCGCGTCTTTTTGCTTAGTTTTTATTTTACTTAAATTGGCGGCACGCCAGTTCGCCCCCGCCTCTTTTATTTTGGTTTCTTCCCCTTGCGTATTAGAGCATCTCTTTGTATTATTTGTTCTGTTGTTATTGACGTGACCACGATTTAAAGTAGGTTCCTTCCGCTAATCGGGCGACTATTCTACCTACTGAGCTATCGGGTCGCACCTGTTTACAAAGTTAAAATAATGTCTTTACCTCATCTAACGTCCCTTAATGAACGTTTGAAATTCAAAATCCCAATTGAAAAGGTTGATGATCGATTGCATCTAATTACTCTGTCTAACAGGAGAATTATGTCAGACATAGTTGTATTACATAGAGTCATTATCCACCTAATTGACAGCCACTATTAAATTACACATACCGATGAGGAACACAACACAAACTGTAACATTATTCTGCAACTCGTACACAAGCAACTGCCAGTACCACTCACTAACCAACAGGATGCATGATCTGGGCAACAAGTTTGGAGGTATTGTCGATATATTTGCTGAAACCGTTTATAAAAAAAAAGTCATCTATACCAGCACTTTGATGATTCCTACAATGATTTATTGTAGCGTGGATAATGAAGCTTTAATAATTTGTGTTGTATTATTGTTTTAGTTTTCACTGTTAAACGTTTTGATAAAATTACTTAATTATACTTATAATTGTCGATATTTCGTTATATTACGTTCTAAGAATCCATGTAAAAGCCAGGGTGGGCGTGTTATCAAACAAGTATTCAACGAAATGATTCATTTTTTATCCCAACCTATGTCGGGTATTTCATATCCAAAAACCCAATAATGGCCTTGAAGTCTTAGTCATTGTATCGACATTCACAGCGTAATAGTCCATATTGAATTTATGATTAAGAAAAAAGTGTGTTTCCATGACATGCAAATGTAACAATATATTTTATAAATGTGTGCGTGTAAGTTGTAAGTGTAGAGTTGATCTCATTGAACCGAATACATACATAAAAACCGGTTTGCACTGATTATACGTCTGAATGATAGCAAATACAGTAGAAATATGACAATATCTCCAGCTCTTAACATTTTCCCTACATTGATATAGTAACATCCCACACTAGCGCCTCTAGTGGCCTGCGTTGGCGAAATTGGGTTTTTTTCACTAGAAAATTACTGGGTAGGGGTAGGTAGTAGGAGTAGGAGTAGGAGTAGGAGTAGGGGTAGGAGTAGAGGTAGGGTTGGGAATTATAGCACTATACTCCAAACCATTAACAACCCTGGGCAACGCCGGGTACTTCAGCTAGTATTCTTAATAAAGTTTGGAAATGGAAAATTAAAAAAAAACAAAAACAAATATTAGAATTTTTCTCTACTTTATCGTAATAAAGGAAAAAAATATTAAAAAAGCTATTAGGTTTGTACTAACAGTTATAAGCCTCGCCGCTCGACGCTCGCGCTCGTTCTGGTGGAGTTGAAAGGAAATAAAATATTTATTTAATAAATTGTATTGTACTTCTTCGAGAAATATTCTTTCATTTCTTATTTTTAAACTTCTCGTATCAAAAAGAATTGTGATTTGTTGAGCAAACATGAATATATAAACAAGAAATTTAAGAAAATTTAACACAATTTATTTCGTTTTTTTCTCTTTCTAATCCACCAGACAGAGCGCGACTGATGAGCGGCGAGGCTTATAACTGTTAGTACAAACCCTAATTGCCATTTTTTTCATTTATGAGCAAAAAGGAGTAAAATAATATGCAGGTTACCTAAAATAATTTCATTGAATTTTCGATTTCTGTAATTTATTATGAATCTATTGAAATGTATGAAAAATAAACATTTAATGCAACTCGGGCCACTAGAAGTCACCAGTGTTAACATCAAACATCAGGAGCTGGAGGTTTTGTCATTGTAGAGCTTTGATGATAGCCTAACCCTGGGAGGAAAATGAGGAGTACAATTTATTCTCTCCAAGTAATTTCTCACTGAAGCGCCGATCGACCGGGCGAAGCTTTTTTTTCAAGATATTTATTGTGATATTCAATTTTTATTTATACTAGCTCAGTTGCTAGAGCGTTGTTACTGTAAGACAGAGGCCCTGGGTTCGATTAACAGATGCGACTGATACCATTTTATTCTGCGTCATTGTTTCTGTTTCATATTTCATTTGATTTTTTTTATTATTATCTTCAATGATTAAATATTACAATTAGGTTTAAGAGCTTCAATAAGTTATTATAATAAATTGAATATTAATATTAAGTAACTAATTCACATTGGAAAAAAAACTCCATTGAAATACCTGTAGAACAATCTCAGAATAACTACATTGCGTCCGCGCATTAGAGATGGCAGTCGGTCTGTTAACAAGGGATTGTCAATCAGACGGACCCCCTCCTTTGCACAGAATCAAGCAGGTTTATCAAGTATGTGTGACTTCCGAGTTCAACTGTTGGAGGTACTTGTGATTTGTATAGGACTAGCAGTTGGTCACTATTGAAGAATCTGCTAGCCCTGTACAAAACACCCAATTTATTAGAAACCAGATTTACCCTCACCTAATATAGCATGAAATGGAAATCTGACATAATAACAGAGAGAAAGAGACATAAGTGTAAAAGAAAGCAGTTAAAACCAAAAACAAAATTCTTAATAATCAACTAAATGTGTCCAATAGCCCAATATTTGGTATATTTCCTATAATCTCGTAAAATTTCCCATTATCCCATAATCACCTGTTCAGGTATTCATTTATTTACACTTCTCTCTCTGGTATTATGTCAGATTTCTATTTTATGCTACCTCATTTTTTCTTTGTCCTGTATTACGTTCTGTCTTATTCTATTTTGTATATGTATTTTTGATCAGTTTAATTTTGTACCCTGATGATGCTTGTGTTAAGCGAAACCGGATGGTCCTAATAAAATTAAATAAATCTCGTGGTTATAAACAAAGTTATTGTTTTATTTTCATTAATGTTTAATAATTTCTGAATTGTTTGTACTAACTTAATTTATATTCATTTAGTTTTAAGTACACTTGTGAAAACTCTTTAAATCATATCTCATATTGACGGCCTCCATGGTCGAGGGGTAAGGCTCTCGACTACGAATCCGAAGGTCGCGGGTTCAAATCCCGACGTGCGCAAGTAATTTTTATTAAATTAATTTGTGTTGTTTCACAATTAATTCATTTAAAAATAATATATAGTATATTTGCGCACGTTCCAGAGTGGAAGATACTATCAGTATCGCCCTGGTGAAAGACCACCATTCAGAATTGAAACGTTGCTTGAAATGGCTTATAGCCGTGTTTGGTGACGAGATCTGAATAGCCAAGTATTTCCCCTTTTCCCCACCTTCCTCTCCCCCTTCTCCTTCCCCTCCCCAATACCTTCAGCCTCACAACGTTCCCCAATTGGGAATGCCATAGTCTCACTGGCTCCAGACGGTTGGGAGCAGTTAGGGACTCTTGTGCGGTAGACATATAAAAAAAAAAAAAATCTGTATAATGAAATAAAAATCCTGACGTGATCATTATATGAACTAACAAAACACAGTACTGCGTACAAAACAGACAATTAATAATGTTGCTCGCTCATTGAAAAATTGTTGGAAAAATCGCATCATCAGTTTGATAATGCGACTATAAATAACAGACCAGTTTACGTGTAATTACCAAATAAATGTCAGGAGTGAGTCAACTCAATGCCACGGGGAATCTATGTACTACCCTCTACACCCACCGAAGATATCAACCGATAGAAAGGTCCTAGCACGATTGATCGAAAAAATACTACGTCAATACGATATTGACTAAATCCGTCCTCTGCGGTTGCTTAAAACTAGCTTCTAGGCTTTGCTTCTATGAAAGCAAGGAAATATATATATGATATATAAAAAAATTAACATGTGTTTGTCTGTCTGTCCTCGATTATCTTGAAAATTGCTTCACCGGTTTCGCTGAAAATATCATACTTTTTTTATAATTAATTAGATTAAAAATCTGTGAATGTTATAAATATTTGTAAAAAATGAATTTAAAAAATTTAAAATAAGTTTTTGCGAGCACGGTCAACAATTGACAATAAAATATTCTGACGGCCGGTAGACAAAAGCCAATCCTAATTTAGGGCGCCCTCTCGGGAGACTCAATGACCAAATAACTCCGATTTTAGTAACAAAAAGTACACGCGGACTTCCAATGTATGTTAAAGTGAGTGTATTTAATATTTTTTTTATGTAAATGAACATTCATTCGACAATTTATTCGTACGTACGTTTGACGTTTAGCAATGTCGATCTATGGACAATATCCGCCAGTGTTGCTATACTAGGACGATTTCTCATTTATTTCATGGTTAATATCGACCTGGCTATCGACACGCCTAATAAGCGTAACCGTGCTCGGGAAATTGATATAGAATCCTCGTTAGTTATGCTATTCGAAAATTCGCCTGTTGTATAATACAAGATTTTTAAATAAAACAATAACTTTATTTACATCACTTGACTAAGCCAAACACACCAATAGAATCCTATTACTTACCCCTCTACTATTACCCCTCCATCAATCTATAACACATGTTTATAATAGTTTAGTAGTACACTGTCCTGAAGAAGATACAGTGGTAGCGAAACCCAGTCAGCAAGAAACATACAAAAAAGTGATGCGAACAAAATTATTGTTTTATTTTTAAATTATTATGTCACATTACAAAGTTACACTCTGTAGACACAGTGCAATTTACACAGTGTACATTTACTGAGAAAAAAAAACAAAAGCAACATGTCCAAAATACATGTGTCCGATGTTGCTATAATGTCACGAGAGGCCACCATATCTCGCCTTACTTTTATCGGCACAGGACACCAAGTATGTAGAACAGAAGGACATTACATTAAATTTGTCAAATGTACAGATTGACCGAAATTTAAAGTGGACTAACCACATTTATTTATTGAACAAAATTTAAAAAAAAAAAAAGTACCTTTTTAAACCAATTAATGTCCTCGCTAAAAACGATTTGATTAAAATCTACATGGCTCTCTGCCAATCTCTATTGGTATTATCGGATAGGGCAGTGTCAATGATGACATTCTTAATTTACTCATTAGAATACAAAAAGCCGTTATGAAAATTATACTTCAAATCTTCAACAATCTTAACATTATGTCAATAAAACAATTATATTCTAAAACAATACTACTTTACATTAATAAAAAAAAAATAAAAACAAGAAATAACAACAAAATATTAAAAACACTAGATCTCAGAGTCAAAAACACATCCAACAAGGAACCACAAATACAACATTCCGACCAAAAAACTTCTTATACTATGGTACTAAACTCTACAACAAAATCCAACTCTCCTTCAAAAATCACAACAACAATAATAAATTTAAAAATCAAATAAAACGCTGGAGACGTTACATTAGAACCTAAACCACTCAACTGCAATTAAAATACCTCACCATACAATTTTTTTTGTTGTCAATTATATTAATTTAATATTTTTTAAATGAAATCGTCGGCACACGGACATTCCAGTGAGGATATCATTATAGGTTAATATGTTATAAAAAAGAAAATTATTAAATATTCGGTGACTAGGTGCGAATCTATATAATGCCTCGATGAAGTTACCCAGTGACGCATGGAACTGGATACAGCCGAGTGAAAATTCCTCCAATAGCGGCACGAATACCGACGTAGAATGACCTTCAGTATGAGCGGCGGACTAATACGTATAATGCCGTAATATTCAAAGGTACATGGATTGTGGTTTTTGCATTCAGTACAATGTTTTTGTACAACTCCACTCACTCCCACCACCCTCACCTAATAATGTCTAATTATTTCTGTACTTGTTTAATTTAAGTTAGTTTTAAGAACGCTGGTGAATGACACGGACGTGTCGAAACCGGTAGCAAATAAATAAATTTAAGTAATAAATATACATCTTCTTCTTTATGTTATTAATCCGACTGTTCAATTTTCAATTTTCTCTAAAAATACTTAACCGGTTTCGCTGAAAGTAGCACAGCTTGTTCTTATTAGTGCCGGAAAGGTTCAGAGAGTAGTTTGATTGAAGTCCAATATGAAAAACTGTTGCTATAACGTTTTAAAATTAGTATAAAAAACACTGAAACCGTCATGTTGTATTGAGGTTAGCCCATAGATATACCACTCTGGTCAGCCACAGATTTCATATTCAAAAGAAGGGGGTTTGTTTGGGTAGAATATTTTTAAAATGAAAACACGACCAGGTACCTACTTGAGAACTTTACTTTATTATGAATGTTTCTTTGTTTCGAGATAGTAATAGTCATCACAAGGCATTACTTTCACTGTCAAATCAATTATGATACCCAAACGACAAGCAAAAATTCACAACTTTATAAATTTAAAAAAAAAATGAGCAACGCCGGGTACACATCAGCTAGCGCTAAATAAACGATGTCTACGTAATGTAATAAATATGTACTTCACGCTACAGTACTCAGATATCATACTTATGCATTATTGTCTAAGCAGATATTAGTGAAAAATACTTTAACAGAGCCTTCTACTAGCGCAGAAGTTTCAGATATCACATAGGCAGCAAGTAGGCAGTAAGAGTTGGAGAGCGTGGGACGAAGGACATTTCGCTCGAAGCGGGTTTGGCGCTTGTCTACCGACGCGTTGTAGTCTTTTTAGCATTTCAGGTATTCCGCCTACGTAAGAACTATTTTAAGCGTAGGAACGATGATACTAACTTCGATATAATAAAATTCAATGTTATTTATTTGCAGTTTATGATATTTTACACAGAAGTTTGACTCTGCAAAGTATACAAATATTATATGAACTTTTGCACAAGTTCATTAGTCCCTTTTGATTTTAGGCGATTATTTTATGAGTATTATAGCCAAGCAGTATCGTGCACAGGGTTTTTAAATAAGGGTAAGCAGTAGGAAAAAGAGCGAAGTATTTGGTTTAAAAAAATAACTTAAAACAAGCATTAACCAGAATATTGTGATTACAATTTTCTTCGAAAAGTTATACTAATTAATGGAGGTACCAACAGATGGCACTGATTGGTACATTTGTGATTCGTACCGAAAGGCACCACCGTTTTCGACACTAACACAAACGAGTCTTCCCATGAACGTGCATTGAGCACACATATAAATTTTTTGTATAGAATACAGTCAACATTTTAAGTACATGACATGGGCGTTATTTTGCATGCTCAGTTCCTGCTTTTAACATGTTAAATTAGTGCCATCGTTGGCGCGCTCGGCGCTACGCTTCGTAGCTGAAACGTCGCGCATATTTTGAGTACGGCATATTTAAGTGAAGATTGATTTATCCGCTTCTATACGCAAGCATTGCTTAAAAGAAAAGTGTAATATTGAAAATTGAAATAAAAATTATTCAATATACATAAAAATAAGAAAAAAAAATTGCTTTAATTTTTAATATTATTTATAAGTTTATATTAGTGAGGCGGGGTATGCAGGGTCTGAGTGCCTATATGGAATGCACGCCTCTGGAACAAAGTAACTATTACAGAGTGCTACCATTCAGTAATGAAACGGTGAATAGCCAACCTTCTTCTTCCTTATCTCCTTCCCATGCCCACTTAGCATTTATCCTTCCAAACATCAACATATTGGGGAATCCCTAGTCCAGTTGGCTTTAGGAAAGTTCCGGACTTCTTGGTTCTCTTTTTTTTTAACCGCATTAATGGAATCACCTGATCTCACTAATTTTATAAAATTCCACATGCCATCAACCTCTGGGAAATTTCACCAATTCCCCGTATATGTGCAAAGTATACCACGGAATTAAATAATATAGACATACTTAACGATAACCTTAAGAAATATCTCAACGAAGTAATGCTCACGATCACAAATTAATTCACAAGTATTGTACTATGCATTGAGAGCATCTTGTAATGGTCTAACCATCATCATTTTCTTTTAATAGAACCCTGGAAAATATTTTTTTTTATATGCATAACTTTCATGCTAGAAAAGCTTAAGGGAGCGACATCTATCGACTTGTGGAGAGTTTGATTACAGTGAATTATAATCCAATAATTTTGATTCATAAAACTCGTTGCAACATAAAACCACGAGATGGCAGTGGGAAGAAGACGTTCCCTCTTATAAATAAACATCACAGGATTGGGTGAAATCAACGAAAAAATTACCAATCAAACGAGCGTTTTACATAAACAACAATTAGTGGTGACAGGACAAAGGAAATATTAATTATTTATGTGAATCGAAAGGGTTCAGATCAACGGCCTATAATGTAAACATTTCACTAGCGGTCGAACAGGACGAGAATAGGTCGTGAACTTTAAAAGGAAACAATGGGAAATGCAGAGATGAATAACCATTGAAAATGGAAGTAGGAAGTAAAAATAATACGCAAAATGTTAATTACAAATAAAAAAACTACAAAGTGATGATTTATCTTGCACGGGGAAAGGTGTGTTTGCATTAGAATTTAGACAGAAAGACGTGTCATGTAAGGCTAAGCGGAAAAACAACGAATTAGAGAAAATAATTCAGAGAACAATAGCTTCAACAGATGAAAAAAGGGAAGAAACAAGAATTATACAGTATGGAAACTTCGGCAAACTTAAGAGGCGATTTAGGCGAGACTAATGTGAAATAGAAGTACAATTTTCTAATTTCAGGAACGTAGATAATTACAAGGGAGTGAAACTAGGCTGATTTTAGGTGATAAAAGGTATTAATTGAGTAGATTCAGGACATCAGATATTATGAAAATGTAGATGAGAAATGTATCAATCAATTATAAAATTTAAACTGAAGGAATTCAATAGAAATATTGAGATATATGGACTACTACTTTGAATATAGTTCGATACATTTAGGTAAAATTTTGAGGTTGTCAATGACTAATGTAAACAAGGCGACAAGAATTGTTTATTTAAGCGACCAGATGAACATGAAACTCAGGTGATAAAGAGACAAACAAACAATTAAGTTTATACAGGGAAGATAGGAATATTTATTTAAGGAAAAGTAATAAAAAATAATGAGTTTTCGATAAACTCTGATTTATATCGGTTTTTTACAAAAGTAATGGTTATTACCCATAATAATGAGTAAGCTAATGTGATATTGAGTTAGAGTGGAATGGAGAAAGGGGAGTGGCCAGGAAAGAAGTGAACGAACTCATATCTACCAGGTTTGGGGTAGGTAAATCGCAGGTAAAAACGCCAATAAATTAATACATAAAATTATTAAAGGTAGTGAAAAATCAATTAAGGATGATATCAATCGACCCGGATGAAAGTATAAGCAGACGACAGGTACATGCAAAAGGTGTAATACAGTTAGACCAGGAAGAAGCAGTGCAACACATTGAAAAATCATTCTGGAAAGGTATATTTATTAACTCAGGCAGGTGAGGTGGGGAAGAAATTATAAAGTGTTTACACCAATATTAGGATCAATTGAGAATTGCACGAAAATATGCGTTAATCGAATATTCACATGTTAGATCAGAGAAAAACCATGTTACCATCGGAAAATTCATAAATAAAAAGATATCGCATATCAAGATAACCAGGGACTAAGGGAATTTCTAAAATTGAACGATGTGAAGAAGGCGCTTCTTTAAATAAAATTCAATAATGACATAGTGGCTATGATTACGAGATACCCGAGTTCATAGGCGACCAAAGAATAAGCGATAGATAATATTTTCAGAAAAAAAACATGAATCGAAATTTCCAATTCTATAATAAGGAACAGCAGGGCGATCTAGAGGAATGAACTAAATTCGATCCTGGCCGGAGTGAGGAAGAGTGATGGATTCAGAGGCGGGCCAGATTTTATCTAAATATTTACATTGAAGAATTACAGTCGAAATTAGTGTTACTTACATATAGGTTTACGAGTTGGTAAAGAACATAATGTAATGTAGGTATGGAATGGAGTTAAATCCTTTTGATTCTAAGCTAGGTATATAAGGAAATGTAATGAGAGAATAGGGGAATTAGTCGCGACGTACGCCGGGCGAGGAAATAATTAAATTACGTGCTGACCGATATTAAGTAATTGTTTTGTTTTTGGACTTAGGAAGTTTCATTTTGATTTGTTTCTTACAATTAAATAAAGTTTTAAATAAATTCTTTTGAATAGTTGAATTGATTCAATAATAGTTTGATTTAATTCAACAATAGTTTGATTTAATTCAATAATAGTTTGATAAATATTGAAGTTTCTAAAATTCATTATAATTAAGTTGATACTAAAAATTACTTCTGTGAATTAATTAAAATTGGTGGTTTTAAGTGAAATTATAATAATCGAAAGTGTTTATAAATAAAGTGTTTGAATCGAAGTCTTCTAAAATTCATTATATTTAAGTGAAGTGATATAAAAAAGTGACCCAGTAAATAAAGTGTTTTGTGTTCGAATTAATATTGTATTAAAATAAATTCTCTTGTTGATCTAATTTTCTCAAACTGTTAGAGCAATGTGATAATAATAATAATTTAATAAATATTGAAAATTTCTAAAATTAATAAAGTCATTTGTTTAAAGATTTTTAAAATTAGCTTCTGTGAATTAATTAAAATTGTTTAAATGAAATATGATTTAATTCATATTTTATGTTGAACTGAATTTATTACGAGTTTAAGAAAAATTAAATATAATTGCGTTTAAAATAACTTAGTGAAAGTTTAAAAATGGCTGAGTCTTAGTTTCATATAATTCATTTTTAATACCTAGCGTGGGATTAATTTCGTCAAAGAAAAATAATAAAGCTCTAAAATATTACCAAGCGTTCGGTTTACGGATTTAATTAATAGTTAGTAAAGAGAATTACGTGAGTACAAAGAATAAAATAGGAAAATAAAACAACAAAAATTAAATATTATCTAATAATATTTGGGTTTGGAGATCATTAAATTTGAAGAAATAGTACAAATCGGTAGATCACGAATTGAAATTAGGAAACACTAGATTGTATTAAGTAAATATTTTTAAATTAGATTAAACATACCAGGCAGGGAAGTCCAATATTTTCCCAAACCTCGTAATTGGCGTGTATAACCCGTCTGGAAAAATTATGAAATTTGTCGGGAGTTCAGGTGAGTCAAACATTTAATATAAAAGTTTTCAGGTTCTCCCGGGGAAGGCGAGGACGGAGACATGAATTATATTTCTAATGATTTATAAGTACATGTATTGTATATGTATGTATAAAGCGTATAATGTATCTATCAAATCTATATGGCCGTTATTTATTTTATCTTTATTTATATACAATGTTTAATATGTATATATATAAAACCAATTATTATATTTATGTATATTTCCTATAAAAACAATTTATTTTATTAGTATATATTTTTCCTAACACTTAAATTCGAAAACTAACGTTACTAATTATAAACATCCCAAACGATTTTTATTAATTCAAAGATCGTTATCATTCTAAAACAAACCAATAAATCCTAATTGTTATGCTTCCTGACGGGGGTCTCTGACACTTAATAACTGTCGCATATCTCAATGACACACTTCCTCGACTGTTATTAAAACTAGGTCAACATTCCAAACCACACCCTCTTCTATCGAAGTATGTAGATACGTATAAGTATATATATATTCGAATTTCAGTACATCTTACGAAGAATAAGTACCTTAACAAACGTCGACATTTAATTGAAAAATAACTATCATCTTTTGCGATGAACTATCATCTTTTGCGATGAACTATCATCTTTTGCGATGAACTATCATCTTTTAGAAATCACGTATTTGTAGTTTGCGTACATACATATTTTTATAGCGCCATTTTCATGGAAAGATTCAATTCAAAGGCGCTCCACATCCGTTCGAACATATTGATGAATTCAACAGAACAAACAAAAACCCACATTACTAGAAATGTCAAAATAAGCATAATCATTCGTCGACAATACGTTCCCAAGTTATGTTATAAAATTAATTTTATCTTCGACTTAGGTTTTCAAGGTTCAGGCCTTGCAAATTTTGGGCTTTTGGAGTCCTACCTTTTCTCCAAACAAAAATCAATCTACAGTTAAATTCAAACTACATGAGATAGCAGGGTCTCATTAAACCAACCTGTCAACCAAACCAAAAAGTAATCTATCATATATATTGTATTATCACTTTCATGTATTTTGATATGTAATATGTCTGAATATCTGGCACAGATTCACGACCTGTGTTGGAGATGTCAGATCCACAATTTTCTGGGAAAACTGGAGTATTGTGGATTATAAAAACTCGTATTGTTTACATATATTTATAATTTGTACTTATCGATTGGGCAGAAATAATTGCTGATTTAAGCGTGGTTATCTCTGAACTTTTGATGCGGGGGACGGCCTTTCAACCCGGACTTTGCAAAAATTCGCAAGTATATAATGTTGTTTGACGAGGGGACGGAACCGGTTTGATCTCCTTTAAATGTAACTGTCTGGAGGACGGGAATTCGGAGGGTCTCTGACCCATGGATAAGGAAGGTGCTCTTTCCGTCGCGGTACAGGGGATGACCAATAGCGCACGAACTGAAAATTGAAGAGGTTACGTATACCGTTTGGTCAGGCTGTACGTCTGTGAAGAGAGAGTTACTGACCGGAAACGTGGTCATCTGAGTACTTTAGGGGTAGGTCTGGAGCCGAATTGCAGCAAAACAAACCGTATTCGATCTCTCGTCATAACAAAAGCTGTGTAAACTAAAACCTAATCATGTAATTTTCCCAAATTTAGGAGTGGATGGAGATGGCGCCAAAACAAGTAAAACTGTACCTTTTAACCATGAAATTCATTGAAACTAACCCATGTAGAATAACACTTAGTACGATGAGGAAAGGCGATAATACTGTGATCATTACATTTATGTATACCAAATTTAAAATTGAAACTACGTCGTATTATATAGATCAGGAATAGTGCAATTAGTATAGCCCAGAAGCTAAGTTTGCCCATTAAAACTCACGATAGAAAAAAATTAGAAAATTTAGGGGTAAAGTTAGGAAAATGCTAGTCTTCCTATAGGAAATTAACGTAGATCGCATAGTAGGATAATAATAGAGAGTTCCGAACATTAAAGTCTAAGATAGGAGTAATGTTAGGAATATGAATTCTGTCAATGGTATGCGAGAGTCTGCCTACGCTACAAAGAATAGGGGTTACCACAAATAAGGCCTTGTTTTTCCAATAGTCTGAAACAAAAAACAACACAACGTAGACCCGGAAAAGCTTGGGAAATTGACCACATTGGAGTGCAAAATTTCCGTGAAAAATCATGAAAATCGGAAACACTCGAATGTTAGCATAGGGCTAGACGTTACACGCTGGCCAAGGAGGAGAAAAACCTCAAATTGAAAGGAAAACTACAAAGAGTTTTCCGATCACATTAGTTAGGAAAATTTAAGGCAGCAGTAGAGGAGTCATCTTAAATCGGTGGCGCGAACGGAAGTCTATTGCTAAATTAAATCATAAACGAAGGAAGGACGGGCCATCACATCTTTAAAGCCTAGTGGGAGGGGAGCCATCTCAGAGTCAATATATTTTTTAGCAGTGATCATCGAACCAGCTCGAAATAAACCTACTGGCTTTGTATTTAAACATTTGGGGACTTGTATAATTTCAAAGATCATCACTGTCCCAGATTCTTAATTAAATCAATCAACAGAATTTATTTTGACTTCACCACAATTCAGACAATCCCGACGTCCTTTGGCGAGTCATACGTCCTCTGCGAATAACTACCTACAACTGGACCCCTTATTGGGAAGCGACGGTATCTTCGATGGGAATATATCGGCGAGGGATTATGCTTGTTTTCTGCAGGACCCTGGCAGTGAACATGGGCCATTGGGTCGGTACTTGTACCAGTAAATTCAAGTGTCGATTTCCCTCTTTATTGCCTCCACGCTAACTGTTTGTCCGTCCCTGAGAAATGCGGTTAATGCTGAATGTAGAGCCATAGATCTGCCTGCGTTCAATGTCCAATACCAATACGTTATTATATGAATTTTAAATTGTATTAGAACCGAAGGATTTGCAGAAAAGCGATAGGATATGGACGATTTACAACGTATTTTAGTATGTCTTTTTCGTGTGCTTTTATTTTATTTAGGGAAATAGAGTCTAAAAATTAGAAAAAACCCAATCCTAGTAACCTTAAGATTAAAAATTCTTAATTTCTTACAAACGAAGAATTTTGATAAAAACTACAGCCGTAGTGCACGCCATGGCCTAACCATAAATGCATATAAACTTAAATAATAGACCGTCAAACGGTGAAAGTTTGCACAGCCTTCCCATCTGTAATGTTTACGCCAACGCAACTTCTTTCAGCTCGCAACATCAGTTCAACTGTTAAAAAATAAGACAAGATCCTGAATTGTTTGTTCCACATTTCTTGATCTAAATCCCGTTGTATCTACGTAAACTTGATGGTTTACAAAAGCGCCAAGTTCAGTGTTTATGTTTATTTTATTTATTTATTTATACGACTGAAAAGGCTTTTACCTAAAGGTGATACAATAAAACATAAATATTAATGGCAGATTGGAGAATATCTGTTTTATATAGGCAAAAAAATAGTTAATCTAGTGGTGATTATAAAGTAGGTACGAAGTGTAGGTAGATGCAATCATAAAATATGTACATACGAGTATTATATGAAAATACAAATATACGAGTAGCTAAAGTCAACGACTGTAATTACAAGTACAATAAGAAATAATAAAATAAAATACAATATTTATGTATTTATTTATATATATACATACATTTATGTAATCTATATATATAAAAATTAAAGAAAGTTTGTTTGTTTCTTTGTCCTTTATGTGTGGCTATATTAAGTATAGGAAATGTTTGAAATTTTCAAAATATCTTCTTTCCACCCTCGCGAAGGTTTCTGGATTATTACAACCACGTGGAAATACATCTGAATAGCTATTTTACCATTACAAAAACTCTTACGAAACTGTCAACCATGTCACACTTCGAGAATGACATTTTGCAAACCATACATAGTTTTAAATAAAATTCAATTTTCGAATAAACTGTTAATAATGAAGTTAATTGAAGTACTTACCTAAGTACTTACTTTGAATAAAATCAAGAATTATAGGTACTTTAAATAGGTACCTAATTTGATGATTTTTCTTAAACAAAATTCGATTTTCAAATAAACTCTTTATCAGAATGAATTTTTACCGACAGTTTGTTTTCGTGTATGTATGCAATATTCGTAGTTTTATCCGATGTAGACTAAAAAACTACTAGACCGATTTATGCACAGTTTTTTGCAAAATCATCCGTCTTGTCCGGAGAAGGTTTATAGGTATGGGTAGGGGTAGGGGTAGGGGTAGGGGTAGGGGTAGGGGTAGGGGTAAGGGTAAGAAGGGTAGGGGTAAGGGTAACATATCACAACCCCAAACTTTACTTAAAACCATGCATAACCCCGAGCAACGCCGGGTACTTCAGCTAGTACTAAAATAATATATTAAGAGTTCACTATTTTCAACTTTGTATTTCGGTAATCCAGATTTAAAAATATCCCCAGAACAATATTTACTATTTTAAAAGATAATCATAGTTAATCCGTTGATGAATCTCAAAAAATTATGTTACACTCTCTCAATTTTATCTACATTGATTTTATAATGTGGACTACAAAGAGTAGAATATTTGTACAGCGCCCTTGAGGTGATTTTTCACAAAAACGGCGCTATACAAATCATCCAATTATTATTATTATTATTAAAGATAACCGGTATGGTAAAGGGAATTTTTAATAGAAATATTGATTTGAATTAAATTTATTTAAAATTATATCTAGATCTCTAATTTGGGATAATTTTTCAAGGGTTATTCCATTAATAGAATATTGAAACAATTTGTTAATGTTATTTCTGCAAAAAAATATGGTTTGACTTTTTTTAATATATATAACTATACTTGAAGTGAAATAACACAAAACTGCGCTATATAAATGCTTTATTATTATATTATTACATTCAAACCATGTATATAACTTTACAAGATTATTTTGTAGGACATGACAGTCGTACAGATTCAATATAATTTTGAATATTTTTTCAACACTATCAATAATAAAGGGCAAAATTAGTCCCAGGTGAGATCCTTGAGGTACTCCACTGGACGCCTCAAATGGATCAAGAGGTAATTTTGTATCCTTTCTATAAGTTTTCTCGAATTTAGATAGCTTACCAACGAGCTCAAGATATTACCACTAAATTCCATTGCCTTCAGTTTGCTTAATACGTATTACATGTGTTACTTTAATAAATGCCTTACTAAGTCAGTATAGATTGCATCTATTTATAAGCTTTTATTAATGCAATCAACAATTGTTTGTTCATATATAATTAAGTTATTGAGAGTGGATTTATCTTTTAGAAAGCCATGTTGTATGGGGCAATTACTTTATTGACATCAGAGCTTAATTTCGATAAGAACAATAATTTGTAAAGTTTAGGTATTGTAGATCGAATGCATATATGTAAATAATTAACAATATCAGAGCGATTCCCCCTTTTTAAATATTAGAGTAAAAAAACTAGTTTTCCGATAATCTGGACAGATACCATTTTTGAAAGATGAATTGAAGATTTAAAGTAAATAATTAACAACATCAGAGCGATTCCCCTTTTTAAATATTAGAGTAAAAAAACTAGTTTTCCAATAATCTGGAAAGATACTATTTTTGGAAGATGAATTGAAGATTTTTAAAATGGGGCTTAATAATATATTCGTACATTTCAATAGAAAGATGGCAGGAGTATTATAAGGTCGGGGAGATTTATTTACACAAAAGATATCTAAAGATTTATTTTTATTAGTAACCTCATTTTCTACAAATGTACAGTTTTTGAAGTCAATTTGGCCATTTTTTAAAAAAATATATACGTAATTGGTCGGAATCTTTATCGAATTATGTATACTTCACAAAAGCTTTGCGCAAATTAGCGATTTTTATACGCTGCTCCGAAATT
Source organism: Halesus radiatus (assembly GCA_022606495.2). Taxonomy (NCBI): domain Eukaryota; kingdom Metazoa; phylum Arthropoda; class Insecta; order Trichoptera; family Limnephilidae; genus Halesus; species Halesus radiatus. The sequence continues at coordinate 270,346 of JAHDVE020005319.1, read as the reverse complement.
CTGCCATTAAAATATGTAGTTGCTGGTATTCCAGATTCAGGACAATTTAAATATTCAGAAAATTTAAACATATTTTAAGGTTTATGCATTGTTCTTTTCTAACATAATTTACGTAACATATTTTCGATAATTTTACATTCATATTACTGTTAAAGCCGGAAAATTGGCAAATCTTATGTGTTACCGGTATATTCTAGGTTAAGATCAAGATTGGTTACGTTATGTTTCTTAAGACGAACACATTCGCTTGGGTTTCTGCGATTTCAGAATTCAATTGGCAGTCGTGTGTCTCTTTCTATCATAAACAGGCTGACAAGGCAAGTGTGAGCGTGACGCAAAACAAAAAAGGAGGTAAAAATAAAATTGAATTTGTCGCTAACTAAATGTAAAATTTTGACGCAAATTAAACTATTTTCAGCAGTCGTTAAATTTCATTGTATACTTCATCACATTGCTGAAGGAGGTTAGAGACATTTTTTTCAAAGATAGTATCCATTTAGTCACAAAAATTTTTGCCAAAGTTGCCTCAGAAAATATGAATAAATTGCCATCTTTTGTGGCTTATGTTTTCTAAATTAAAACAAAAATCAATAAATTACTTCTAATCCTTACTAGATATTTACTATAACTTTTGATTAAAAAATATTTCATTAAGCTTTGGTGGGTATTTGGCCTCTAATCCCTAATTAAGTTTTGTATGAAACAGGCCGCGCAGCCGTTCCTCTTAACACATCTCAGACTTTTGCACAACAATATCAGTATATCCTAAAATTCACCAAGGATTCAACAAATTACGAAATTTCACAGAAACATTTACACCATCCTTTGTCTTCCTTAAAGACCACAGCATTGACCTCTCTGCATTATAAAAGGAATAAGGGCACTTCCGTTCAGAGATATCATCTCATCTGCCGGCTGTCTCGAGTGTATTAATAGTAGCACCATCAGGGGAACTACCTGTCTGTCCACTTCTAGCCGGCGAGTTGATGAATTCAATCAACTTTTTGCTATAATCACTAGTAGTAGGTATCAGTGGTGTGCAGTCCATACACGTATTTTTTTTTAAATTATCTAACCATCACGTCGTTTCTCCGCAGGGGTAGGCAGAAATGACCTACCACCAAACAACTCACTCTTGGCATACACTTCTTTCTTCATTCACATTCATACATCATCTCGTACATTCTATTCTATTATTCCGACCTCTGACATGGCCCGACTCAAATATTTGATTCACTTGATCGTGCCATGTCTTCCTCGAGCGTCCCCGGCTTCTTCTTCCATTCACGATAGCGTCATATATTCTTCTTACACTCCTTTTTTCGTTTATTCACTCCACATGCCCAAACCTCTAATCTTACTCATTACGCTTTCATAAGCCTTGCATTATTTACGAATCTCAATATTTTGCACACGATTATATATGGTTTTACCACACATTTGCCTCAGAGATCTCATTTCTACGGCTTTCATTTTACTTTCATCCTTCCTCTGCCAGTTCCATGCCTCACTGCCATACATCATGGTTAGTATCAGCACTCCATTATATACTGCTAGCTTCGCTTCTTTGGACAACTTTTTGTTAGAACGAACCGCGTTCAATCCTCCTCGAGATATTAAGAGATGCGCTCTTTCTTCTTCTCGAGTCAAAGTTTAGGACAGCCTTGGAGTGTTCATCATCAGAGCAAATGTCTAATACTCGAAACGTTGGTCGTAGAAGCGCAATATCGCTGAAAGAAAAAAACAAATCATCAAAGACAAACTGTTAGGGATTAAGAATTTAGGCTTTTACGCCGAGCTTCATTTGTGGAAACTAACGGTAAAGGTAATTTTTGTCTTTAAATTAAGAAAAAAAAAATGAAAAAATTAAACACAAGACACCAACAAAATCTGATTTATTGGAAACTGGCGTTACTGATAGAGTATGGTTCCCCTGGGGTATTCGAAAAATGCATGGTGAAAGCCAACCTACCCAGATGCGCTCTCAAAGTTTTGAATCAACGTAGGCAGTAGGAAAAATAGACAATTAATTGAAATTAAAAAAAAAAATTAGCACAGATTAATTAGTATTAGTATTAGTAGATGGTAAATTTTCGCTAAGAATGGCAAAGATGCTGGCTTTAGCCGATGTTAATTGAGATTACCTACCACGTCAAATATCCAAATAACTGTTTCATTTATATATATTACAAGCCAATTACTGGATAAATAAAATTCCGTATTTGTTTGGCGGCACAATATCGTGAAAGAAAAACCAAGATAATCTAATAATTTTTTCGTTAATAAAGTTCTACTAACTAATGGCGGTACCGACAGATGGCACTGATTGCAACATTATGATTTGTACCGAAAGGCACTGCCTTTATCGATACTAACACAAACGAGTCTTCCCTTGAATGCGCATTGTTCACACATGTACATTTTTGTTGAGAATACAGTCAAAATTTAAATATGACGTATGCGCGTCATTTTTCATACTAAGTTCCTGCTTTTTACACGTATAGGGCAATCGGTGGGGCGCGCCCGGCGCTGCGATTCATAGCTGAAACTTCACATTTTATACGTTTTTAATATTATTTATATTTGTATGTGTGTGAGATAGGGTAGGCAGTGCTTATATCTGATGCTGATACCTACCATAGGAGAGGGAGAGGTCGATAAACAAGTGCATTCATAATAAACATGTCTTTACAAGTATAAAGATTGCCTGGTAGCAATTAATTCTTTCAGCCATCAAAGATTTACGGTGGAAAAATAATTATGAAACGATATTTTAAATCGCTTAATATTTAATAGTCGGTAATTAATATTTTATAAAATTAATTAAACATTATATTACGACTCGTCTCGTAAAATATTGATTTTATTGGCACCTTTTATGATTTTCCGCCCTGGTTACAAGTTTCACCTGCACCTATCTGGCGCTGATTATAACTAAATCCTATATAATATACTATGTAATACTCAATATTGTGTAACATAAAACATTGGCAGATTTTATAGACATTTTCAGTAAACATTCCATATCCTCGTCGAATGAAATACGGGTTATTGGAATATATTCCGTGGAAATCCACGACCATGAAACCTCTATTATTTCCTGATGGAATTTCATCGGCTGGTGTTGCCTGTTGCTGGTAGCTGTCCACTATAGAAATGTTTCTATGGGAGGCAGGTTCCTAAACATGCTTCCGCTCAAAGCCGCGTTTAACGTGTTATATTTAGCTGTCAATTTTTGAAAAAACCAAAGCTAACCGAACCAAACTTTTCCCGCTAATAAGATGATAATTAATTAAGGTTTGTTTGCATTTTTCAATTAAATATTGCAATACGATGTTTTTATGGATCAACAAATGCCAATTCAGAATATACAAGTTTTAACATATATAAATTGTACGAAGTAATTTATAAATCGTTTTTTAATAATGATTAAAAAAAACATCTCATCCCTCTTATGTTGGTAATATTGCATTCGGAACATCTGACGTCACGGGTCACGGCCGCGCGTATTCTGGTTTTGGATTTGTATGGACATTTTTATTTGTCGATTTTGTTTTGAAATTTAAAGTTGTATTTTTTATATGCACATTAGGTTTCTTTTCCCACACTTTATTAATTATTTACATATTTTGAAATTTAAAAAAAATGTTATTGACGTTTCTTTGTACTAATCTTTCCTTGGTTGAAATATTTGTTTCTTTTATACTAACAAGCACTCCTTTCCCAACCACAAGCAACAGCTTACATTAGGAAAGAATATGTATTGCACAAATTGTATATTGCACAAATCTTATTTTGTCTCACGGTCCACTTTGGACTATATTTTTCATCGGCGCCCTCCTGTTTCTTCTGACGCAACAAACCGATGAAATCTTAATGTATACACTGTGCCTGAGAGATAATAACTTTCATTTCACGACCCGATCTTTTCATCACCCCTGTTCTCCATTATGATAGTTTTTTCCTCTGGATAAATATTTTTATCCATATTATATTATGTAGTAAATTATTGTTCACCTGACAACAGATCCCAAGAAACTTAGTTAGGTGTTATAATCCCGTAAAGAAAATGACAAAAAAATAAAATAATCCATCCATAAATGAACGGAGAGACACCAAAAATCTATTTTAAACAAAGTCTTTTACTTGATTGAACCAGTAAGATTGACAGAACACTCAATATTCAATATTAAATCAAAAATCTATTATAGCTTTTAATTTCAACGACCAGCCTAGAAGCAAGAGTACCCGCGGGCCGACGAATGCACCTACCGGCATCTCGCCCGGTGAAGATTTGATGAGCAGAGATGAAATCAATAATCAATAATAATTAATCCGACGTGTGAGCAATTCAATACGCCGGATGCAGGACGCGGTCCCAGGAGATCAACTGATTAAATCTCGACACCGTAACTCGAACACAACATAAGGCCGGGGAGTCAGAATGGGGGAATTTTAAACTGTTTGGCTTGTTGATTGGAAACTTGTAATTATTAATAAAGTCTGTGTTGTGTGTTTAAGTACGCTATCAGATTAATCTCTTGTGAGTGGTTTCTATTAATCGTTCCCGTTTAGGATAAGTGCAGAATTCAGAGGGGGTCCGCTGTAATAAAACTCACATAGATACTTAACATTTTATGAGTATTATTTATAATTTTGAATCTGTCAATTCGTGGTGGAATTTTATTTTAATATGGTTTTTTAATTAAAACAAAAACCTTTTAACTAGCTTCCACTTATTTATTTCAAACCAGGGCATCTCCAGACTAGTACAATTTAAACTAAATCTATGATATACGAGTATGTACAATTATTATTTTTAAGTATTATATATATTCCTGATGAAGAAAGCATCGCTTTCGAAACATGTTGATATCTGTGTATATTAATAAAGTGGTGAATACAAAGTAATTTTTTAATTCATTTAACTAATTAAGTGTTCAAGACTCATTCAAATGGTGTTTATGTAACGTTTTTTGTTTTCCTTCATCCAGAAGTAGTTATTCGAACTCAGTATGTTATTATTTAAGCCGATAAAAAGTTTTCTCACTTTTGCCAAAAATTTGGTTTTTGGCGTTATGTAAATTTTGATATTCAGGTACTCGAGTAAAAGAGGAAGACATGGCACGATCAAGTGAATCAAATACTTGAGTCGGGCCATGTGAGAAGTCGGACTAACAGAATAGAATGTATGAGACGTTATATGAAAGTGAATGAAGCAAGAAGTGTGTGCCAAGATCGATTTGTTTGGTGGTCTGTCCTCTCTGCCTACCCCTTGATGGTTACTTAGTTAATTAGTTAAGTAAAAGATTCAGCTTGTTTACAAAAACAGTATTTAGTAGGAACCTTTTTATAAATGTTTTGTAATTTACTTACCGCAGTAAAAATCATGCGAAACAAACGTGGACGGCAGTCAACCAGACTGGTGCCAATATGGGTGAAAGGTCACATAACATTTGCCTCCAGCCGTTGAAATGGAAATCGCCCCCGGACGGGATACATAAATGCCAAATACGGGCTGACAACCTAAAGAGAAATCTCGGATGCCAAAAATCGTAAAAACTAGTCATTTTGAGAATAGGGAGAGACATTTGGAGAGAGGGCTGCTAGTGATAATTCCTAGGAATTCACTGGTTGTTCCAACTAAGCCACACCTTAGCGAACTGTTGAAGCTGAATGGAAGGGAGCTAACAAAGCTTCTGATCCCAAATGAGTGGGACAGTCGGCAGATAAATAATAGAGAGTGATAAGTGTCAAAATGTCACATTATATACCTGCGTCATTATTTCATAATTGGAATACCCCTGTCACGCACTGATACCGAACTAATAACGAACTCCACATCATATGATACCCGCTGATTGACAATTGACAGCCAATCCCCAATGACATGTCCAGCTGCGTAAACCGACTCAACAACTCTCAAAGCGGTCAATAATTAGGGACAAAGTACTGCGGCCTTCTCTATCTCCGCCTTTAAGCCTCTTTAACGAGTGGCAAGTTTGTCCATCACTTTAATACATTCCCTTTCCCACATCTTCAAACCAGCAATTGATGGAATCGATAATCGTTATCTAACTTCTTTCGTGTGTTCCACGCTAATAAATTGCGTTAAAAGCATCATCTGCTCATGATGAAGTGCTTATTTCTAAGAGTCTCTGTCTCTGGTGGCTAAAATGAAGGAAGTTATAATTTATTGTATCAATGTTTTTTTATCGAAATAAAATGCTTTCCGAACTTCTTTTCTGTGTTCCCGCGCATAAAATTGCATTAAAAAACATTAACTGCTCTTGATGAAGTGCTCATTTCCAGCAGTGTGGAAGATCTGCAATCTCTGGTGACTAGGGTGAAGGAGCTTTGTAAATTATTGTGTCAATAACACAATCTTTATATACGAGTATGTCAGAAAAATGCTTCTCTCCTGCGTTCCCGCCAATAAATTACATTAAAAAAAACATAATCGTCTCATGATGAAGTGCTTATAGGCCTTCCACATGGCTGGTTTGCCCGATTGTAAGCTTGGTATGCTTTATTTTAGGAAAGCACTACTGGATGGTCGAACCATTCGACGCCATGGCTTTTTTTAGTATAGGGCAAACCAGTCGTATGGAAGGCCTATTATACTTAACAGTAGGGAAGATCGGCAATGTCTAATGGTTAATAATAATGTTTTATTTCAGCAGAACAAAGCGGTGAGTGCAATACTCTGTCTGCCATATAAAAAGAATACATGAGGGAAGTTTTGTAATTAATTATATCAATATTTTGAAAGCATTCCGATCTTCTTTCCGGTGTTTCTGTCTTCTGTCCAATAAATTGCTTAAAAAAATATACAGCTCGTGATGAAGTTCTTACTTTTTTTTTTTACATGAATACCGCACAAGAGTCCCAACTGCTCCCAACCGTCTGGAGCCAGTGAGACTATGGCATTCCCAATTGGGAAATGTTGTGAGGCTGAAGGTATTGGGGAGGGGAAGGAGAAGGGGAAGAGTGAGGTGGGGAAAAACCTGGCTATTCAGATCTGGTCACCAAACACGGCTAAAAGCCATTTCAAGCAACGTTTCAATTCTGAATGGTGGTCTTTCACCAGGCGATACTGAGAGTATCTTCCACTCTGGAACGTGCGCAAATATACTCTATATTATTTTTAAATGAATTAATTGTGAAACAACACAAATTAATTAAATAAAAATTACTTGCGCACGCCGGGATTTAAACCCGCGACCTTCGGATTCGTAGTCGAGAGCCTTACCCCTCGACCATGGAGGCGTACTTGGTGGCTGGGATGGAAGAAGTTTGTAAATATTATCTTTATCTAAATAAAATGCATTTCTATAATCTTTTCTGTATTCGATGCCAATAGATTGCATCTGTTCTTGTGGTTTAAATGAAGTTTTGTAAAAATAAAGGAAGTCTGATACAACTCCATCTAAATTAAATGCATTCCGAACTTCTCTCCTGCATTCCACGTCCACACCAATAAATATATATTTTTTTAAATTGCTCGAGATGAAGTACTTATTTCAAACAGTAAAGTACGATTAAGGGAGTTTATATCCAGAATAATCTAATGATGGATGTAAGTCAAGACATTTGAGAGGATACGAAATCAATGTTTAATGTGGTTCTAGAAACATTCACCGCGGAAAGTTCACCGCACAAAATAGATAAAATAAAAGGTCGGAATGTTTCTAAGGACTGTTTGTATTACATTAATAGTAAGAAACTAATCTAACCTTACCTAACAGAACTGTATTTAATTTATATCATTTTAATACTATTATTTGTACGAAATTATTACATTTAAAAAAAACACATTTCCGAATAATGGCAAATAATTTTCCCCGCGGTGAACTTTCCGTCGTGAATTGTGGATAGTGAATTTTTAATATATATAATTAGGAACACCGATTCATTGGAGTAAGTTGATGATTTTAGCGTGTTCCCGAATGATGGAAGGACTAATAAAGTCATTGACAGAAGAGTGAATGAAGGAAAGTCAATGTATGCATATCTGACAGTTGAAAACCAATTGAAAGACCTACTTGCCAATGAAAATGTGTGATATGAAGCGAAGTTTCCAGTTCACAGCGGAGTTCAGATATCAATCCTGATGTATGGCAGTGAGTCATAAAACTGTCAGAGAAAAGACAAAAGTAGACCGAATGCTGTTAAAATTAAATCCCTCAGTCGTTTGTGTATTTAACCGAATTTTAAATAAGATGTAGAAGCGTAATTTAAAAAAAAAAGTTTATTAAAGGGACGCTTAGATGGTTTGAAGACTTAGAACGAATTGACGAGAAATGCAGGGACGTCCAATGAAAACACGACACAACAAATTAATCAAACATTTCAATCAGTTTTGATCCAAAAAGTCACAATCATCTTGGAAAATGCTTGTCGGAAAACCATTTACAATATAGTAATAGTGTATTCGATCGGGATAGTTTTCATTTTTACCAGATACAAAGGCATAATACGTCATTTCCCGTGAAAGATAAAAACCCACCTTAAAAAGGTTTATTAAGTTGTCAATATGGGGCAAATTCACCAAACTTTATTATTCATTCATGTGTTTTCATGTAACAAAATAAATTATTTTAAAACTTTCCAATTTGCATAAGAAATAACTTATTATTTTTCCTCTACCTTCCAACACAGGCCTGTCCTAGGGAGATGAGTGTCTAATGTTTTGTTGTCATATTTAAATTTGACGAAATTAAATAAATAAATAAATAAAAATAAATTCGAACGTTCAAACATCCGAACTCCCGCGCGACAGATGGCGCTGTCTCCCGCTCATTATTCCTTCCTTCGTTCTGTTTTCACTGCTTCTCTGTTCTGTTTTCTGTTCTGCTTTTATTTGTTTCCCCGCTTGCTTTGCATGAGGATTAAGGGCCGTCGGCCGCGGCGATGACAGCCGATGCCAATCGGGGACGGCTCGTGATATACCAAGACGTTAATTATTTGTTCCTCTCCGAATGGCGGGCATTCGGGCATCCATTATTATTTGCGGGTCGTCTGCCCTCATTGTCTCTGCATTCGAATGTGGGATATTTAAATTTAAATGCGAGGTACCTACCTAACTATGTACTTGGACAAAAATATCGATGGTTAACCTTTATTGACCGAGTTGCAGACTCCTTTATCTATGGAATAAGAATTATTTTTAATTTGTGGTGTACAGGTACATTAGTGGTGTTTTCCTTTCGTGACCTTGCTTAGAGATCTGCTGGTATTTAAAATTGAGATATTTACTGTGGTCAGTCGACTATTTAGTTTTCATGAAATTTAAGTTGTCGCATAAACTAACTACTCTCTGTACATTAAAACTTCCTCATACTGGCTAATCTGAATTGCAGGGACATTACAACATTGCTCTTTTCCCCTTTTCCCCTCTATTCCTCCCGCCCCTCAACATACCGTAACATTTGGGATTGGGAATTTAATAAACTTCAGGCATTGGTTTGCTTTTTTGATATCTGACATTTGATAGCTCAGTAGCTCATGATGCGCGTGACTTTCCGAGCTAAAATAGTTGCGTTGACCTAGAAACTACAGACAGAAAAAGCTGTATAATTACGCCCGAACACACTCTTCGAAGGTTTTTTCTTAAGTTCTATGATGTTCTATGAACAAAGGTTTTTTTAGTTGTTTGTACAGAAATTTTTCTGATTTATAGTTAATATTTCAAAAAAGTGATAGCTACATTTCTGAAGATATCAAATACAAAAACATAACATTTAAATTTACAGGCTTTTTTTTGAATAAGTACTTTTTCCAATCAAATAAAAACCCATTTAATTATTCATCACGACGTAAATTCCAAATCGTTAAGTTAATTTATAGCGCCTTTTAAATGTAAAATGACATATTTTTTACAATGCCCCCATGGCGGAGAGGTAAGACGCCCGTCGCGAGGTCACACGTTCGATTCCCGTTGAAAAAACATTTGCGGTAAATTGCGTTAAAAAAAAATTACCACATTCCGGTCGTCCTGGGTGTCAATGTCGTGAGTTATGCCGTCACGAGTAAATAAATCACTTTTTTATGGGCCGACCGGTACCTACCTACGTACGTACCTGTACATTTAAAATTATTATATGCTGTATAATATCGAACAATGACAACATTACTGTAAGTTCCTACGTGAACATGGAATGAAATAAAATAAGTAAATTGGAATAATTTGTGATAATTTTATAAAGCTGAAAACTGTTTTGTATGAAGCAGCAAAAAACTAACATGCCTCTTTATTATTAAATTAGTTGTATAATGTCGAACAATGTTAACATCACTCGTAAGTTCCTACTTGAAAATGGAATTAAATATTTTTAATTACTATGTTTTGTATAATATCGAATAATGACAACATTAATGATTTTTAAGTGCATACGTAAACACGGAAGGGAATAAAAATTTTCAATGAGGATATTTTGTGATATTTTTTTTTTAAAGTCCGCACAAGAGTCCCAACTACTTCCAACCATCTGGAGCCAGTGAGACTATGGCATCCCCTATTGGGGAATATTGTGAGGTTGAAGGTTATGGAGAGGGGAAGGAAAGGGGGAAAAGTAAGGTGGGGAAATACCTGGCTATTCTGATCTGGTCACCAAACACGGCTAAAGCCATTTCAAGCAATGTTTCAATTCTGAATGGTGGTCTTTCACCAGGGCGGTTAATGAATTAATTGTGAAACTACACAAATTTTCAAAAGATTTCATCCCGTGACCTTCGGATTCGTAGTCAAGAGCCTTACCCCTCGACCACGGAGGCCGTCGAATCTTCACTATAAAGCAGAAATCGGTTTGACTGAAAGCGGAAAAACTCACGTACCTAAACGTTTTAAATTATTGTTATACGGGGAGGGTGTCCGAGGGTAAAGTGCAGTAACTTCGGGAGATGATGTACTTAAAAAAAATGTACGTAACTTTTTCGAAATTCCGTTTTCCTAGTTGTTTTTAAACAAAAAAAAAATATCCATGGAAGAATTTTTTTTCCATACATATAATAATTCTGCGTTTTTTATTTGAAAACTGCCTTTAAACGTTGAAGTTTAGATTAAAATTGTAAATCTTTTTTCCTTGTAGTCATCTAGTATCACGTCCGAAGTTACTGCACTTTACCGCCAGAGACTTTGTACAATTTCCTTGTAGTCATCTAGTATCACGTCCGAAGTTACTGCACTTTACCGCCAGAGACTTTGTACAATTTCCTTGTAGTCATCTAGTATCACGTCCGAAGTTACTGCACTTTACCGCCAGAGACTTTGTACAATTTCGTTGTAGTCATCTAGTATCACGTCCGAAGTTACTGCACTTTACCGCCAGTACTGCACTTTACCGCCAGAGACTTTGTACAATTTCCTTGTAGTCATCTAGTATCACGTCCGAAGTTACTGCACTTTACCGCCAGAGACTTTGTACAATTTCCTTTGTAGTCATCTTAGTATCACGTCCGAAGTTACTGCACTTACCGCCAGAGACTTTGTACAATTTCCTTGTAGTCATCTAGTATCACGTCCGGAAGTTACTGCACTTTTTACCGCCAGAGACTTGCACAATTTCCTTTGTAGTCATCTAGCACGTCCGAAGTTACTGCACTTTACCGCCAGAGACTTTGTACAATTTCCTTGTAGTCATCTAGTATCACGTCCGAAGTTACTGCACTTTACCGCCAGAGACTTTGTACAATTTCGAATAATGACAACATTTCGTAACATAAATATCACTATCGGCACGAGTGAAACGAATAAAATGATAAATAGCAAAAATTTTCGATAATGTTTTTATATAAATCGTGAAATATGAATTGGTTAATGATTCTCGCACTACGAAATTTGTATAAATTTTGCTGTCTTTTTATTTATAAGGAAAAACACATAATATTTCTCCTCGCAACGTCATATCCATCATGAACTATGGAGATTTTTAAGTTGCTTTGGAATAAGCAATAGTCAACGCATTGTGCTTTGGGTTAGGTTGGAGCTTTCAGCTTACTTAGAGCCACGATATTTAAGCATAGCTGGGGATTTAAGCTTCCATCTTTTAACTAAGTCAGAGCTTGAGCCTTTTACATAATTTCTAACAATCAAACTGTATGCACAATACTTGAGCAAAAACATAATTTTTTTTTTTTTAAGTTTTAGAAATAAAAACTCAAAAGAGATTTGAGCTTCGAGCTTTTAGCTTATTAAGAACGTTAAGCTTTTCGCATTGATAGAGATTTGAGCTTTAACACAATAAATAAAAAATAAACAAACAAAGAAATAAAAACTCAAAAGAGATTTGAGCTTCGAGCTTTTAGCTTATTAAGAAAGTTAAGCTTTTCGCATTGATAGAGATTTGAGCTTTAAGTTAAGTACCCGATTGACTGAATTTAACTGAAATTAAATCATGACGCTGTTTGTTTATAAAATTTTACAATAAGAAAAACAACTTCGAAATAAAATTTTGAGATCTACAGATGAACAAAATCTGTTTTTATCGGTAGCGTCACCGATGTTGATTTTATGGATGTAATTTCTTTGTTTGTTTAATAAATATAGTTCGTTCGTTCGTTAGTTCCTTCGTAAGTCGCCTGTGTTTGTCAAACCGCATACTGAGTACCTTCTCTTTAAAAATCCAAAAAATGCACTGAGAAGCTTCTTGTAACGCAGTAGTTTCCTGAATACTTCGTTCCCAAATAGGTAGGTATTTTATCCCGAGCGTTTTTTGCATACGATTTAAATTGAATCGGAACGCAATAAATTGTTAAAGCTGCTAATTAAAAGGTTTTTTCTCCAAAAGCCACGCATTTATGCCATTCCTGTGGCCGGGTTAATCTTACAGAAAACTGCGTGAGCAAAAATCCATCACCGGACAATGTTGCATTGGGAAGTTTTTCTGTTCCGAGAAGTGAATTCCCGGACATTCGGTAAAAGTTTCGGCTTTCAGCATTTCATTTAACACTTAATGTGCCGTTTCGTGTATTGTAGTCGATGTTCACTATTATAGTGATGGGCATAAACTAAACACGAAAATAATCGAAGAAAAAAATTGTACCTACATAGATATATACTATTTTTTATATTACCCAAACACAGGCAACGTCTTAGTGGGTTTCCGTTAATAACATTTATTTTTATATGTAAGTATGTAAAAAAAAAAAACAAAGTTAAAAACATTATAAAAACGTAAATATTAAAAAAAAAAACCGTAGGTATCTACTATAAATACCAAATAATCGAAACATGCAAAAACCGATAAATACCTACTCAAAATAAGTACCTAAAAGAAATTCACAATAACCTAAAAAATGATCATAATTGAATTACGGCGAAAATCAAAACACGACGATAACCGAAACGCGTAATAACTGAAATAAAACAATAATCGAAACATAATGAAAGCCTGATAACTACAAAGCTGTATATACAATATTTCAATAGGTTAATTGGATTTAATGGAATTGGATAATCGATTACTTTTAGAATTGAAGAGTTTCCAATGAATTTTGATCGATAATGTTTGTTACCCATTTGTGTCGAATGAATTTTAATCAATTATTTTTGAAATGGTCACGTTTCGAATGAATTTTAATCGATTATTTTTATGATCGAAGTAATTAACTAACTAACTAACCATCATATCGTTCTCCCGCAGCGGTAGGCAGAGAGGACGGACCGCCAAACAACTCGATATTGGCATACACTTCTGGCTTCATTCACATTCATACATCGTCTCATACATTCTCTTCTGTTATTCCGACTTCTGACATGGCCCGACTCATTATTTGTATTTGATTCACTTGATCGTGCCATGTCTTGCATTATTTGCGAATTTCAACATTTTTCACACGGCCATACATGGTTTTACCACGCATTCTCCTCAGAGATCTCATTTCTGCAGCATTCAGTGTACCTTCATCCTTCCCCAGCCAGTTCCATGCCTTACTGTCATACATCAGGGTTGGTATCAGCACTTCACTGTGGATTGAGAATCAAAGTATTTAGAATTCAATTTGACCAAGGGCCTTAGGATCTTACCGTTATGCAAAGGATGACGTCTATACAGTGAAAACAGGAAACAAAGTTTTTCTGTTAAGACTGCCCTGTTATGGAAACGACTCCCACTTTGAGAGGAATGCGTAATGGAAATATAAATGAAAGCGCATTATTAACATGGGGAACGGGTTTCTCATACTGGATGGCGGCTGCATTTCTTAGATCCTGTACCTACCCAGTGGCAGTGGTCACTGGTCACTGGTTACTAGTCATCTGGATGTTATCCTGGCTATGCCAGCGTGGATTACAAACTGGAAATTTTGCCACTATCAAATCGAACGCTTTGGCTTTAGGTTCTAGGCTGTGTAATTTATTACATATCATTAGCTAAGTACCTTAGCTTGACTTTAAGGGAGAGTACTCAAATATGGCCTTAAGCATCACTTCGTAGTTTGCTAACTCGAGCAATACAACAAATAATTTATATGTAAATTCATAAGGTTTAAAAAATGTGTAAGGTTTCAAAAGACAAAATCCACCAACCGTAGTATTTTAAATTCTATAAAAAAGCATACCAAAATATCTGAAAATAGATGTAGTTTGAAAATCAGTGAAGTCAATTTTGAACGTTTTTAGTAATATTATTTCTTGCGTTAGCAAAGTGTGTATTTTCGGGTGTTGAGCGTTAAAATCTGCGTTTTACCTTCCGCCGAGATATCTCAACTTTGGAGGCATAATAGAATCCCAAAATGCGTTAGTTTTTTTTAAATTTATTATTATTCCTCTCTTTGAGAAGATAGTCTGGTAAGTGTCTAATTTACCCTTTAAAATGTGTTTCGATTATATTGAGATAAAATGTTTAATAAAATTGGGAATATTTATCAATATCATACGGTTTAAGTTTTCAAATCCGTATAGATTGCATTTCTTGGGGTCCATCATATTAAAAAAAAAAATAACACCACAACATCAAGATCCGCAATATCAACTTCAAATACAACACATTTAACAATGTTATTATTGTGAAAAGATTTTATTTTCGCATTAATCTCAGTCGGTAAGTAAATACTAAGAAGACACGTACAGATTGTCCACAAATTGTAGACAATGAAGGCGCTGGGATCGTCCAAATGGTTTTAAATGGCAACACCAAATGGTTGAAAGGACAAAAAATATAACTTAAAAAAAGCATCATGATCCAAATGAATATTTTTCACATCAATGTCAAACCGTGTTTATTATATTTCAAGGAAATTTAAACTATCAACTTGTTGTTATTTTTTTAACTTACTAAGATAAATGCATTGCAATGTTTTCTTTTTAAATTTTTTTTTTCAGTTTTTTTTTACATTTTTTTATGTGGGTCTTACAAATCGTACATTGTAAAAAATCTCTCATTTTAACATTTTTAAAATTTATTATGCGGTAGGTTTTATTGATAAATGCTTCAAATTGTAACATTTATTTGATCCGTTAAAGGTTTATTCTCATCTACTATCGCGCATAGTAGAACGGTACAGTACAGGCACAGCACAGACGCGAATAATTTAATTACCCCGTGCATTACAGCACAGACAGCGTTGACACGAGCAGGGCTGTCAACTGAGCGTTAGCCTCCGCCACAACATGTTTGAGGATTATACAACCCTAATCCCATATATATTATTATTTGATAACCTATATTCCCTGACCAATTCTAATATTATGTATCATGAAAATATTCACAATTATCCTACGAGGAGTTGCCGAGACTTCAGGCTTCCCAAAACAAAACTTACGTGTACACAGAACAGCGTGTTTTATAAAGGGCAAAAACTTTATAATAACCTACCAAATTCCATAAAGGAAGCCTCAAGTCTTGGCACTTTCCGTAAAACATGTGCTATATACATAAAGAAAAATTTATGACTTGTATTTCTATTTGTACTAACTGTATTTCTTAAACCCTATTTTTTTTTTGAACTGGGGTAACTGTATTTCTTTTTTTTTATTAACTGTATTCTTTCTGTTATAATTTTATGACTCTATTTATTTTATTATGTATCTTATATGTTTTTTATTACTAGATGTATGAAAATTTGCTTACATCTAAATAAAGCTACAAAAACAAACAAATTCAATAAATTTATCGGTATCCATCTTCTCGATTTTATCAATATCTGCGTCTAATGACGCCAGCTGACGAAAATGGCGGTGCTAACGGTATGTGTTCATACTAACTGTGCAGACGTAGACGTCACAAGCGGCACCAGCAAGTCAAAATATTCTAACCGACAATCTCACCCGGTGCTTGCCCATGCATATGCGGATACGTTACGCTTACGTTCGCTGCAATATGAATGTGTTCATAGATAATGTAGGCAACTAATGTTGTCGTGCATGTACTGTACTGTTATGCAGTACGCGGTGCTGGTAGATGTGAATGAACCTTATAGTACGATATTATAATTAGGTTTTATTTCTAACGTTATTTATTAATATTTGTACTCATGTTCTACTTTTGAAATATACTTACATAACGAGAAAGCCATTTATTAGATTATTAATCAAACTTAAAACCTTGTGGAAGAAACGCGTACAGAAATAAAAGCAAAATTCAGTGTTTCCGTTTTTCCTGTCCATTATCGTAATGTCAAATTCGGAAGTCAAACAATATACCCTCGCAATTATTTTGTTCTAGAATCGGTGTTACTCGGTGTTGCCGTATAATGAAGAATTTTTTTTTCCATTTTATTTCATTTTCAAGGTTTTATTTACACACTGTATTAGGTAGGTATTTGCTTCACCCATCCATATTCATTACCGTCCGAATTTTAAATACGGCAGGACTCCACTCTTTATTGCCCCGGCCGGGCTTATTGAGTTTATTTGGTCGTGGCCCCCTAAGCCCCGGCCCGTGTAGCCATTATTCCCGGGGCGAGGAGCGTTCTGGTCGCGGGGCTGGGACTGTCACCGCCGTCCGGCCCAAGCGATACATTTTTGTATGCAAATTTGACTACCATTGTTTTATTGTTCGCAATGGCGGGTAAAGAGCGGCTCCGGCGGGACGATTCAACGAAACAATTTTTCGTGTATTTAAAAAAAAATGGCAGTAATATGCAAACATTCCCAGGTTACGAATAACCTGACAATGTTTGAAAATCTCCTACTACCGTTACACTAATCGAAAGATGTTGCTTGTGTTGTGATGGAGGACTTTCCATACCAACTCCGTCACTAATCGATCACGCACCTACTTAAGACTTTACGCTAGAAGTTCTAATTGCTTTATTTAACCTAAACTAGCATTACGTTATCTCTTCTGACCTGACCTAACCAACACTAACTCAATCCAACCTAACCTAACTTGACCAAACCAAACCTAAGGATAGCTCATTAACCCTGTGTTATTTCAATTTACCCATCATATTATTTTTAAAGCCGTGTACGTATTTATTAAATATAATGGAAGCACATCAGTAAAGTTACTTTAGTTCTGGCTAACTTACCATCCCGCCATTTTTTCCGTAGGGGTAAACAGATGGGACGAAACACCACACAGCTCAGTTTTCATTCACATTCACACTATTCTATTATTGCAACTCTTGACATTAACCCAACTCTATTATTTGAATCACTTGCTTTATGTCTTCTTGAGGAGTCCCTGATTTCTTCTTACGTCTGATTTAATTATTCTCCTGGCACTCCTTTCTCCGTACATTCGCTTTTCATAGTCCATTATTATAATAATTATAATGGAAAAGGTTTTTCTAGTATTTTTCTGAGTTCCCGATTTCAACGTTCGTGCTTCTACAAACACATTTATATATTTGATTAAACAGGAAGTCTTAATGTTTAGTAATTAAATCTGTCTCGACACGTGAATCTTCCCAGTGAGACAGACAATCCTTTATAATAAGGAACTCCAGTGAAAAATATTGCGGTTTAAAAATATGTATTCATGTAGATCAGCAAATGTCGATTCAGTATGTACAGGTTTCATTATATATACACGTAGAATTTATCGTTATTTAAAAGTCAATAAAAACCATCTTATTAAAACATCTTCTTATGTTGGTACCATTGCATTCGGAACATTTTACGTCACGTGTCTCGGCCGCGCGTAGTCTGTTTTTGGATTTGTGTGGATATTTTTGTTTGGTATTTTAAATGTATGTGTTTTTTTTTTACTTTTGTTAAAATTCAAACTTAATTTGGGTGACTTAAAGCTCTATAATTGTTATTCAATATATAAAACTATTATTAATGATAATTAAAGAAATTGCCAAACCAATTCTCAATAACGATATTATGATAATGTTAATGTTAAATACCATTATTATCCTTATAATTTTTTTAAATGTACAAAATTTTGTTACTTATGTTTAATTCTGGTGTACTATGAATATAATATAAAATGATGTACGGTAAAGCTCATCCTTGTTTTGACATTTGACAGTATAACCTCAAAACCGACCGGCCATAGATTTGTAGCGTTTTAGAGGACTTTGAAAAATTGAAACTTTGAAAATTATTTTAACACTTAGAATTAATTTTAAAATATATATGTATAGGTAGGTACTGGGTTTTTGGTGGGTAATTGATTTTTTTATGACTGTAGTTCCTTATTGTGTTCTGTCAAGATTAATTTTAAAAATATATATAAGAAAAAATCAATGTCTGAAGAAAACTCAGTTAAAATAATTAATTTCTAAATTCAACTTTGACGAGTTAATTAATTGGGAACCTAATCAAACTACACCGGTGTCTGCAGAAATATATTAATTAGTTTCGCTTTTAATAGATACATAATAAATAGTATCTACATTAAAAAATAACAAATATTTAATCTTCATTAAGTAAAAATGTATCAACATAAAATATGTAGTTATGCTAAAATATACGTCAAACACTATTGAATGTAACCCGTTGGATGAATTTATCACTTATAGAAAGGCCATTACCGGTTTGTATAGATAAATAAATACATCTATTCTCGTTTCCTCTATTCAACAAACATGTCTGACACTTCGATATCTCTATACATAACACTTTAAAATTTATCGGTTCAACTGTTTAGGTAGTTTTTGAGAATTTTAAATACAAACCCGCAAAAAAGCTAACGTGTTTCATAATGTCGGGTGATAATTTATTTGCTGATCCGAAACGTTCTCGGTTGGTTGTGAAAACAGGTGATTCAAAAGAACTAGAATAATTTATTGAAATTCTTGTGAAATTGTAATAATTCTCATGAAATTATAATAATTCTTTAGAAAATAATGTATGAATTGTGTGATTTAAAAAAAACATTTATGAAAGTTAATTAACTGCTTGGACCACCTTCCTAGCAGAATGGATGAATAGATATTGGCTTCAAATTCAGAGTTCGTAGCTCGAAACCCGACTTACACAAATAATATTTATTTGTAAAATTTTTTTTTTTTTAAACTTTATTTACACCACTGTTTCGGAAGCAAAGCTTCCCTCATCAGGATACACAGTATACTAAAAATAATGACAAGAAAAAAAAATTATATTAAAAAAAAATTAAGTATTTAATAAAAAATTCTTATTAGAAATTATTTGTATTATTAATATAAATAAAATTAAGAAAATAACAAGCCATAAAAAATAAAATAATAAATGTTATTATTATAAAAATTTATATTAATAATATTTTGAACTTAGATATTAATTAATGCGAAAATAAATTTAAGAGATAGCTACGTACATTATGTTGTTGTTGTGATTATTAATAATATTTAATTGACTTTTAACACCTTTTCTAAATTCTAAAATTTCAAATGTAAACCAGTTGGATTCGTATGTAAACATTTTAAATCTTTATTTATGTCACAATAATGATTAGTTTCCAAAATGTGGTTGACAAATTCAAAATTGTTATTATTACTCAAACACCTTATGTGCTCCTTAACTCTAGTATTAAAATTACTTGAAGTCTTTCCTGTATAAAATAAGTTACACAAGTTACAAATTAATTTATAGACCAGATTTATTTAAAATATCATCTCTACACTTTTTATTTAAAAAATAACCTTTAAATTTATTATTAATGTAAAAAGCTGGTTGGATAGTATTTGGGATTTTTTAATTAAAACAATTGATGTATTCCTATTTAAAAATAATATTTTTCTCCATTGCTTACCAATAATGTCACCACAAAATAATTATACATTTATTGAAGAAATTATTTATTTACTTCTTCAATAGATGTAAAATTACTTTGTGGTATCATTTTTAATAAAATAAGTAAGAAATGTGATTGGATTATTCGAAATATATTGATATTTGTATATTATGTAGTGGTTTATACAAAACATTTCTTATTTATTTGTTTTATATATTATCTTACTTAACATAAACTTGAAATAAAACAATATATACGGAAAATATATTTGAACCACGTTCCAGAGTGGTAAAAAAAACTAGTAAATTCAATTATACATAATACAACTGTTAAAAAGTACCTCCAAACCTATCTGTTTACCTACATGATTTTTCAAACGTTTTTAGGTAAATTAATTTTTAATCCAAATATAAGGTTCCAAATAATTCGGGGATTTCGGGAGAATTCGGTTTATGTTTTTTTTTACTTCGTTCGACTTTCAACAAATTGAATTCATGTGTCTTCCGTGTAGTTGATAAATCCGCCTGTATTTGTATATGATCACGTTGAATCGCCCGATACGCCCCCTCTTTTCGCGTTAAACCAGCCTGACATTTCTTCCTTTCGTATGGCAGCATAATTCATGACCTGGGAATTTGTATATGCACCGTTTCTTTCAAGCGTTCTCCAGTTGGGTAGGTACCCGCCAGTTCCTACCTCCTGCCTGTTGGTCTTTTCGCGGTATTTTCCCTCCTCATTTGCGTTGTTCCTTATTCAAACTGGGCGGATTACCGCCGCCAGATTTGGCTGACCGTTCGAAATTCAAACGAATGCGATCATCGTTCGAGGTAGGTACTGCCCACTTAGTTTCATGTTTTATGCATTATGTGCAATATTAGGCAGGTACCTACTTGGAAATTTTTTGTGGTTAGGTACAGGTACATATTAGGGAATTTGTTAATTTTAATAATTTTTACCAACCTAGAAAACCGCTTTAAAAATTATAATTAGGTAGGTGTCTGGTAATAAATTCTAACTTCGCGATTAACACAGGCTGTGGGTAATTAAAAAATATCCAAATGGGAAAAAGATAACTATTTTTTAGTATTATGGATGGCACCGGCACTTGTTATGAGATTACAAAATTATTATAAGATTTTTTATAAAATAATAAAAAAATGATTTTTTATTTAATTTTTTTTTTAATATCTTATTGAAGCTTATAAACCTCACTTTAATATATTTTTAAACATTGTAGATAATATTAACAACTCTTAGAATGAAACATGAAACCGAAAAGACATGAGAATGAAAAGTTAGACCATAGGGTAAACCATGAGGTCCTGGGTTCGAGTCCCAGCTGCTGCCATTATTTTTTTTCTTTCCTGTGTCTTTTCGGTTTCATGTTCCATTATTATTAATATGCTATCTTCAGTGATAAAAAATACACATACATACATATTTCTCTGTTTACGAATTGGGGGGGTAGGAAGAACAATGGGGGCTAAAATTAAGTGTTTGCAAGGCAGTTGATTGGCGACTGGATGCAATTTTATTTTATTTTATTTATTAGTTTATTAACGCCCCGATGGACTTTTACATATTTTAACATTTAAATGATTTTGAATACAGAAAGAAAAAAAGGCTTTAAGTAAACTAAAAAAGAATATGATACATAGTTGGTATGTAAGTGTAACATATTTATGATATGTATGTATGTATAATAATGTATAAGTGCACGAGTTAGAGAAGTTATAATGGAAAAGGTTTTTAATTTGTACATAATACTTTTTTATTTAATAAAAATAGTAGTAGCTTGATCTACATGATACATAATATACAAGTGCATAATGTAATATAATATGAGTTTTGCTATCGATATCAATGAGGATGTCTCCTACAACGAAATTGTATGTTATTTACAAATGTATCATATTAATTAAAGCATGCTGAGGACAGAACTTTTTGAATTTTTGTAAAACACCGAATAGTACCGAAGATATAAGTCGTCAAAATGTTGATATTCCAGGAGAATCTCACCGGTCTGCCGATAATCGTGTGATGTCACTGCACATAAAATGACTGACATGGCTATATACGGTACTGCCATTCGAATTGTGAATTGTATTGAATAATGTCTCTTGACAGCCTCTATGGTCGAGGGGTAAGGCTCTCGACTACGAATCCGAAGGACGCGGGTTCGAATCCCGGCGTGCGCAAGTAAATTTTATTTAATTAATTTGTGCTGTTTCACAATTAATTCATTTAAAAATAATATATAGTATATTTGCGCACGTTCCAGAGTGGAAGATACTCTCAGTATCGCCCTGGTGAAAGACCACCATTCAGAATTGAAAGTTGCTTGAAATGGCTTTTAGCCATGTTTGGTGACCTGATCTGAATAGCCAGGTATTTTCTAACCTTCCTCTTTCCCTTCTCCTCCCCAATACCTTCAGCCCCACAACATTCCCCAATTGGGGATGCCATGGTCTCACGGGCTCCAGTCGGTTGGGAGCAGTTAGAGGACTCTTGTGCGGTATTCATATAAAAAAAAAATTAAAATCACGTCATGGGTATTTACCCAAGTTCACTTTGGAAGCTCATAACAGTCATAACTTTGTATTTTTTGAAGATATCGAAAACAAATTTTACTGTCGTTAAACTCCTTACATATAATTGTTTTTATCAAAGTATTCTTTTCCTCCATTTGCACTTGTTATGTTATAGTTTCTTTATATACATTGTTATTTTCCTTGATTTTGCATTTGTTGCTATTATGTTTTTTTTCTTTTCTACTTTATAGTTTTAATATAATTACTTCTTATGTATCCAATACTCAATCATGATGTGAATACTCGTATTTTGTAAATGGATCGATGAACTTACTTTTATTTAGCTTCTTTCACAATATGTGTTATTTGTTATCACTCTGTTAAATGTTCCTAATAAATAATAAATAAATAAAATATTAGAAAATAACCTCATTGCCACCGAATATAAAAATTATTCTCAGATTCACCGTTAATGTCACGATCCCCTGATGTTTCACATATGTATGTTATTTGAACGAGTAAATAGCATGCTTTATAATTCATTTTTATTTTCTAGGGGTTCAGTATTCAGCGCCCTATCATCAGCCCACTGGGCGCTCAGTCAATTGGACAAGGCCATCGGCTACATGCAGCAAGACCTAGCTGTGGCCAAGAGCTTGGGCGACACAGCGGGGGAGTGCCGGGCGCACGGTAATCTGGGGGCGGCCTACTTCAGCCAGGGCTCCTTCAAGGAGGCGCTGACGGCACACCGCTACCAACTGGTGCTTGCCATGAAGTGCAAGGTAACCTTTAACTTTTTTTCCAAACAAACATGGCAACTAATTGATAGGGATAAAACTTACTGAAGGAACTAGTAGGAATATTTATAATCTTCCATCTCAGGAGATATTTAGCAACTGTTGGGAATGGAGAGAACCGATAGCTGTAGAAAATATGAAGAGGATATAGAAACATGCTATATTCTGCCAATGTCTCGCTTTGTTTGGAAGAAGGCTCAGAATCATGGGTATTTGGAACAAGAGATTGAAGTAATAACAACCCTGGGTGAACTTAAAGAAACTGGTCTACTGCCAAAGGTGTTAGTTAAAACATAGACCTACGTTTAGGGATTGCAACCCCTCAGTACCCGCACTACTTTAGCGCATGCGAGATCCTGCACTTATTACAGCTGAATCTGAGGGATTTATGGGATTTACTTACAAAAGAAATAATCTTACGCTCTATGACAAGAGTTTATAATATTGAGGAAAATAACGAATCTCCAGATGAAGAATCTGAACCTGATGACAATTTGCAACAATCTGCTAATCTGTCGTTGAAAAAACAATTTGAAATTGTAATACAGAAAGAAAAGAAAAAATGTACAAAGGAAATAAAGAAGGTGCCAGACATCGAGTATTTTAAAAAACTATTGAAGGAAATGTCAACCTACGAAAGCATCGGAGAAAGAGGCAAGTTCATCAGCATGACCTAAAATTATTCAATTATTTGATGGCAATATCAATTCAGAGTGAAGCTAAAAACTCATCTCTTCAAAAAGTCATATCCATGAAAATGGTACTGTTGTATACCCAAATTATAAAGCGAAGCTAGTCGGTTAATGCCTACCTAAAGTAATTTACAGAAAAACTTGCTAATTTTCATAGTCCGTGTCATTGTGAATAACTCTTTGAAAATGTTAATATGTATTTTTATTGAAAATTTCAATTAAACCCCTAGTAAAATTTATTAGCTTTTTTCTGTCATTTTTTAAATCTGTTCTTCAGTTCTAAATTCGAAAAAAAACATAAATATTTTATTAAAATTCCAATTCTTCTTTACCCACACCTTCTAATAAATATAATATCAATAATAAATAAGAATTAAATAGTAATTGCAATATCATGCAATGTTCACTGTTTTCTAATATTTTGTTCTGAGGGTGCAAAATCATATCTTCCCAAGCTAAAACTTTATAATATAATATCTTAGTCTGGAGTGACCTGCCAGGTAAGCATGTTTCTCTATCTGTTTGTACATAATAAGATAAACCCTAGCAAGTAACATTTGTACAGCACCCTCGAGGTGATTTTTCATCAAAACTGCTCTATACAAATCATCCAATTAATATTTTTATTATAACGCCAATAAGTGCAGAGGCGGATTGAGCTTTTTCAGCCGCTGATTATATTATTGTAATATTATTTTATATATACGCTGTATTAATGTGAATGAAGCAAGAAGTGTTTGCCAAGATCGATTTGTAATATAATATTATATAGACAATGTATGAATGTGAATGAAGCAATAAGTGTATGTGAAGATGGAGTTGTTTAGTGGTCCGTCCTCCCTGCGGAGAAATGGCGTGATGGTTAGTTAGTTAGTTATATTATACATATATGTTGCTCTTTTAGAAGCATATTAGGAGATGATACATTAAATAGTGTCTGTTTCTTAAGATCTCATTTCCAGCAATGATTCTTTTAAACTGAGATATTATTTATATAAGTTTTTAATAATTTTTGTAATAATTGGATAACATGTTTAGTCATTAATCGTTATTATAATATTATGTGTAATATGTATTTGAATAAGTAAAACAGATTTAACTTAAGTTTTTTTTTCTTGTTTGTCTTTTGATTTAATAATATAAGAGAAGGTTAGTAAGTGGTTATTTTTTTGTTCGTTTACCAAGCATTACTAGTATTACATTTTAAAATTAAAATTCTGATAATTAAACGTAAACGAAAATATTTTTATTAGCAAATCTATAATAAACTATATAATATCAAGGGATTGAAAACTGCACGGGATTGCAATCCCTACCTACGCCCTACACCCCATGGTGTAAGAGTTTTAGGAATTATGCAGACCGTCTCCGTACAAACATTAATAGTAATAATAATCCATAATGTTCTTCTTCCAGGATACACAAGCCGCTGCTGCCGCCCTCACCTCCCTCGGGCACGTCTACACGGCTATCGGTGACTACCCGAACGCTCTGGCCAGCCATAAGCAGTGCGTGCAGCTTGTGAAGCAGATGGGGGACCGGTTGCAGGAGGCGCGGGAGATCGGCAACGTGGGCGCCGTCTACCTGGCCATGGGGGAGTTCGACTCAGCAGTGGACTGCCACACGCAGCATCTGAGGCTCGCCAGGAGGCTGGGGAATCAGGTAGGATTGTTGTTGATAAAGGACACTGAGTTTTGCAGGAAAGTAAAGAACTTTGATGAATGCCTACCCAATTGATAAGGTATAATTGAAGATTAAGATGACCTCTGATGAAAACAAACTCATTTTGGACTGGAGAGACATAAGCTATAGAGAGTGGAAGAAAGAATATGGCAGAGTGGAAGAAAGTTACTCCCAGTACTGCCCCGGTGATAGATCACCATTGATTAAGCGAAATGTAGTTTGAAATGTCTTTAGAAACTAGATCTGATTTTTTTTATTTTTTACAGTAACTCCACACAGGAGACCAAGGAGGAAACAATTTCCCTCAAGGCCTATATCATCTTTGGGGATGCTGTGTGGAGGATCTTTTAGAGGATAGGAAGGAGTGAACTTGGGTCTTGAAGAGACCCATGTTATAGGATGGAGGAAACACAGAGGCCGGCAGATCATTCCACAGCCGAGCTGTTGAACACAAGAACGAGTCGTAGAAGCGACCCGTTCTCATGTGACAAATGTCAACCGTGTGCAAATTTTGGGCGCGCGTTTGGCGTGTTTCCCGACTATGCACCGGTGCCGAAGGGATCAATGACGCTAGTTCCTCGGAGCATCTTCCATTAAAATACCGGTAGAACAAGGACAGCATTCCCACCCGACGTCTGTGCTCCAAAGATTGCAACCCATTTGTTAAGATAGGCGAATCTATCAAACGGACCGCCCGTTTCTGCACAGAGTCAAGGTTTTTTTCAGATATTTTGGGAGTCCCGACCAGAGGTGGCTGCCAAATTCTACAATGGGGCGCACTTGCGATTTGTACAGGGTCAGCAGTTGTGTACTATTAAAGTATCTGCGGGCTCTGTACAATACGCCCAGCTTCTGAGAGGCTAACTTTACTCGGGTTTCGATGGAGACCCCATACCTGAGCTGATCACTTAAGGTTACACCAAGCATATCAATGGAGGGCTTGTTGGGAAGATTGCTTCCATTAAAGGAGACTAGATTGTCATTTCGATCCCTTTTAGACGTAATCAGACATGATTGGGTCTTTGAAACATTAAATTCGACGAGGTTATTCTTACCCCAAGAGGAGACCCTCTCGAGGTAACCGTCCATTCTCTGCTTCAAAGCCCTCCGAGCCGTTGGAGTTTGTGTGCCCTTTGGGGGCTTGTCAAACAAAAAGCAATCATGGACTGTACTGTCATCCGCGTAACAATGGATTGGTGCACATGTCAAGAGGTCATTGATGTGCAACAAAAACAATGTCGGAGACAGAACCGATCCTTGTGGGACGCCAGCATTTATTGAATGCGAGGAAGAGATGAAACCATCAGCAACCGTCTGAATCGATCTCTCCCTCAAAAGTCGGCAATCCACGTACACAAGCACGGGAAGTCCGTAAGAAGGCAGTTTGTTGACAAGTCCTCGGTGCCAAACCCGGTCAAAGGCCTTAGAAATGTCCAGTGAGACCGTTTGAATCTCACCATAACGTTCCAGGCACCGTCCCCAAACATGCGTCACATACGCGAGAAGATCACCGCACGAGCGGTTCCGCCGGAATCCATACTGGCGGTCGTTAATGATTTTGTTCTTCTCGAGGTATGTAAGCAGTTTGTCGTTGATCACACGTTCCATCACCTTGGACAGAACTGATGTGATCGCTATGGGGCGGTAGTTGGCCGGGTTGGAGCGGTCACCTTTCTTAGGTATAGGATGAATGACCGCTTTTTTCCAACCAGAGGGCACAGAGCCACATTTCAGGGACATTTTAAAGAGCTTTGTTAAAACTGGAGCGATTTCTGCAGCACACCTCTGCAATACCAGGGCAGGTATTCCGTCAGGCCCACTAGCTTTATTAACATCGAGCCCCCGTAAGACAAGGAGTACATCCCGATGCCGTATCCTCAGCTTTTTCATATAGAAGCCGCAGTGAGGAACCGACGGCGGGATGGCACCCCGGTCGTCGAGGGCCGAGTTTTCTGCAAACATTTTCCCTAAAAGGTTGGCCTTTTCGGTAGCAGTGTTTGCTAGTGAACCGTCAGGTCTGGTAAGAGGCGGCAGACTGGATTTGCAGAAATTGCGACCTATGGAGCCCGCTAGCGACCAGAACGCCCTGCTGCCATGCGGGCAGGCAGCTAGCTTTTTACTGATCTGTAGGTCGTGCTCAAATTTTGACCTATTGATGATTCTCTTACTGTCCTTTGCCAATTTGTTATATGCTGATCTGTTTTCTGACGTTCGAGATGTGTTGTAGGCTCGGTAAGCCGCGTTTTTTCGTCGAACTGCTTCGGATTATTCAAGTTTTCTTCAACCTTCCTCCTCACCATCACCTTAAGAATATTTACTGTGTTTTCCACCTTTTGTCACCTTAAGGGTGCTCGTTCCCCTTATCACTTCCTTCAGTCTGACAACATTCCAAAATTAGGGAATATCATAGTCATAATATATCATATAGACCCACTTGCTCTGAGTAGTTCCCTCAAGTGAAGTATTGTGTAAAAAGCTCTGTGTATTACTAAATGACTAATGGCTTTTAATTATTTTCCAGGTAGAGGAGGCTAGAGCATATTCCAATCTGGGGTCCTCACACCACTATAGAAGAAACTTTACCCAGGCCATAGCATACCATGAAAATGTGCTCAGAATAGCGCAAAGTCTTGGAGATAGAGCTGTAGAAGCTAGGGCATATGCTGGATTGGGTCATGCTGCAAGGTAATTAATTTATTAATGTTTAAATGCACCACATACTATGTATTTATTTTTAAAACATATGTATAACAATATACCCCCGTTTCCCCCAATAACACAATTTTTTTTTTTAATTAAGTAAATGAAACACATTGTTATAAACCACAAATATATTTTATTTTCACCAACCGGTTTCGCTTAACTCAAGCTTCATCCGGGTAAATATAATAACTGGTAATAATAACCGGTTGGTGAAAATAAAATATATTTGTGGTTTATAACAACATGTTTCATTTACTTAATACAATGTCAAACCACAAAGTGATTGCTTCTTACGAAAAAATATATTTTTTAATTATTTCAGGTGTGCTGGTGATTATGCCCAAGCAAAAAGATGGCATGAACGACAATTAGATATGGCTTTAGCTGCAAGGGATAAGGTAACAATAATTTAAAATAACAATTAAATTTATTTCTCAAAATAAAAAAAATATGTATATAACAAATTAAAAAATATATATTTTAGTATGTACCTAGCCACGTGATTTAGCCTTATAAATGCTAAAAAAATCGGATTATTTTCACATGTTGTTAGTTGTCATTTCTTAGATTTTCATGGGATTCTTTTGGATCTTTGAATATTATTGATTTATTGAATGTATTATGAATAATGACATAATATACTTATATACACGTTATTGTCTAACAAAATTAACATAAAATGTGGCACGAGGAACAAACACTCTTACGTTTCTAGTAAATTCTTAATTCAAACATCGTTTTTGTATGACAAAGATGGACATTTAAAAGATATGTCTGTTGGATGGATGTGCGTCCTTTCGTCATTCAAAGTTGTGTCAAATATCACGGGTGTGAATGAGATGGTACTACGCCTACTCGCTTACACTACGATAGGACCTACTAAGAAAGGACCTACTGCTAGGAGGTTGTCTTTCTTATACTCATGTTTTGCTACATTCGCTATCTCACTTTCTCTAATGACGTTTAAAATTTTCAGGAAACAATTGAATAATATTTATTTCCGTTGTTTCATTGTGTGTTTGTCAAGTATTCGTAATGTCATTTAATTGTTTCCCGATTACAATTATTGTATTATGTATAATATTAAGTAATTTGCGTATATTTACCAATGAAATATTATTAGTGTTTGCCGTGTAATGGAAAGACTTTTTCATCATACTGGAGGGCATTTTAGCACTTATTTGTGCAAAATTTGGTTAGAGACAGCAGACGACCTCACGCAGCGCGTGACAGTTTAACACTAAATCAAAGTACGGCAATTACCATACCTTTTACTTGCCACTTTGTGAGCTCTACAACTTGTCTATTGTTTGTAATGTCATTGATTATGAACTCATAATTTAATATTGCTGTTTTATTTTAGGTTGGTGAAGGGAGAGCCTGCTCAAACCTTGGCATAGTGTACCAATTATTAGGAGAACATGATGCTGCTTTGAAATTGCACCAAGCTCATCTATCAATAGCAAGATCACTAGGGGTTTGTAAAATTATTTTATCATCAAACTAAGTATTTTTCATAATTTCTCTTGTTTTAATTGAATTAAAAAAATAAAATTCTATCATTATTTTTGTAACTTTACTTTTAGAAATTTCATCAACTTAAATCTTTTTTCAGGATCGTGCCGGAATGGGTCGAGCGTACGGTAACATTGGCAATGCGTACTCGGCAGCGGGGTTCTACGAACAAGCCATCAAGTACCACAAGCAGGAGCTGACGATATCCAAAGAAGTTCACGACAGGAGTTCGGAAGCGTCTACGCACGGCAATTTAGCGGTGGCTTACCAGGCCCTAGGCGCTCACGATATGGCTCTACTTCATTATAGATCACATTTAGGTAAGGACAATAATGTGTAGAAATATCATAGTCCGTGTATGATTATTCATCATACATGGACTTTTATAAATAGATGAGTACCATTGTTATTGCTACTCAAAGAAGTCCCGATTAAACGCTAATATTAAATTTTAAATCTCTTGTTTAACCTTTGGAACGCCAACCACCCACGATCTAATATTTACATATTGTACCGAGGGTAAATTTGCACATGGTCTATTTTCATAAAAACTTATTTTTTACAAAATGATGTTTTTGTAAATTATACCATCTTACCATAATGTGTTTATATATTTATAAAAATAATGTATATATATCTTACATAAGTATTTTCCCCAGAATAGCTACTTAAATACAGACTTTTTGAGATGACGATGGATAATTTCAGCGCACTTAAAGTTAAGGTTAAAATATGATGAATTCAAATACTACATAATATATCAAGAGTTCAGTTGAAAGTTTTCTAATTCGGATTTGAAAATTTGTCCCTGTTAATTTATTTATTTAACTTAAAATAGAACACATGTACATTGGTTGCATGTATTCTAACATGAACATAATATCTACAAACAAACATTTATACTACTTTAGTCACAATACACAACTAAGAATTACAAATCAAACTTTAAAAATTTCTACATTAAGAATTGCACTTTACGTATTTCGTCACATCCTTCTTAATTAACCTTTTAGACGCGGGAAGCGCATCCCCACGCCGCACCATACATGCCCTGTACGCAGGCGGCTCACTCGTGCTCAGCAAAACTTCTATATTTTAAAGAGTCCCGCGTGTGACAGAAGTCATTCATATTTTTGATGCCTTGAAACCGGTTTCCAATAATAATTAGTAGTAGTCTTTTTGATTAATTTCTCTAAACCTTAGACTATGTTCCCACCTATTATGATCTATCATCTATTTTATATAATCTATGAAATAAATCAGTGAGAATAGACTTATCTATTTCACCAATAGAATGCCCGATAGAATGAAAGCCCAATGTTGAATCGACTCCAACTTTTGTTCTATTCTATTAAAAATAGAACATAGAATATAACCGTATGAATGACGGTTGCTACGCAAACGCCGCCCTCTGCGCACAGTACCATTATATGGCTATATATCATGCATATCTATTGTTATATCGATTAAAAAAAAAAACACTTTTTCTTTCGACGATTTGCTGCATACTTTGAACTCCGTAAATACAAATGAATAGAAATAGAGGAAGTGTGAATGAGCTACAATTCCTGTCTATCATAGAAAGGTTCATTTTATGAGATAGACGATAGAATAGTAAGGTGGGAACCCAGCATTAAAAACTCTAATTCAAAATAGGAACGCTTGGTATTTCAAATACGTTAAACAACCAGACCTACCTACCTCATGACTCTTAACAAATAAGTAGGTACTATAGCTACTGCATCGATGGAAACACTGAGGATTGAAGGTGGCAAATTATGAGGTACTACAACCAGTGGAGACCATTTGTGGAGGAGGCTAATTACGATCCTGGGATCTAGTGCCCTGATGTAAATGACTTAGTAAATTAGTTTTCCCTCTTACAAAATAATTTTTGTTTCCCAGGAATTGCACGAGAGCTAAAAGACACCGCCGGTGAAGCATGTGCACTCCTCAACCTGGGAAACTGCCTCTCCTCGCGCCAGGAGTTTGCCCAAGCCGTTCCTTTCTATGAGCAGTACCTCATGTTGTCCCAGGAGTTGGGAGATGTGGCAGCGGAGGCCAAGGCTTGCCACTTCCTGGGATATGCGCATTATTGTATTGGAAATTACAGGGAGGCCGTAAGGTGAGTTTGCAATTGCTTCTTAAATATATATTTATCGATTTTTAAAGAATTAAGTAAATGGGATAAATAAATAAAGAATAAAAAAGCATATATTTTTAGCTTTTTTGTGGTTTAAGTTCTTTTGGGGTAATATTTCGCTTAAGCGATATGCAAGTGTATAAACTCATCTGTGCAGTCAGAGGCATCTGGGAGATCCAAATAGAATGCAAGGCCTATGAAATCATAATGATCACGATTAAAAAAGCTGCTCTTGGATGGTTTGAACATGTAAAGTAGAATTACGGATCACCATTCAGAATCGAAAACTTTCTTGAAATGACTTTAGCTGTGTTTGGTGACCAGATCTAAGTAACCAGGTCTCCGGTACCTTCCTCTCCCCCATCTCCTTCCCCTCCCCATTATCCTCAGCCTTACAACATACCATAGTCGGGGATGCCATAGTCCAACTGGCCCCTGATGGTTGGGATCAGTTGGGACTCATGTGCAATATTCACATTAAAAATGAGAAGTTGGATCATGTCTAGAGTCAGAATAACAGACAAATGTGTATGAGTGTGAATGAAACAACAATTGTGTTGTAAAACAATGTTGTGTGGCGTTCATTAGATCCCTGTCACTCTATTTAATAATAAGTTAACCGACTCATTATTCCAGGTACTACGACCAAGACCTCTCCCTGGCCAAAGACCTGCAGGACAAGATGAACATGGGGCGCGCCTATTGCAACCTGGGCCTGGCCCACCTGGCCCTCGGGCAGCTGGACTCCTCTCTGGAGTGCCAGAAGTACTTCTTGGCCATCGCGCACATGACGCAGCACCTGCCCGGCAAGTTCAGGGCGCTGGGGAACATCGGAGACGTCCTGATCAAGATGGGAGACATTGAGGAAGCGGTTAATATGTATCAACGGCAACTTGGTTTCGCTAGACAGGTAATTAATAAGAATATACTGCTAATTCATTTATTTATTTATTATATTGTATACGCCCTATATGAGCTATTATATTTTTTGTTATAAAAAATCAAATTACAATAGTGGCACGGGTGCAAAATACACCACAGTAGGGTACATAGATAAAATAGATAGCCTTCACGAAATACAACAACTAAATATTTAATTTGTCTCGCAAACAAATTCAGCAATAACATTGTGTGAGTACCATTCCAAATAATTAGCAACAGAGGTGAATATACAAAACACACCTCACATTCATTGATATTTATACTCTAGACACATATCTTAGTAATAATTGTTGAGGATGTATGCAATAATCGTCTTATTGTATTTGTATTCCGTGCAGTTGAACATATCTACTATGTCTGAAAAAGTATTACCTTCTGCGTGAAGTCTAGGTACAAGTGAATGTTTGAATGACTCAGTCTTGAAATTATTGTTAGAATTGAATAAATTTTATATCGATTGCTTCGTCGTGACCTCTCCCTCTTTTCTATAAATGACAGTGTAACCGAAAAAGAAATTACAATAAATTTCTCAGTGGCAGAAAGAAAAACAAAACTTCAGATTACATTAGGGTTCTTCATTTATAGGGCAAAAAGTGTGAAATTTTGCTAGATATAAAATTAAGAAATTTCCAAAATCTTACGATACAATCTAGCGACAAATGTAAGTTTACCAAAATGATATCCAGAGGAATAATGCTAAAGTTATAGAGATAGATGCAATGAAGATTGACATGATACATACCCTATAGAAAAGGGCACCGAAATTAGAGGAAGAATTATACTCCCATCAGTAACCCTTTATTTATTTTTGTGATAATAGATATCTAAGGGTAATTTAAAATAGTAATATATAGAATATACATTAATTATTAATATAAAACATTATTTATTAATCTTTTAAAAATAAAAAAATTGTAAAATTTTTACTAGGTAATTATTATAACGTGTGACAGCCGTTTCGCCTTCCGAAGGCATTATAAAATTGTGGAGGAGCCACTTACAGACTATCTATTTATATATATTTTTTCTATTTAGGTACCTATTTTTAATGAAACTCTTAAAATGTTTTCATTTTTATTGCCGATGTCCTTATTAATTTCCGAGTAAATTGACTTTTACTTGGTTATTATGCTGTAAAGTTTCCTCATTTAAGGGTTATAATTTTATTGTTAAAATTTGACTAAAGGTCATGGTGGGTTCATTGGTGTTTCCAAATTAATTAGGAAAGCAGGGGTTTTTCTTGCATAATTATACTTACTAACTACGGTCTATAATTGAACTTAGCTTGAACACATCCAGCAGTGTTCTTAACTATACAAACGAACTGTATTCTTAAATATTAATTATATTAGACGTAACACATAATTTGGTATTATACTCCATCAAAATAGAGTTCTACAAATTAAACTTGAACACAATAAATAAAATTAAAATAAAAATTTTGCGTATTTTATTTTTATTTTTTTATTGTAAAGAAAGACAAATATTCCCAGGTTACAAATAACCTGACAATATTTGAAAATCTTCTACTACCATCACAGCAAGCGGAAGATGTTGCTTGTGTCGTAATGGAGGACTTAGCCAGCCGAGGAATTGAACTCACGATGCCTGGGTGAGACCCAAACGCGATGCCAACTCAGCCACTGATCTGTGTAGTAGTCCTTTTTATAAGAATTTTTTTTTTCAATTCCAGGCAAGAGATCGTGGCCTGGAAGCCTCTGCTTGTGGAGCCCTAGGGCTGGGCCACCGCCTGCTGCGCCGCCTGGACAAGGCCCTCGGGTACCACACACAGGAGCTGACACTGCGCCAGGAGATGGCCGACATCTCCGGGGAGGCCCGCGCCCACGGCCATCTGGGCACGGTTCACATGGCACTGGGAAACTATACACACGCCGTCAAGTGCTACCAGGTATGTTCATAATTCACTTGGTAGTCATAGTAGAGAAAGATGCCGCACCTGTTTCTTTTGAAATCACCATGTAAGTTCAGATCTGAGGAGTTCAAACTTATTCCAGGCTTCATCATGATGAAAGCGGAACTAGAATATAGAAAAGGGCACCAAAAGAACAATTAGAAGAAGTGCTACAAGTATCTAAGTCGACTTTTTCCGGTATTATGTATTACGCACATAAGTTAAAAACATAAAAGTTCTTATAAAAGTATTAACTTTCATTCCTAAATGGACCAAACTCCTAACATAACCTTAGTCAAAGAAATTTAAGATGACAACTTTGTATGTATGTATATTATATTATTAATGAGGTACTATTTTTACCTTCCAAATATTTGTTTTCCTTCCTTAATTCATCTGCCATAGCAATAGTTTTGCATTTTTTACTGTTTAAAATTGGAACACGTCGAAAATACATGTTTATGAAAATGTTATAAAAGTAGGTACCTATCTCAATTTCTTTACAATATGAATGGCTAATAATATAATGTCTCTATGAATTTCAGGAACAACTGGAAAGAGCGCAAGAACTTCAAGACTGTGCGGTAGAAGCTCAGGCGTTCGGTAACTTGGGCATAGCCAGACTCAATATGGGGCACTATGAAGATGCCATTGGATATTTGGAACAGGTAACATACTAATCATTATCTATAATAATCTAGCATTGTCTAAATGGGGTGGGATAGGTCCCCGGTTATAGTTATTGGAACTTTTTGTTGTGCACTCAACTGTACGTCTTATTTGAATGTACTCTTCAAATTAACTCCCCCCTTTTCTCATATTGCTCAGAAAGCATCATTAAGTAAGGTACCTATCTACTTTCAATATTCAAATAATTTGTCATTCTTTTCTAGCAACTGGCAACACTGGAGCGACTCAGCACTCCCACCACACAACTAGATAAGGCCAGAGCGTTTGGCTCCTTGGGTGATTGTTATGATGCCTTGGGGGATCCAGAAGAAGCCGTCAAGTGTCACGAGCAGCATCTCGCTCTGGCGCTAGGCACCAAGAACACGAGAGAGCAGGAAAGAGCCTACCGAGGACTTGGATTAAGTCATAAGTGAGTATAATATAGATTGTTAAAATGGTAAATTTATTTCGCCACTTTATGTCTGTTGTTTTTTAAGGGTGCATGTTTAATTAACCTTTTGCTGTATTATTTTTTAAAATTGGTTTCTGTGTGAATTCATATTTTATAACAAAGGGTAGATTTTTTTACGCGAATGGCTCTCCGTTAACCCTCGCGTGCCAGAGGTAAAATGGTGTTTTTTTCGGCGTATACTAGCTGACAGTAATTTCATAATAACTCACTATTGTTTGCAAAATGATGCTTTTGTAAATTATACTGTCTTATCAGATAATGCGTTCATGTTTTTATCAAAATTTAATGCATATGGCATAAGTAGTTTCCCCATAATAACTATGTACTTAATTCAGAGAAGTGATGTTTTCTCCTTCATTTTAAGTAAAAAAAGTTAAATAAAAAAAACCAAGAATGTTTTTTTGAGGTTATTATATTTTCATAAAACCAACCTTTACGATGAAATTAAAATAACATGCTGTTTTCCTCTAAGTAAATATTGTAATACGATATTGAAAATCGGAATTGTTTTTTGATGGCACATCCACAATGGCGACACACTTTTTCACTGATAAAATAAATATGTTTTCACGTGATGAAACGACAAGATTGAATAAGATTAAAATATTTTATTTTCTTGCCAAGCGAATAAAATATGTTCAGTATGCTAGGAGCATTTTTTAAGGTTCGAAATACTATAAAATCGAATTGAGTCTGATGCGTTACTAGCGAATGCCGCTCTGCCATTGCTGACCCACTATTGATTAACCAGCAATTCTTTGCTCGTTTCAGCGTTTGCCGAAAATTACTTATCAAATGTGATGGGAATTAAAGCATCCTGAACATAGTGTTTTGAAATGAATACTATTACAAAATAAACAGGAAGTTGATCCCAAAACGGAGTTGTTGCATTTCACCATTTCCATTTACCCCTTCGTTAGAATTATCTACATGATTAATTTTTAAACAAAAATATGTATATTCATGAACTCCTTTAAAATCCAGATCTCTGGGGAACCTTCAACAAGCGCTGGTCTGCCTTGAGAAGCGCCTGGTCGTGTCTCATGAGCTGGGCAGCTCAGAGGCCAAGGCCCAGGCTTATGGAGAACTTGGGAATATCCATGGCAGTCTGGGCAACCTGGAGCAAGCCGTGTCGTGTCTGGAACACCAAAGGAATATTGCCAGGTACAATCTAATTTCAACATAATTTCCTTTGTGACCACGTCCATCCGTACGATCGTGAACTTTTCATTATTGGAATTCATTGCCTACGCTTCATAACTCATGAAAGGTTTATTCATATGAAGCATCTTCTATTGTTCGCAGATCATATGAAGTTTATTCGTGAGGTCTGAATGATCTGTAACGCATGTAGTGGCGAATGATCCGTATGAAGCGCTTCGCATATGAACAACTCATCGCTACATATAACACAATATCATTGCCCACAACAAGCTTGTTTCATATTTTGCAACTTTCCGAGAGAGCCAAAAACTGCTTTTATTACCGGATTCTCATACATTTATTTACTCTTTTTTTTACCCCATTAGCGAAAAATGTGATAAATTGTATAAAGATCCATAAAAGAAAGCAATTCTTCGCTCCCCTGGAAAGTTGCAAAATATGAGATAGACCTGTTTGTGTTGTGGGTTATAATTATAATAACGATTATAATGTTATGTAGCGGTAATAAATTCACAGTAATAATGTTTTATTTATTATTAGATCACCATTTTCATCAATTTTACTTAAATATTTGTAATTTTTTGTCCAGGGAACTGAATGACCGAGTGATGGAATCGGATGCTGTTTCTTCCCTAGGAGTTGTTTACCAGCAGATGGGAGACTATGCCACGGCGTTACGCTATCACCAGATGGATTTGGAAAATGCTCGACAGCTAGGAATCACACAATTGCAGGTGCGGATAATGCGCTCTCTTCCAATCAAAAATGAATTATTATACGATAGTTGGAAATTGATAACTGGAAGACGATAAAATGAAAACTGAAATTTTGCATATTCAACGCCTTACGTTGGGAGCGTCGATATGAGCTTTGGAAAATTCACTGGCTAGCCATATTTTATTTTATTGAAACAAAAATATTTCAATGGATACCAAATTGATGGCAGTGATCAGTGAATATGACTGGGGAAGAATGAAGGGAGATGATGCGTGTATAGCTATGGTTATATATATGCCAGTATGGGTGTTACGATGTTGATTTTCTTGTTTGAGGGACCCTTCAAATATAGCTTTTCTGCTGTCATAACATTGATAAATTCACACCTAAAACAGAGTCGTGTGGCTTTCCATTATCTCTGCTACCCCTGCAGAATGGCATGACTTTTAGTTCGAAATATTACTATTATTATTTTTTCTACTATTTTTATCCAATTCAATGTTTTGCCCATTCAAATTCCACATCGTAAATCTAGTAACTATACTCTTTGTATTTTTCCAGGGTCGTGCCTGTGGCAATCTAGGCGCCGTCCACGAGGCCTTGGGCAACCTGGAGGAGGCGGTTCGCTGCCAGGAGCAACACCTGGCGCATGCGGCGGCCGCCAGTGATCGGCTGGCGCGTGCTGTGGCACTAGGGGCGCTAGGTCGCGTGCACCACGCTCGGGGTGCCCCTGACCAGGCTGTTGCATACCTCCGGCAGGGTCTGGCTATTGCGGAGTCGCTAGGCAGAAGGGAGGAAGAGGTAATACTATTGATTTGGGAAATTTACACCAATAAGAAAAATGACATCATTAATATTCTAAATCATGGTGCAATGTTGGGTGGTATGATAAAACAAGAAGGTTCAAGTGTTTTAAACACTGTCACATTTGATTGATGACTAAACTGTCATTGTGCTTGATGGCCGATCTCATTTGTCATTAACCTCTAGTGCGCCAGCATGTCCGAGAGGTAATGCAAAATTTGTATCCATTGAACGCCAGCGTGTCCGACTGATAACGCAAAATACATACTTTCTTTTTGTGGGATTTTCAAACTTAAAATTTTTTCATAACTTACTAAATTCAATCATATTCCTTTGCCAATAAAATAATAAATCGGATAACAATTCTTGCTTTTCGTTTTTTGATACGTCGCTCACCTGGAATTTAAAACAAAATAACAACTGTCAAGTATTTCATCATTCCTTGACGCGCAGTTCATTTGGGTTTTATTCTTTAAAATCTTCTAAAATGTAAGTAAATAAGTGCGCAGGCATCTTTCACTTTATCAATTGTTTTATTATCATTTTTGCCAGATGGTTGTTTATTCTACTCTTGAATTATTATTAATTTTTAAACATTCATCTATGCAAGTTTGAAGCATATTGCCTGTTTACGTACTAAAATAAAATAAATAAATAAATGTATGCGCAAATAAACTGCGCTTATTGAAAATGAATTGACAGTTACAACAAACAATGTTGATGTGCAAATTGCATTAGAGCTGTAGTAGTAGCGATAACATATTTTTCCAACAATAGGATTTATGCAAAATATCAAAAACAATACTATGCATAGGTATATTTTTCAATTTCAAAAATAATAAAAATTTAGCTATGAACTTACTTCTTATCATGCAAAAATGAAACCTTAAACAGCTTGAATAAGAGATTACCATTTGCACATCCGACATTGATCGTTGGAACTGTTGGTATGATTGTTACAAAAAGTGCTGCAAATTCATTATCCTATATTCATCAAGAATGGGATGAACAATTGTCTGTACTTTAAAAAAAAATTTCATACTGACCCGCAACTGATTTCACTGCCAACAACTTTTCATTGGCATACTTTGTAAAACTTTGTTTAAGGTGATGATTACAAAATGATAAGGTATACGCAAATAAGCAAAGCACTTTTTTAGAAAGCACCCATGAAAAAACAATTTCATTTATTCATATTGTGGATGCTGATAATTTTACCGTTATTAATTATGTAATTTTTTTTTTTTTAATTCAGTGTTCTATATTAAATTTTCTGTTTATGATGCCAATCTGTTTATGATGCAACGCTCTATCCTACAACCATTCACCCTCGCAAGCTTCAGTCCTAAAATGAAACAGTTATTCTTCCAGGCACGTATCCGCCACCGCCTGGGCGTGGCGCTCTGGGCCTGTGGTCAGGCGGAGGGGGCACGGCAACAGCTGGTGCTGGCCGACGCGCTGCTGGTAGCGCTGCGAGGGCGCGCCAGGCAAGGGGGCCCCCGCGACACCAGGATAGCCTCGCTGCAGGCCGCCACCACCAGGGCGCTGCAAACTGTGCTAGTCGGTGAGTTGGAATTATGTTTTTTTTTTATAAATTTTGATAATGCGAAAAAATGTGTGTTGTTGAAAACACATTGTGTTGTCTGGTTATTAAATATTTTTACTGTGTTTGAAGAGCTGACAATGACAAGAATATAGTAAGAGGTAGCTACTGCTAAGGCTTGAATAATGTATAAGGTTGATAAGGCATATACACTGTTATCATATTACATAATACTACCTTACACGGGGGATATGTTCCACATACAAAACGAGTGTGACAAATGCTGTACATAATGTATGGAAAAATGGGAAATGGTTCTATTGTACGAAAATCTTACCAGAATGTAAAAAATAAAACACACGACTGTTTATTCCTACACTATTGTTAGGTAGTGTATGAATGAAGGTGGAAAAAATCTAGGATCCTGATTCTGTCAAAAAAAACTTGTGCAAAAAAATACTGTAAGACAGAAATGATTTGTAGGTAAGTTTACATAATGAAGGAGTGTAATGAGTGAAAGAATGATACGCTCAGTTTCGCCCTGATGAAAGACCACCATTCAGAATCCAAATGTAGTTTTAAATGGCTTTAACCATGTTTGTGACCAGATCTAAGTAGCCAAGTACTTCCACCTTCCTTTTCCCCTCATCATACCCTTTAGCCTCACAACATTGGGGATGCCATAGATAGCCTCACTGGCTCCAGTTAATAGGGAGCACAGTTAGGATGACTCTTGTGCAGATTCACATTTTAAAAAAATGTTCTTGGATGGTGTGGAGATCAACACAACATGACTATGTGCGTAAGTTACTGGAGGACGACAGAAGTTTGGCAGGTATGAAAATGTTTCCTGATGTTTCAAGACAGCCAAAACACTCCAGATGTCACTATTCAAACAATTTTAACTACATCCCTATATATGTAATAAACTTATTTATATAATTCCAGGTCTCGGAAGGCAACAAGACGCACTGGTGGTCGCTGAGAACGGCAGGAGCAGATCTCTCGTTGATCTTCTGCTTGAGAAGAATGCTCCAGCTTCCACGAACAATAATGCTCAAGCCTGCTCAGCTGGAATCTCTGGACTTAATAGGTTTGTCAAAATGTCCAACAATAACCTCATAATATAGCCTAACTTACACAAAACGATCTCTCATTTTTCTATCCAATTACATAATTATCTTTTCAGATCTTCAACACCCAGCCCCATAGATACAGGCCGCGAGAGGATACCTGAAGTCTGGTCTCCTCAAAACATTGACCAAATGCTGGAGATAGTCAACAGACAGAAAGCGTCAGTTCTGTACTACAGTTTGGCTGCGGGATTCTTGTATGCTTGGCTTATAGTGCCAATGAAAGGTTACTATTTTTTTTTATAATCCTAATATTGTTGATCAATAGTCCATTATTTATCAGCAATGGGCTATTGACCAACTGACATGTAATTACAATAACTTCGATATTGTTGCAAATCCTTTAGCTAATTTCTCGATTTTTTTTGTTTTCCAGGAGTGGTAAAGTTCCATCAAGTTGCAATTAGCGAGGATCGTGAGAATAATGGCGCACCTAATATCGGTTCTGAAGAGTCCCAGCCTCCTTCAGGTTTGTTATAATCTAATTTAATATCATCCACATTACAATCTCTTCACTGAAATCTTAAAATGTTAAAATTATTTATTATGCTTGTTTAATGTTTTTTTCATGTGAAGTCAGGTGTTCCACAAGACTCTCTTATGGGTCCTTTTTCGTATATGTACATATTCACATCTCATTAAATTAATGTTATATTTTCTCGGTCTTATTCCAGGTTCAGTTCTTGAGCATTACATTCAAGCCTGGAGAGACAGTCTCCACATGGAGCTGCAGAAATCTGGCGGTGGAGATGGTCCAACCTGGGATAGGGGAGTGGGAGGTGAAGAACCAACTGATAGGGCTGGTTTCTTGAGAATGGTAAGTGTAGAATGTACTTAAGTAAATGAACTTAATTTTTTTATTAACTAGCGTATCAAACTAAACATCAAATAGAAAAGTATTTATGAAATCATTTTTGTTCTTTAGGTAAACCGAAATCATTTGCTGAATTCATCTAATTATTCGCTGAGTTCACTCTTTAGCGTCGGATCTGTCGGTGGTTCCGTTGCAAGTCTGCAAGGCTCCACTAGGTAAGCAACATCACCAATATTATATATATTCTTTAACTGTA
Organism: Halesus radiatus; assembly: GCA_022606495.2. NCBI lineage: Eukaryota > Metazoa > Arthropoda > Insecta > Trichoptera > Limnephilidae > Halesus > Halesus radiatus. The sequence continues at coordinate 227,745 of JAHDVE020005319.1, read as the reverse complement.
ATTTAACACTTTAATGTGGAGTGCCCTACCAGGTAAGTATGTTTTCTGTATAATAATAATAATAATAATATTTGGATGATTTATATAGCGCCGTTTTTGTGAAAAATCACCTCAAGGGTGCTGTTTCATTTACATATACATTTTTTTTTCTGAAACTACTAATGATAGATATACACACTTATATGTACATAATAAGATAAACCCTAGCAAGTAGTATTTGTATAGCGCCCTTGAGGTGATTTTTCACAAAAACGGCACTATACAAATCATCCAAGTATTATTATTATTATTATTATTATTAGTAAAGAATACTTTTTTTCTATTGCTAGTCATATCTACTACCTCTTGATATTAATTTATTTATTTTTCCATAGGTCCAGCACAAGTCTACAGAGTTCAACTCGTTCCAGAAAGATTTCCATGTGGCAGGGGCCATCTTGCATTCAGACCCTCTACCAAATGCTCTTGGCACCATTTGAGGATGTCCTTCCTACTTCATGTTCAACAACCAATGGTAAATTACAACAATTTAAGAGAATGTTCATGAACATATTATGTTTTAAGACTACATATAATTTATTTTATCTTCCTCCAGCTACCCACAGCACCAAGAACTGCGGAGGTCGCCGTGACCTTGTATTAGTCCTGGAAGGTGACCTCTACCTCGTCCCCTTCCCTGTCCTGCGTCCTGGCCCAGGTCACCAGGTCCCCCCTGGTGCTGCGACTCCATCAGCCCCCCAGGGTCCTCCTGGAGCACCTTCAGCGGCTGCCTCGTCAGCCCAGGGCTCCGACATCACAGAGTACCTGTGCGAGAGATTCTCGCTGATTGCTGTGCCGAGTTTAGCAGCTTTGAAGGGACATAAGATCGCAAGGAGTAAAGTGCACGCTGATTCGCATCAACAAGGTGATAATTATTTTCTGATGCTTTTTTTAGTGACTTTATTCAATTTTTCCAATTCTTGAGATTATAGCATGATTTTGTCCTGGCTAGTGTATTTTAGGCCAGTCATCCTAATCTCAAAAAATAGTTCTATGATACAGCAAATCTAAATTTTGAAGATGAAGCAATAATCAGATTTGAATTTGATAAGAATTGGCTGCTTTATATGTTAATTTGAAAATTATACAAATCTGATTTTTCATACATTTCCAATTCTTCCAAATCCAATATCTCAAAATTGTGTTTTTTTTTATGGCTTATGGATTTATTCTGAAGGGGGTGATTTGTTCTGGTCGCTTGCTTACTTGCAATATAATAATATTACTCCCATGATAAAATTGAACAAACCGTAAACATATGTCTTCATTAGAAAATCGTAGGAAAGGCTTTGATCTCATATGCCTTTTTAAAATAATTAATTGTATTATTGGCTCACCTTCTTTGTTCCAACTCATCCGGATCAGCATTTCTTGCCGTAGAATCAGAAACAATGAATTGCTTTTCCTAATTATGGGTACCATTCTCCACTCTCCGGAATGTCGAGACTTGTTAACTTGAATTTTTGGTATCTAGTCTAAATGATTTTTGTCATTCTTTACGAAAATAAACTTCAAAGAATATCTGATAATATCATTGAAGGAGATAACGTTAACAAATCTCAGTCACATCTGCGAATCGAACCCAGTTCGTTTGGGTTCGATTCCCAGATGCGACTGATACCTTTTTATTTTCTGTGTCTTTTTCTGTTTCATGTTTCATTTGAGATTTGTTAATATTATCTTCTTCAATAATTAAATATTAAAATCAGGTTCATAAGCTTTAATTTATTCCAATATATTGAATCTAATATGTACTCTACCAAAAGCTTGTTCAGGCTTTGACTAGAATGTTCTCTCAAATGTATATTTTTGTCATTGCTCCATCCATGTATTATGTATGTGCTGTTATTTTTCCGTAGCTCTTGTTCATCTCATTTTGTGTGTTTTGTGTAATTGAACAATGGTCGTTTATATAATTTTTTTTTGTATTTCTCTGTTAATTTTAAAGCTGCAAACAATTATGTAATATCAATTAATAATACATTAAAACGGTACCATAATTTGTGCTCGCTATACCTTATAAAAGAGATCAAAATAAAAAAACAGTCTTATTGAATCCCTCTAAATAAATATGGTAACAATAATAATGAACATAACATATTTCCAGATGGAGGAATGCGTTGTCTAGTAGTTGGCAACCCCCGTCTGCCTTCTGGGGTATCCGAGAACTGGGGATGGCAACACAGCTCTCCCATGCAGAAAGAAGCTCTCATGGTGGGAGATATGCTACATGCTCATACGCTAACTGACATTCAGGTAAATACCACATTTATTTTCATATATGTACGTACAAGCCAAGTCTCGTCAAGACAAACAATCTGTACTATTAAAAACTAATTAAACATGGCCAAGATCGTTTTTAATAACAAAAAAAAACTTAACACATCTTTTTTTTCTATATTTCCAGGCTTCGAGGGAAGCCGTACTAGCCCAGATCTCAGAGGCTGAATGTATTCATCTTTCCACTCACGTATCATGGAAGCTATCAGCCATCGTTTTAAGTCCTGGTGAAATGGTAATTATTTTATAACATGATTTTATGAACCTTTTACAATATGTTACACATACAATTTCCACCTTGATTTTAAATATCCGCCTATAAAGTCAGTGAACTGAATGAAAATAATGCCGAGTAAAGATTTCCACCACATTAACATGAAGTATTTGCAGGTGGACTCGCAGTCCCAAGGGGGCACCAAGAGATTCCTCAACACCAGCACCGGCAGCGGACACTCTGACTCCATTCCCGGGGAAGGAGAGGAAGAAGGTAAGAACTGACTGAATCTTTATTAAACTTTGAGCCAACCTTCTCGGAGCATTACTCTACATGATGTTTATGATAAGTTCTTACTGGAAGAGTTTTCTTCATGCGCGTGTTATTTTGTTTTTTAGGAAGTGAACTATCATCCAGCAATATGGAGCTGCCGCCCTTGTCTGAGTTCCTTCTGACTGCCAGAGATATACTGAATTTGAAACTGTCTGCTAGATTGGTAAGTTAATATTTTTGTTAATTTACCCACCAATTTGTAGAAGACGAGATTTTACAAACCACTAATGGTTACTACCCATCCGGCATCACATGAACTTCTCTATCAAAACTTGTTTTCTTTTTGAAAAAAATAGTACAGCATGTTGTTTTTTGACAGTCACATTAATGGAAAACTTTATGGTTCAAAGTTGCCCTAATGTTCCAGACGGAAAAGGCTACATATTTTTAATGGTGCAGAGCTCATCGTATTAGAGTTTTGCTGCTTCATACGACAAGATTTCAGCATTATAGATAAAATTATAATCATTTTAAAATAAACAATAATCCAATCTAGTTTCGGTACTACCGTAGCAACTTCAGGGCTGAATTTTTTTTTTCACATCGTCAGGATGTCATGGGATAAGACCTTTATATTTCTACATTTCTCCTCTAGTTCATTATTTTGACTGCGTATGATGCATTCCCAACCACTCCTTCTAAAACTCTTCTTGCCAAAAGATTGCTTAAAGCTAAAAATGGTGGTCACAAATGGGACATGGAATATCAATACATACATATATAGTTTGACTAAAAACAAAAGATGGTTCCCTAGTGTAGTCCTGAATGAAGCGTGGTTCGAGAGGCGAGTGCGGTGTGGCTATCCACCAACAAACGCTAGCGAACTACTATTAAACCACACCCTTTCTACGCATGGAAAAATATGTTCATCTGCGCACCTTCTTTTGTTAGCAGTATAGCTACAATAACAATGCATTTTTCTTCAAGGTCGTGATCTCGTGCTGCCATAACAGCGCCCCCAACGACTCAAGCTCGGGGACTGCCAACTGCGGCGCGGGGGGCGCCTGTGCGGGCGTGGTGAAACTGTGTCGTGCTCTGCTGGCAGCGGGGGCCCACTGCGTGCTGCTGTCCCTGTGGCCTGTACCCGACACGGCCGCCAAGATCCTACTCCGGGCCTTCTACTCGGCGTTGTTGCAGGGAAACAGGGCTGCCAGGTAATACTTTATTATTATATAATGCTTTAGCATAATACGAGACATTGTTGTGCAACTGAGAGCTCCGCTGTAATCTCTTCATGTTTCTCGCATGACCTATAACTATGTAACAGAAATACCTATTAGACATTTTGCCTGTACTTCTATGTAACGACTGTATAAAAAGTTTAATAAATTAAACCTTTCTTTGTAAGCTCTATTTGGGTTGTAGTAACCAGGTCCACGCTTTATTGAATCTTTTAAAACATTTTGATTTCTACCTGTCAATTATTATTTTAGATATTTTAAAGCTTAATAACTCGTGATGGAAAGTATATTGTGAACTGAAAACATGTGCAAAAACTGTTAGCTTCCAGACAAAAGGCAGTACAAATCTCACAATGTCAGAGCTCATCTCGAGAGCTTTTGCTGTTTCAGATGAACAAACATTTTGATTTTGAGGTGGAAATAATGGGCGCATCGTTAACTCTTGCAACGAACAATGTCAATATGCAAAGTAACCTCTCTCTATGTTCTAAGTAAATTCTTTGGGAGAGTTTGATGCATGTGCATAGATCTCCGGAGGCCAGTACTCATTTATGTGATACACAGCTATTTGTGCTCTGATCATGTCCACTATCCAAAGGATTTGAAACTTACGTTATAATATTAATTCATAAAGAACAATTTAACGATGAGAATGTTTTGTTTAATATCTACAGGGCCCTTGGAGATGCGATGCAGACAGTCCAGCACACCAAGCACTTTGCGCACCCGGCCAACTGGGCGGGCTTCACCCTCGTGGGCTCAAACGTTCGGCTTTCCAACAAGGTGGCGCTCATGGGGCAGGCACTCACAGACCTGCTCAAGACCCCTGACAAGTGCAGGTATGTTATCACTATTGTGGTCAGGAGTTATTGAAGGAGGAAATATAATATCAGGAAGATACAACACAGCACACGTAACTGAAACTTATAAACCTCAAAAAGTTCTGTCCAGGCATCTTAATAGTCACTTAGAGTTCCCAAATATGTTCTGTAGATTCAATCCACTACTTCCAATGCTGGATTTGCCATAAGGTGCAGATGGAATATTGTAAAAGGCCCTCGAAATTGCTCATCACTTCTCGAAAATAAATGCCGAAATATATAAAATCTCCATTTATTTAACCTGTGAGGTGCCAATGCGCACTACGGAGCAACCACAATATTCCATTGAACGCCAACACTCATTATGGAGCCAATTCGGAATGTTCACATTCTCATTTTGGGATTTTGAGCCTTAAATGTGTACAATACTCAAATAAATTTAATTCCATTAACAAACGAATGATACTACGTTTAAAATATTCTCGCTTCTCGTTTATCACAAACCAACTGAAAAAAAAAATATCCTTACCCAAAAAATATTTCCAGTTTTCAGTCATATTACTGAACTTATTTACAGAAAAGCTTTGTATTATATTATTTTTATTGCACTTATCTTCATGGAACAACTTAATGTTTAACACTTTAATGTTTTTTTTGTATTTATTTATCTTTTTTGTAACATGAGACAGAAAAAACAAAATCTCTGAATATATGAAGCTATTCTGTGGAAACTACTGATATTTATTTTATTATAGAAACAAAACAATTTCCAGAAATTAAAATTACACAATAGTTACCTATGATATGTTTCCTTGTAATGTCTGATTTATACATGTATTTACCGGGTGACATGTGTAGTGTATAGGTATGTGTGAATGTGTTTGCAGGTGTGAGAAGTGGTTATCTATATATTATAGAAGTGATGCTATATGTATGCGCATTAAACAGAAAGGATATAAATTGAGCAGTTTATATAATTATCCTCCTTTTAAACGGGGCCAGTGAATCCGAAAGAATATCAATGTTAGAGTTGTTTAGGTAAATATTATTGAATGAATAAAGAACACCATTAATTGGTGAATTTGCAATTGCATTTGTTTTGTAACTATGCTTGTGGAATAGTGCTGTATGGCAGGTACGTCTCAGAGATATGTTGAAATTAATTAGGGACAGAAGCTCGGTACAGTCAATATTATTATTCAGAATTCTATATTAAATCAGCTACTGTTCGCCTTTGTGGCAAAGATTGAAAGGTATATTAGCACCCTTGAGGTGATTTTTTTTTATTAAAAATATTTTATTTGTTAAAAATATTTTTTCAGAAATCATCCAATTATTATTATGTTGAAGGTTATTGTTGAATTTGTAGGTGAAATATTTTATAAATTTCTTTTGAATTCATTCTATACTATCAACATACACTTTATATTGAAGATTCCAAATTGTTGAGGCATATTCCAGTGGACTTCTTACTAGTGAAAAATATTACATTTTGATTAGTCGTGGGTTATTGAATCAATGTGCTTATTAAATATAAGTTTGCTGTCTAGGAAAACGCCAACATCTATACATGCAATTTTTATAAATACATGAACACATTATTTGGTAAATCATTAATTTAATCCATTGACAAAAACAAGTAAGTAATTACGAAATTACAATCAGCTGGCGCACGGCCGGGAAACACGGAAAACACTCGGGTTTTTAGTAATTTTTCAACCGAAAATCCCAGCTTGCAATGAATGTTAACCATCTTATCCAACACAAAGTATAAAATTTAGATGTTTGTTATTTTTAATCAATTTTATGTTTTAATGCGTTTCATCACTTTCAGAGATGCGTTGAGGGTGTCTCTACACCTAGTGGAGAAGTCTCTTCAGAGGATAGTCCGAGGACAGAAGAATGCCATGTACACCACACAGAAGAGTATAGAAAACAAAGTTGGAAATGTCACTGGTTGGAAAGAACTTCTCATGAGTGTCGGCTTCAGGTAAATACAAATCTCACTTTTAATTATTGAAACCATCCGTTTGTAACGCTTGATACCATTTTAACTAATATATGGTCTACCGGCCGATTTCGGTGTTTTATAAATGTTCATCAGATTACCGGTCGTGTGATAGTTGTCAGTTGTAGCACAACGATCGCATTTGAAACTGTGCACCATTTTAATTAAAAAGACATATTTTGCATTTGTGAATTGAATCTGATCGAGCAGTGAAAGCAATGACAAGCAAATGGCAATTATTCAAGACAGAAATAAGGTTACGGATGAGTGATAACGGTTTGTTAACAAAAACGGTTGTGATGAAAATAAAAATATCCCCTAAGAAGGTTTTTGTTGTTGGGTTTGTCTGGTTGAATGCTTTAATAAACTCGTTTTTTTTCTCTTCAGGTTTGAGCCAGCGGCAAATGGAATACCATCCAGTGTTTTCTTCCCGCAAAGTGATCCAGAAGACAGGCTGACTCAGTGCTCTGCTAGTTTGCAAGCTCTTCTAGGTAAGCATTTTCCTTATAAAATTATTTATTTTATAAGAATACATATGTTTTGTTGGTAGAAACATTCTTCTGCTGTTCATGTTTCTTTTAATTCATACAATAAAATCATTCTGATTTCAGGTTTGACCTCGACTACCCTCCATGCCCTGTCCAAACTAATATCCAACGTCGACATGGCTGATGACATCATCGGAGTAATTCGCTCCGTTATCTCACAGTTCTCACTCAAGAACGTGGAAACTGAAAGCATCGAGATATCCGTCAGTGTTAGGTAAGGAACAGTAATTTGGTTACAATCAACTAAACCATTATTAGTCTAGCATCTGTGCGCTGCATCTGTGCCCTGCACCTGTGCTCAGATCCCTTTCATCTGGACCCGGGTACAAGTGCAGGGGGCCCAGTGTAGTCCCCTCTGGGATAGAATACCCCGAATAGAGGAGGCCTTGGGTGCAAAGGTATCCAGGCACTAGGGACTCTTGGCACAGACGCATACCCACGTAGTACTAGGGGCTCCGAGCACAGGCAAAGTGAAAAGGGCTCTGGCGAGATTTCTCAGTGTGGTGTTTAGTTCCACCATCCGCCGAACTTGATCATACTAAATCCTGGTGGCGGCGCCTCCACTTCTTAATACATGTCCTCATCAGCTGGTTCCAGGGATCCTGAAGAGATTGTAGAGCCGAGTTTCCAGGGGGCGATAGGCCCCCTAGGGCATTGAAGATGGTGAATCTTCCTATCTGACATAGCACGAACAATCCATCTGAGGTGCTCTAGCGTAGCGAGGGTAACATCTTGGCAGCAGGGGATCCATTACTACTTATATTAAACTATTGTCAAAGGCCTAATTGAAAATTACGAAAACATTTATTTACAATGTAATTATTTATTCCTTTACTCTTCTAGATTATGGAGAGTTGAGGGCTGCCATGAACTGCTAGCTTCCCTGGGCTGTGACCTGATGGAGGTCGGGCAAGATGAAGTAACCCTTAGAACTGGAAAGCAAGCCAACAGGAGGAACATACAGTTTGTTCTGCAGGCTTTGCTGGCACTGTTCGGTAAGTACAATGTTGATACATTTACAGAAACGTTTGATTCTACATGCCTACAAACGGGTATGCGGTGAAAGGGTTCAAAATACATATTAAATTCATTTTCCAAATTTGTGCCTTTGAAAAGTTTTGGTTGAAAAAGTGATTAAAACAACCTAAAAGTAAAGTTTTTTGTTTTGCAGATACGCAAGAAGCTCCGAGGAGTCTCAGCCTGGATTCTAGCTCCAGTTTGGAGTCACTCGCTTCCATAGAGAACAACGACATGGAGCCACACTCTGATGGGGAACTGCACCGAGCTACTAGCTCTCCTAACCTTGGAAATATAGGTAAAGCATTATGTTTCTTGGTATGGGTATAGACTGTTATACTGCTTGAGATACAAATATTAATTAAATATTAAATATTATATTATATTACTAGATATTAAATCACATACTATGAAATTCATATATTCACATTATTGATTTCTCTTATTATCTTTCCAGGACAAAGCGTCGTACCACCTCCCCCGCTTCCGTTGAGTGGTCCCAGACTCACACCTGGCGCTTTCACCTCATACGTGCGTCACCGCGGGGAACCAGATGGCCGCACGGCCCCGCCACCCGACGCACCTCCGAGAACTACCACGGGTTCTCTCGACTGCGATCTCTCTGCCACCGCATGCTACGGAAACGTCTCGCGTCTTCCTGGAACCGCCACATTGAACATGTCGAACAAGTTTGGAGCTTCCAGAAACGATCTGCAACACCAATCTTATAGAAGCACTCATAGCAAGTCTGACTTTAGAAGCGGTGAAAGACCACCAGTGAAGATTTCAAGACCCGGAGGTGGAGGGGAAAGCGACGCAGCTTTCACTCCGAGTCCACCGGTTGCGTTACAAAGACACATCTCCGATCAGCTCTCCGCTATTAATAATCCTACCAATGTCACACTCGCCCTGGCACATCAAACCAAAATCAGGAATCTGTACCACGCTACTCCCGGAAGCAATCAAACGCTGATGGGAGCTCGCATGATGGGCAGGCAGGCTCAGAACTTGACTGATATGCAGATGGACGCTTACGGGCTGAACGCCAGTATACTTGATGGTGATATTAAGAGCTATGCTCAAGCAGGACAAATGCAGAACCAGATGGGAGTTGGAAATTCAGGATTGAGGCCAGACAGTTCTAGTTCCGCCAGCTCTGCCACGGATTGGGAGAGCTCGGGACATGCTACTGTGTTGAGGAGAGCACCTCTTCCTCCTCTGCCACCTCCGCGCCTTCCTCCTGCACCAGGACCACTCGTTGAAAACCTTCACCCATTACCGCCGGTCTACAACAACCTTAGTTCTTTAGCCGGTGCTTTCGCCGAAGGCAACAGTTCCGACTCGGACTTTGAAAGAGGTTTTGAACAAACACTCAACACTGCGATGCCTCTGGCTGCACAGCCTAGCGGGATGGCAAACTTGCAAGGAAGAAATAACATCAAGACCTTGTATAAGAATACAGGAACTCACAGGAAAGGAGCGCAAACTTCAGATGCCTCTCTCGAGAGGCTCAGCGTAAGAACAGAATTGTCTAGCAACATTCAAGCAGTGACTAACGCTATAGCCAATATGAGCACCACCAGCCGGAAAGCCCCGGCGTTGCCAACTAGCGAGTCTCACTTGAACGCCCCGGGAAGCATCTATTACTCCTCAACTGAACAGAGTGGCCCTAGCCGCAATCTTGAAACGAATACCTTGAAGAAACAAACAGATTCAGAGAGCCAATCAGTCAAATCTAAGATCGAAAATATCAAGCAATCTAAAATTTCTAAAGATATTGCTTTATCATCATCATCCAAATCTGGGAGCAGCACCATTCAATCTAGCAGTGGAAGTGGCAGTATTCAAGACTCCATACTAGCTTCCCAACTCAGGCACATCAACAGGGAACTCACTCCGACAATATCTGAAGTATATCACGAGAGAAGCATCGGTCTCGGACTAGCTCCACCACTTTCAAAACTGTTGCTAAACTCAAATGGCCAAGGAGGGTCTGGCAACAATAACTCAAACAATGACTCAAATATGATGACTGGTCTTGAAAAGTTTGGCATCATTGATGAGAACTCAATTCCGGAGAAAGATGTCATCGGTCACGGAAACTCTTCTCAAGTCACCAGGGTGGCCGCCGAGTGTGAGAGATTCTGTGATATGTGTAACAGACCTGTTGAGCAAGGTTCCACTGTGTGCGCTTGCAAAAATGTTGTCAACATCAGCCACAAGAAACCGTCAAACAACAGCAAACCTTGGCTCTCTGGAGCCACAAGTCTGCACAACAACATTCAAGGACCGGATTTAACTACGGCGGAAATTATCGAGCGACAAACCAAAATGAAAACTCACAACGTTAAAGAAATGGGAACCATGAAAAGTAAAAATCAAACATTTGCCGATTCCATCGCAAATTCCTACTCAACAGAGATGACGACTATTAGGCACGAATTGACGAAGACTGAACTGATCGAGAGAGATAGAAGAGAAAGCGTTATTGCTAGTATCAGCGCAGAGATACAGAACGCAGGTTCGGCGATCAAGCGAGCTATTAGCCCATTCTCCGAGATGTCTCGAAGAGATGAAGGGGATGGCAGAAGCATCGCTGACTCCCACTCCTCGTACAATGGAGTGGTTATCAGTCCGCAGAACAGCACTCCGAGCTGCGGGAGCCGCCAGCCTATGTTCTCCAACAACCCATCTTCGGAGGAGAGCGACACGATGGTGGGAAGTGGCTCCAGTGAGGCTTTAGATAAGCAAGGAAGAATGGGAAAGTCCACTCATCCGAGGACCAAAATGAAGCAACAAGGTGTTCCACAAAAACAGAGGTCTACATTCAACTTGGAACTGATTAAAGATAACCATCACTGTAAATAATTTACTAAAATTAATACATAAGAGAATTCATATCACATTAAATTAATAATTACACGTAATTGTAATATTATACATATATGTACATTACTTTATTAGATAGCAAAAGATGAAATATTACTTATTTCTATAAGACTTCAAAGAATAGCCATTCTTTTTTTTTGTAAAATATTTTTAAGAAGAATATATGTATAAGAATATATAGGTAGTTTATAAGAATATGTGTTTTGTAACTCAAATCATTTTGTAAATGTACAGATATGACGCCAAAATAACATTTTAATTTAATAAAAATATATTATTTAATACTAAAGTTTTTAATGTAAAATTGATTTGAAGCAATGTTTTAATTGTTTTTTATGAAATAATAGCGCTACGGAATAATTAGAAATAAAAAAATTAAATAATTGTAAAATAAAAAATGTAAATAAACATTTAGAAAATGTAGGACATAACAACAGTTAATAAGAATTAAATAGTCACATAAATGTATAAAATTTATAGATAGATTCAATGTAAATTATTAATTAATTTTGTTAGTTGCATATATATAAAGCAAAGAAATTAATGCTCAATATTTCTTTTCTATGGAATTGTAAAGAAATATGTTTAGTAAACTTTATTTATACTGTCTTTGTGATGTATAATAATTGTGTGAAATATATATACTTTTGTAAATATATAAATAATATAAAAAATGTATCAAAACATATTTTTATGATATAAAAACATGTACAAAGTGAACACTGAATTAAAAAATAAGGGAAAAATTATAAATGTCTTAATTATTTGTATCTATAAATCATATTATTTGAATGTAGATAAAAATGCTACAATAAAAATTGAAGTTGAGTACTGTTCAGAGGCATATTATTTTGTCTTAATAAGAGAGTTCATCTAAATTTTATAGTCTAATTTTCTTTCCTCGTAGTGCTGAAGTGTATTTGTTTCTATTGTGTATTTAACAATAATCATCGCTTATTAACTCAAACTATTTTATTCAAAAAGTTTATTGTTATTAAAGTGAATTTAGTGACATTATTGTTCGTCAACGGTGTAAGTGCCTGTCCTCACCACAGTAATGTAGGGTTCAGTGGTTCTTATTAGCACAAAGCTGTTCCATTAGCTGCTTTTACAACTGAATTTTTAAATAACTACTCCTATATAATGAATGCTCTGGCAAAGAACCCAGTTAATCTATTGATAATAATATGATCATGGATTCTAATAACAAATTTACTAAAGAACATATCGCAAAAATAATTCCTAAAACTAATATATGAAATATTAGGAACAGTTGCTCAAATGGCTGTCAAAATGGCAAATATCAAGGGTGATTTAGTAGCTCATAAAAACACAGCCCCAAATGTTTCTGTAGAATATAGAAACATTTCTGGCGATATATGATTATTTATTATATGTTAAATACATCAACAACAACCCCTCTACCGATAAAACATACCCTAAAAACTAAATTACAAAATAGCAAAATATTGTATCAAAATGTATGTGGATTATGAACAAAATTACATGACCTGGAATCAACCTTACCTGCATTGGATTACGACATTTACTTCTTTACTGAGACATGGCTGAATGGCAACATCGAAATTACAGAGTTGGGTTTCTTCGAACATTCAGTGTACAGAAATGACAGAAGCGAAAGTACCAATAAGAAAGCTAGAGGAGGCGGTGTGTTACTATCCATAAATAAAAAAACTTAATTTGAGAAAATTCAAATTCATTTACACAAATCAACATCATGGTGTCTACCAAAAAGGGAAAAAATTATAGTCCGGCTCCATCTACATTCCCCCATCTTCTGATGCCCAATTATATAAAGACACACTACCTCGAAGTTGAAACAATGCGAAGAAGATTTTCTGGAGCTACTTTGATTTTGACAGGAGACTACAATCTGCCTAATGTTATATGGGACATAGAAAACAAAAAGACTTCTTGCTCGGACAATATCAACCATGGTTTCCACGAAATCATCGAAATGTCAAATTTTTTAAACCTCCGGCAGTTAAATTACCTACGTTATATAATGTAAATTCTCGTCTTCTCGATAATTGACTTCTTTAAAGCATTTCAATCAAATCAATTTTTTTTTAATCTTCTGCTTTAAAAATAAAAATAGACAACATCCACAAAAGTTATTTACACTTGAAATAAGAAAAACGAAAAAACTGCGCCAAAGCTAAAAATACACAGGAATATAAAGGAACAAAAAAAGAGTAATGCATTATCCACAAAGTCAATATTAACATTAATAACAAATAAGTAAATAATGTAAAAGGTAGTTAAAAATAATTTATAAACTAGGTGGAAATAATTCGTTCATACTTTTTTTGAAATTCGCCAAGTTTAAATGAGATCTCTGAGACGAATGTGTGGTAAAAACATGTATGATTTTGTGAAAAATATTGAGATTCGTAAAGAATGCAAGGCTGATGTAAGCATAATTAGTAAGATTAAGAAAGGGACGCTTAGATGGTTCGGGTATGTAGAGAGAATGAACGAAGAAAGGAGTGTAAGAAGAATGTATGACGCGAATATGAATGGAAGAAGAAGCCGGGGACGCCCGAGGAAGACATGGCACGATCAAGTGAATCAAATTCAAATAATGAGTCGGGCCATGTCAGAAGTCGGAATAACAGAAGAGAATGTATGAGGCGTTGTATGAATGTGAATGAAGCAAGAAGTGTATGCCAAGATCGAGTTGTTTGGCGGTCCATCCTCTCTGCCTACCCCTGTGGAGAAACGGCGTGATGGTTAGTTAGTTAGTTAGTTTAGATTATTTAAGTATTTATTACCAAGACTGTGTAAGCGTTGAATTGGGGAATGCAAACTATAGTTGGAACGGGATATACACATATAAAATGTTAATGTTTGTCTTGTAGTTCGTTTAGGTATGTACAGGTTGATTAAATGCTCAGTTCAGAACAATCGAATTTATAATTTAATAATTTTAATAAAAAGGTTAGGTCGTTAATTTTCCATCTGTTTTCTAAAGTTGGAATATTTAAAATATTTATTAATGATGAGTAATTTACCAAATTATTATAAGCAATAATCATTAACCTGAAAAATCATACAAATTGAATAATCTTCCGAGAAAAAATACATGCTGCCGACGGGACGGGCATGTATTTTTTCTCGGAAGATTATTCAATTTGTATGATTTTTCAGGTTAATAATTATTGCTTATAATAATTTGTTACCATTTGTGCTATGCATAAAAAATCTTGTCTTATAAACATTAATTTATCATTTAAAATAATGAGTAATTTATATTCTCTAAAGGTGTGTTAACTTTGAAATTTATTATGTGCGATTTATTGGTACCTGTTTCTAAAATGACTATCCATATTAATGGATATTTACCCAAAATGGTTTAGTAAAGCTCTCATCAATAGGTACAATTAAAGATAAAAAAAATTGCTCGTAAAGTTTACAAATCAACACAGGATCCTAAAGATGACACCAAATTTAATGAATTAAGATTAACTACCTACTAAAATTATGTTACAAAAAGTTTATTGAAAACTGTGAAGAATTGGCTGTTGCCAAATCCCAGAACATTTATAAATGTTCACACATGCTTAATAGTAATGACACTGGTATTTCTCTAACATGTATTTAGATAACAAAATGGCTGATAATCCCCAAGAAGTCATTAATCTATAATGTCAACAAAATCGATTTGAATCCAATGCATTTTTAAAGAAAGTGATATCACAACTAAATTGAAATCATTTGATTTTTAAAAATTGGCTCATCCTGATAACATTATCCAATCTTCTTATCCTCTTTCTAAACTTTTTAACTTGTTTCTAACAATTGATTTTCTGTCTCCAATCTTTAAAAATTATTTAAATCTGATATTTCCAACTATGGACCTATAAAATATTATGGCTATATTGGACGTTCAAATCATAACACGTATTTAGGAAATGGCAGAAATGCTCTTACGTAATCACATGCTAAAAGTGCGTCACCGCATCAAGGTGACGTATTTCTGCAATTCAGACGACGCATTTAATGACGTCAATGGCAGTTGTTGACGTCACTATTTCTGGGACATACACCAGTGACGTCAACTAAATTATTAAAGACGTCATGACTGACATGTTTTTACCAATCTCAATGACGTCAATTACTGTGAGCATACGTCACTTGTTTCATTGAGAAAAGTCATATAGATAGAGAAGATATTTTAATAAACGATCATTGCGAAAAAGTTATTCGGCCTTTATTGACCTATATTCTATACCTCCACAAAAAACTTGTGCTCACAGATTTAAGTGCCATATGTGTACCGGTGTTCCCTCCGAAATATAGCATTTATATGTTCCGTACAAAGGCTTTCGACGAAGTCTCACATAAAATTTTTGTACATACATAAATTAAGTACCCTTTGAATAACTGGAAATATTTTGAGATGGTTTTAATGTTATCTACACAAAAGAAAATGTTAAACTCAATACATACCTTTCACACCAGTTAGAAATCTTAAGTGGCATTCCACAGAGGTCACACTTGTGATCAGTATTGTTTTCCTTGTTTATCAACGACACAACTACTATTTTAGATGGAATTATGATACTCCTATTCGCTCATGATCTTTACAAAACTATTACTAATCTCAACAATGACTTACGTATTGCAATTAAATCTTGTGAGGCTACAAGAGTGGTGCATTCATAATGAACTGTATCTCAATATTGAAAAATTTCTAACTGTAATTTTTCTTATAATTAAAAATCCCATCATTTATCAAAACATAGCATCAACAACATTCACCTAAAAAGAGTTAAGCAAATTATGGACCTTGGTATAATTTTTGGCAGCAAACTAACTTTTATTCCTCCAATAAATGAAATACATATGTAATAAGGCCATGGAAATGTTTCTGATTTATTTTGAGGACGATGTAAGATTTCAAATTGATAATATAAACGTAAGATTAATAATTGAAATACGTGAGAAGTAATTTAGAATATAATTCCACAATCTGGGCTCCATTTTAAAAGATTCACCAACAAAAAATTGAAAGAGCGCAGTATAAATTTCTTAGATTTATTAATTATGAGTTATAAATATTCCAATCTCATATCTTAATTATACTTTTATAGACCTACATCATCGAGGCGCACAGTGAGCGTTTAGTATAATGTCTCTTCAAAATAGCAAATTGCACATTAGACGCCCTGAACTTAATGAGCCTTATTACCTTGCATGTACCATGATACGAGACAGACGGCACCATATAATGTTCCAACTTCTACAAATAATTATTTAGAAAACTCTCCTATTCAAAAATTGAACAGACTTGGTAATATAAGTATCGTACAATTGATGTTTACTGTTACAACACTGTGTCCAGGCTAAAAATCAGTTTATTTGAATGTTTTATTAGATTTATTAAGTTTTTTTCATGTGCACCTTTTTGTCGTTGTATTTATAATGTTGTCTTCTGTAAAACACCCAATCGGGCATAATAAAGGTTTGCTGTATTATAAACATGCTTTACAACTGTTCATGTTTTATAACATCGTAACGATTATAAACCTACTACTTTTATAGTTACATATGTTATTATGTACTATATACTTGTTACACTCCTTTGTACAACCTGGTGTTTTAATGTAACCACGGGTAAAACTGTTACTCATTACGCTGTAACTGCATACTTACATTGTACCTGCTTACTTCTTTTATATATATTTTTTTATGGTCCTTATAACTAGTTAGATATATATGTAAGCCTTCAAGGCGTCAAAAAATAAATAAATAAAAGTATAATTAAACACTGATAATTTTTATTTTATATCTTTGAAAATTTATGACACAGAAAAAAGGTATTTTTTATGATATTTCAACTTTTTTATATCTTACGTACCTATGTCGATAAACCAAAAAAAACTCATATGTAGATATAATTTACATGAATGATTTTTCAGAATAAAATCTCATGCAATTTCTTAAATTATTTTGGCAATTAGATTCATAATAAGCATATTTAATTCAAAGCAAAAGTATTCAGTCACACCAAATCAGATATCCTAATTAATCCTTTCAAATTAAACCAAAAGTTTAATTATATTTGTTTAGGGAGCTCTTTGCTTTTTTAAACACATTTTTGAGCTCCAAAAAAATCCAACGAATATAATGTTATTGAATGCATGTACATAATATAATAATTACGCCATTCATAAAGTACAGACTTAAATTACATGCATAGTTGATTCTTTGCCAAAAAAAATATCTTTAGTTATACATATAAAAATACTACTGGAAAAAAAATATTATGTTTCGAAGAACAAAATTAAAAAACATTTCATATTAAAAATATACATACCGTCTGGCCTTGTCTCCAAAAGGGCAGACAGTGAACATAGAAAGTTACACATCGCTATCCTGATATAAACTTAGCACATACTTCGCATACATTCAAACATTATTTTGATATTCTGATTTATCTTTAAATGCTACTTTGGAAATTATTAGCAAAAACACAATCTTACGTATCGTTGGCTTGCAACCAAAATCCACTGAGTGCAGATTAGGCTGAAAATGAGTTAATAATAACCACTAAGGGCCGGTATTACAGTTGCCTTTTAAGCTCAGTTATAGGGATAAGTTCGTCAAGTTACCATCAGGTAGCAATTTTGACAACCCAATTTGACACATTATTTCTGAGCATACTAAAAACCCAGTCTTTAGTGTAGAAAAAATACTCCACGTAGGGTGAAATCAACTGTGCACCGAGACGCCACTATAATTCTTTAATGCCATTGTTATTTTGTTTTACATGTTTAAGAAACAAGTAGGCACGATGATCTCATCACATTTGATGATCATCAAATCATCAATCCGTGTCAATTGGGATATTTTAGATTTGAACGGTCCCCGTTAAATGCTGATTCTCGATCCGCATTTCGGCTTTCGATCTAATTATGATCAGCTTGCAAGCATAAAAACATGAACATTATGCTTGATATATGATTACAAATTGATTAAAAGCTAAAATTGGTCGAAAATCAGTGTTTAACGAAGATTACTAATTCATTCAACATTCATCAAATTTGACAGTGTTTGAAACACCCCTGTCCAAGTGGATTTTAGTTGTAAGCCAAGAATAGGTATTTCATAGTATAAAATTCAACATAATTTTATGATGAACACTTCAAAACATGTTTTCTAAAATCATCAGTAAGATGAAAGATGTTACACCCCCGTACATCATTACAATGTTAAAGATTGACTTTTTTACAATACAGATCTGTACCAGCCAGATCCAGTCTCTTGGACTCGTCCCATTTTAAATATGTTTACTTAAAATTACTTACAAACAGCAGTAAAATTTATATACGATGATTAAATAATGTACAAAGACAAATGATTTCCTCGCAGTAAAATAATTTTAGCAGGTTAGCCAATCAGCTTTGACAATCAACAAACAATACATTATTGATGTGTTACATCTAATTTTAACATATTCAGTAGAGTAAAGGTGATAAAAAATATATTTATGGTGTACAATAAGATTGATATATGTTTTTTTTTAAATATATATTCACAGTTGGCTTATAATAATTTAATATTATTGTGAAAGTAAGCGTTTATAAAATAGAAATGATTTGTTTTTATTTACAAACTAAATAGAATGTTTTTTTTTTTTAAAGTTGGTAAATATTTGTGACAAAGTGGAAAGGTTTTGGCAATCAATAGAAAATTTTAAAAGCTCGATTTTTCTTTTATAAATTTTCCTTTTGAAGGATTTTATTATTGATATGTTTATTAGTTTGCAGTCAATGGAGAAGGATTATGTAAATATTGTTCGAATGATTTAGAGAATATCTATTCTATTAGACAGCAATAATTAGTTGAGAAAAAATGAGTTTCCAGTTTGATAAATATTGAGATAAAATCCTTAAAAACATGTTTTTATAATTTTGTCACCATCATCATAAATCTCAGCATTTTTTTATGTGCTGCTTGGATGAAGACCTACCTAAACCATGTTTACATAAAATATTTTCTCCTTTCTTTCTAACATAAATTCGTAATGTGTTTCAAAAATGTTCTAACTACATATTTATGATATTTATTTTAAAATTTGGCTTTCTCCTTACGCCAAAGAATTGGACATCGTTGTGGCTTCCTTCTTGATGTACATATTTATTTCCATACCCCTAATATTACTATGAATAATGTTATCTAATATTTGGATTACCTACAATTTTAAGCCAGCAAAAGATACAAGCCTTCTTACAAAAAGGCTTTACATAATAATATTATGATTATAAATTTTATTTTCAATATCTTTTACATAATATATGTATTGAATATTATTTATTAACTGAAATAATATCTACCTAATTCACTATTAAATTAAAATTGATGGAATGCACACATTGATAATACGCAGTCATTATTGTAATTCAAATTGGATAGGTACTTTCTTAGCAGATTTTTCTAAATACATACATATATTAATGTTTTTCAACAGAAAAACGAATGAAAAGAAATAGGTTACAGCAAATACTGTAAAAATATAATAATTTGCGCAGCTCCTGACATTTACCATACATTGAGATGGCAACCTGCTAAACTAGCACCCCTAGCGGCACGAGTTGGTGAAATTGGGTTTTTCCATACATTTTAATAGATTTTCTGTGAAATGTATTCTTAATAAATTATAGAAATCGAATATTCAACAAATAAATATTAAATAACCTACATATGATTTTACTCTTATCTTGCTCATGTATATATTTAAAAAAAAAGAGGCTCTTAGGATTGTATTAACATTTAAAGTCTCGTTGCTTGTGTACTGTCTAAATTGTTTAGAAAGAGAAAAAATATTTATTATAATAGCAATACAGTCTGGAAGCCTATAGCCTGGGCCGCTAAAGGGCACTAGGTAGCATGTTGCTATCAAATGTTAAGAGCTGGAGGTATTATCATTGAGTATTTGGTTACAGGAAGGTTCTATATTATGTTGACAGACTCCAGTGTGATGTATTGTGGAAGCTCTCAATATTATTGTGGAAGCTATTATCTCACACGAGCTGCAATACATTTAGATCAGTTGTTGAACAGTACGCTGAACAATATGTGAGAGAGTTGTGAGCTCGATTGTTAAGTACAACAAACCTTAAAAAATGGCTTCACAGTTGTGATAAGGAACATAGAATAATAAATATCCCATCTTCCAACAGACGACATTATTAAGTCAATTTTGATCATTTTCTATATCAAAGACAATATTATTTCATGCTTTTTGAAATTAAAAGAAATTTGTGTAAATTACATAATGTCCAAGGGTTTTTATTGATCTTTCATTTTTCTTGAGTGTTTATAGAAGCAGGGAGTTTGTGTTATACTAGAGAACTTAATTAGGATATTACAACTTTTCTACAATTTCAAAATATTTTTTTTTAATTTTCGCCATTTTTTTCCAGAATTTAATTATTAATGCTGCTAGTTTCTAATTAACCTGGAATTCCGAACTACATTTTTGAGATTTATATCTGCAAAGAAATTTCACTACATATTTATACATAACAAGTAAAAACGACTTTGTCTTTTATTTGTAACTAGGATAAATTTCTCCCATCTCTCGTGCTCAGTAAACAAATGCTCGTTGCCTTAACAAAACATGTATCGTTTAGTATTTCATAATTCAAAAGGAGGTTGCAGTTGTGTTTTTATTCTCTACATAAGAAAATATCCGCTCTCCTCTCTGCCAATGACTTCATTTTGAGATCAATATGTTGTTAGTATTTTCGGTTACATTATATTGAAATAGTATTTTTGTCTTTTCAGTACATTACCAAATGCATTTGTGAGTTGTTTATTTATTTTCTATCAAGGTTTGCAGCTGCAGGACCAGGTCTCTCGCCAAAGATAAAACTGATGGAGCATTGTGGCGTTCGGCCATTTCTACAAAAAAAAAATGTATTCCTGTAATCGAACTCAAGCTGATATTTCAATTAAAAAACATAGAGAACAGTTACTATATCTTGACCACAAGCAAAAGAATGTGCGTAGAGGCGCGTCACGGGATTTATTGGGATTTCACTAGCTTTCGCTAGTGACATGCCACGCCGCACTCCCTTCCTGCACTGGGTAGCATTCCAGACGACGCTAAGGAACAGACTTTTGTTTTTGGTCCAAGTATAGATTAGAAGCTCTGTCAACCAGAGTTTAATTACAATACATACTGTATTTATACAGCTTTATCCGTTACCAAGCCTCGACTGCTCGAAGTCAGTGTAACAATGGTATCCCCATGGAAGATAGCCGACCACCAAAGAGGTTTCTCAATAATAAGCCTGTAGGATGAAGGAATGATGGGAGACCTAAATTTAGGCCCAACATTTGTATACAGTTGACATTTGTCACATGAGAATAGGTCATTTCTACGACTCGCTCTTGAGTTCAAAGAACGACTTGCCGGCATCTGTATTTCCTCCCTCTTACAACATGGGTCTCTAGATTCATGTTCACTCCTTCCTCTTCTAAAAAAAAACCTCCACACAACATCCTTAAAAATGACATAATCCCTGAGGGAAATTATTTTCCTCAGGGCCTCCTGTATGGAGTAAAAAAAAAAAAGGTGGTTGGACGGAGTGAAAGTGAACACCGCAACCTTAGGCACAACAGGAGAGAAGGCGTTTCTTAGAGGTGGCCGTAACCCTCCTAGGATTGTAGGATAATGTCAAATTGTTCAAAGAATCTCAGGTTGCCAAAGAAGGTAGTAAATATTTATATATCTTTTTTTTTACACGTGAATACGGCACAAAAGTCCCAACTCCTTCCAAATTTCCAGATCCAGTGAGACTATAGTATAATTGGGATATGTTGTGAGTTTTTCCGGGATTGTGGAAGGAAAGGAGATGGGGAAGAGGACGGTTGGGAAGTAGATTTGATATAAATAAAATGATTAAATCTTACCATTGAAGAACTTGATGATATCTGTAAAGTCCATGCTGTTGGATAGGATGATGTCTCTGTAGGACTCGAGAAGGGCCAGCGCCAGGAACAGCACCATGTGCGAAGAGCTGATGTGGCGCGCTGCCCAGATCATCTCCCAGGCGGAGAACACATCCTGATAGAGCAGCTCGCGCTTAAAGTCCAGCAGGAACCACCGGTAGCAGAAGTAGAAGTGTGTGTAGTCGCCGTGCGCGTGCATCAGCTCATACATTTCACAATCCAGGATTTGGATCAGTGACCTGAGAAAAGTTATAACATTAGGACATAGTGGAATTTACGATACTTTGTGAGATATGTTCTTATTGAATGTGACATTTAAGTGACATGAAGTTTAGACTTGACGTTTAAGTGATCTGAAGTTTAAGGGACCAGAATTTAAAGTCTAAATTCCATTTGTTTTATCGTTTAGAACACTTTTCATGAGTCTTCTGGCGTCCAGCTTTGGCTATTGACCATCCTCAAATATGTCCAGTTTTGCCAATTCTCTGCAGATCTCACTCACCGAAGCCAGACTCAATGTGAGCGACCTCTGTTTCGGTTTCCTAACCTAGGGACACCATCCAATAACATTCTAACAGTCACCAGTTAACCATGCTATGTGCCCAGCATAGTCATCTTCACTCGAGTGTGAAGATCATATGCTTAGTATACAAGTCTAAATTCCTCATAGCAGTTTTAGTTTCTCCTAAAACGGGACAGTCTTCCTAGTTGGACAATCCTTACAATTAATTTTACAATTTTCAAATATCGACGGTCCCAACGTAATGTGTCGAATGTGCAAAATTTTCATTTTAGTTTTATTGTCTCTAAATTCTCCTTTTTATAATGAAAATGATCGAAACTGCACGATGCATCCGATGTGGAAAGTCGAATCTAACTTTGTTTTCACTCTCCTGTAAACTTCGCAAAATGTAGATTCAACACCTTACATTGGGACCGTTGATATGTTATATTTTCTAAATAAAAAAGTTCTGACCTCATGTTGGCAAAGTGTGCGTCCATGGCACCACCTGCTGGGAAATTGTCCAACATGCGAGACATGAGGCAGCAAAAGGCGGAGTAGGCGGCTGCCTCATCATCCAGGAGCACCAGCAGCGGGGCGGCCAGGTCACACATTCCCTGCATGTAGCCGGCCTCCATATGCTCCCATACGTAACTGAAATTTTTTATCAATTAAAAACAATAAACTGACCAGCGTAATGACTGAAAGAAAAAAAAAAAATTGAATTTTTTGTGCAATATTTTGACTATGATTATCATTGTGATATTATAGGTATGCAAAAATTGACCTAATTTATCATTGCATATTGCAGTTGTCAACTTACGTGCTCATAACATTCCTCAATTTGTCTAAATTATCTCCAGTGAAGTACCAGTAGTTCCTGTCGCATCGCTGCACATCCTTGTCTATTCGGTGGAGGTTCAGTCCAAAGTTCTCTAGCAACTCGATCTGTAACCAGTTATAGAGAGGATTATAATATGTATATACATATCAAATTGTGATAAGGTCTATTGAAAGAATCAAAGTTTTAACTTAACTTTTTATGGTATAAATTTACTTACGACAAGTACAGCTTTTACAATACACTGCAATATGTGAAATAGTCATAGTAATAGTACAATATTTTAAAGGGTCTTCTAAACAAAAACAAAAGAGGTGCTAAGGCAGTTCCTTGCGGAAATCCAGAGATTAGAACAAGTGTATAAAACTGAAGAATTCTTATTAGTAATTTGTCATAGAATATTAGTCCTTACACTGTAAACCCCTCCATTAGAGCTGGCTGGAGATACGCAGTTGGACCGAGGGCCCTCCTTATTAGCCTCTTGGGACGCAAGCGGACAGTCCAGGGTATCAAATGAAGTGCACGCCGAGTTTCGTTCTTCCTCAAGAGCACCCAGGGGAGATTTTGAAGGACTAGCATTTTCTAGAAAAAATAATAAGGGATTAATTTCACATATTTCAAAAGTATGATTTTATATGTAGTTACTATACACACAATTTTACAAAAAGTATAAATAAAAGTTTTTTGCAAAGTTAATTCTATGATACGTAGAAGTATTGATCACATTTATAGTTATTTATGTAATGTTAAGAAATATAAATCTTAAGTAAGATTATACTAACCACTCAGATGTCCAAGAGGTGATGCACCAGATACAATATCAACTGAAGGATTTGTAACAATAACACTAGTATGATTCTGCACAGTCACCGCAATATCTTTTCCAAAGTTATCTTCGTCACAAACGGGCATGGCGTCATCTTCAATTCCACCGTTAACATGTCCATTTATCCTCGCCATACTTTCTGCAATCTTCCTGATTTCAGATTGATTCTGCTCAGTAATATCGTCTCTTTCTAAACCATTAGATTTAGCTGTTTCTTCGGTTTGTTCTACTTCCATTTCTTCCTGCGTTTCTTCAGGCATGTCTACATTTTCGTCTACGGATGACTCTATGACTAGTGCTATGGTTTTCCTTGTTGCGGAGGAGTCATTGCATTGTGAGGAGTGTTCTTCTTCACATTTTTCAAGGTGAGATGCGTCTTGAGTTTCACTCTGGTCGGGAGATACGATCGGTGGATTGTCATCGTCCGATATGAAACTGTTATCTTCAGACACCTAAAGCAAACATATTCATATTGAATAGATATTATTACTACATTCTACATCTTTTAGTATTTTCCAAACCTAAACAAATCTGTATATCAGAATGGAACATCAAGAAAACTCAAGGTGAGATGCGTCTTGAGTTTCACTCTGGTCGGGAGATACGATCGGTGGATTGTCATCGTCCGATATGAAACTGTTATCTTCAGACACCTAAAGCAAACATATTCATATTGAATAGATATTATTACTACATTCTACATCTTTTAGTATTTTCCAAACCTAAACAAATCTGTATATCAGAATGGAACATCAAGAAAACTCAAGGAGAGATTGCGTCGCATGAAATAAATAATAGGAACACGTTTAGGATTAGTACTGAAACAATGTACCTCGTGGTTATTCTCAGCATTGGCCTTGGGCTCCGCCAGCCGGGCTATCGAGGCGGCCGTGGCCTCCCTGTCCCTCTGTCTAACAATGGCCTCCACAGCGAGCCACTCCGACATAGTGGTCTCGTACCTCCGCCTGTCCGTCAGCTCCTGCTCCTTTCTTTCTTCGGCGGTGGACCCAAATCTGACAATAACGATACACAAAATTGAAGTCAATAAAAAAATTTAAGATATCTTCAATATAATTAATCAAGAATGGGAGAAGGCACAGACAGCAACATTAATTTCACAACCAATGGATGGTATTGCGATACCAGTTAGTTTCTTATCAGCAATTATTTTACCATCCCTCTTAGAAAAACATTTAAAATGGAAAAATATTTTTAAAATTATTTGGATATTTTTTTATTTAATTTTACAACAGAAAAAAAAATACAATTCAAAAAGTCCCGATAAACTACTTTTTTGTAGTTTGTCTAACGGGTGCTTGTTATTTAAAACATAAAATTTACAGACAAGGTTACAAAATATGTAAAATTTACATAAAAAAAATATACATATAAAATAAAAACATAAAAACCATATGTAACAATCTTAAAAAATAAATATTTATTATTCTAAAATATTTCTGCAAAAATATATTTAAAAAATGAATAAAATAAAAGCATAAACGAAAGCAATAAATCATAAATAAAATAATATTTCCTTATTTCTAATACAAATAGCTTCTTTCAGCTAGCCAAGTTTTCAATGTGTTTATTAATGGTTTAGTTTTAATACAGTTTTTTATTTCAGCGGGTAACATATTTATACAACTAGGAATCATGTGTTCTAAAGTTCCTTGTCCATATTTGTTTTTATGCTCAGGAACCATTAATCCTTCATTAAAGTTGAGACGAGTATTGTAATTGTGCTCTATTCTATTTGTATTAAATATAGGGTTACTAATATGCTGAAATATAATTTTGTACCACAGAATTGATCTAACTGATGAATTTTGAGACTGATAAAAGTATGGAATATTATGCCTTTGTTCGTATAAACTTTTATAAGCTAATAATTTAACCAGTGAATTTTGTATTGATTTAACATGATTGATGTTTGTTTTACAGGAAAGTCTGTAAAAGGCTCTAATTCCATACCTTATGAATAGAAAATCAATGAAGTGTATTAGAGGTTAACCTTCGACATCCCAAGATGCAAAATAAAACTTGGATTGTCATGGGGGGTGATTCAATTACCCCACGTATTTTATCATTATGAATCCATTTTTTACAATTTTTCATTAAAAAATTTACAAATTTTTACTTATTGCAGCGTTTTTGTGAAAAAATTATCATAATATAGTTCATTTTATAAAAAACCTTCTACCTCCATCAACAAGCGGCAGCTGGGGATCTACTGACTTAATGCTCTTAAGAACATTTGGTACTTGCTGGCGGTCCAGCGGCCGATAACCTTACCCCCTCGTGAAATGAAATGATTTGGTAATATAATAATGAGTGAGATAGTGCACATCACCCACTATTGTACGAGTTGAATGGTGGAAACGTGTAGCTGCGGGTATGGTTCCAATGCGCAAGAAATGTTATTTATGGAAAGTAATGATACCTGCACATTAAAATTTTTTTAACTTATTCCTTCTACTTAAATTATTACCGCATTGACATTTTTAACACAATTATACGTGATATTAAACTTAAATCCATTACACGACCGCTCTCAAACTAGATAACTTGAACCACTTTTCCATCTACTCTTGTCCTTTGTACCTTTATCACAATCCTATGTTCCCCCCACCCTCCCCTCTCTCGACTAACATAGTTAAGGTAACTGTAATTTGTCAGACTTTACCCATGGCATTTATCATCGGCAGTGGAAAAAATCTAATTGGCATGATTTATTATTTTTATTATTATATATATGTTAATTGTTGATTTGCTATTAATTTTCCCAAAAAAATGAGGTATGCAGTCGTATCCATGTCAATAATTATAATAATAATATTAGTATTTACTTGTAATATCCCAGCAGATAAGGCCAGACTTCCTTCCTGATCTCATGGTCCACTCCTCCGTAGTAGGTGAGTCTGTAGATCTCTAGTCCATTGGCGACTACACCTGCCTCATCCGTCATGGCCTCCCACCTCTCCTTGGTCAGACCTCCTGATGCGCCATCTGCAAAAATGGTTTGAATTGCTGATTAATGTAGGGAATGATGACAGGTCGGGATTGTCAGGATCCTAGAATAGCAGGTACTCTCAGTATCGCCCTGATGAAAAACCACCATGCTTGACATGGCTTTAGTCATGTTTGGTGACCATCAGAATAGTTAAGTATTTACCAACCTTCTTCTGCCCCATTTCCTTTCCCTCCTGATTCCCATCAGCCTCATAACATCCCCCAATTAGGGATGCCATAGTCCCACTGGCTCCGGACAGATGGAAGCAATTAGGACTCTTGTCCAGTATTATTCACATTGAAAGTGCACAGGCAATATATTATCCAAGTACACTAGAAAACAAAACAGCATCTCACCTGAAGGTACAATGTTAGTGTTGACCAGTCCTGAGAGGTGAGTGCGCACGGTGGAGAGATGGCGACAGTAGGCCAGCCAACCGTAGAAGGCGCGGGAGATGATCTGCCTCCGCATAGTGCTGCACACCAGGGCGATGGAGGCTGTCTGCTGAACGGGCTGCAATCGTAATTCTTCTGTTATTACGAATATTGCAATTCCAAATGATAATTCTGTTGGGTTCCTACCGACATGTCATTTGTCACTTCCTAATTTATTTATAACAAGGCAGAAGAAAAGTGAAAAAGATTTCTATTGTTTTTGTGCAGACGAAAGAAAAACTATTGGTTTTGGACGTTTGTTAGTTCATGCATTGTGATGGAAAATATTGTTTATAAATTTGTATTAGTTATTCGTCTCTGATTTCCTGATGGAACCGTGCTGTTAATTAATTCTGACTTTTAAATCATTAAAACCATAAACAGCTACATACTGGTAAAAGGGTATCATGGTTGTGTTTGTGCGTGCGAATTCCTCCAGCAAATGTTTTCGTGGTAAATGCTTGTTTTTAATTTTCCTCCCATTCCTTCTTTGTCTTCTTCATTCATCTTCAGCCAATTCCATTGAACATTCTTGTGGTAAATTACATTACAATTGAAGCCTTGCCTCGAAAAGAGTTCTAACCCTAAAAACACATAATTGAGAAAAATTAAGAAAACAGTTATATCCCTATTCCCTATATACGATCCGTATTCCACAAAGAATATTAGATCCGTATTCCACGATAGGAAATCTTTAAACCGACTAAAACTAAAAATATTCCTAACTAAAACTGTTCAATAATGACAGTGTTATAAAGAAATCGAGCTTCTGATTTATTCCCCATCACTATCTTATATTCAACAAAACTACGGTTAGATCCATTTTCGAGACAAGGCTTCAATTATATTTAGAGTCCATATTAAATTCGTCTATCCGAAGCTGTATCAACACATTCAGCGTTATGATTTTTTTTTACAGTTACTCCACACAGGAGACCCTGAGGGAAATAATTTCCCTCAAGGCCTATATCATCTTTGGGGATGCTGTGTGGAGGGTCTTTTAGAGGATATCAAGGAGTGAACTTGGGTCTTGAAGAGACCTATGTTATAGGATGGAGGAAACACAGAGGCTGGCAGATCATTCCACAGCTGAGCTGTTGAACACAAGAATGAGTCGTAGAAGGGACCCGTTCTCATGTGACAAATGTCAACTTTGTGCAAAAATATTGGGCTCACGTTTGGCGTGTTTTCCAACTATGCACCGGTGCCGAAGGGTCAATGATGCTAGTTCCTCAGAGCATCTTCCATTAAAATACCGGTAGAACAAGGACAACATTCCCACCTGACTCCAAAGTCTGTGCTCAAAAGATTGCAGTCCATTTGTTAAGATATATCTATCAAAGGGACCACCCGTTTCTGCATAGTCAAGGGTTTTTTTCAGATATTTTGGGGCTCCCGACCAGAGATGGCCGCTGCAGTCTGAATGCAGTTTTGGATCTAACAATAAACTTAAAAGTCATGGTTTTCAGGACGAGTACCTTCATTCCTATTTGGTGACATTTGTGAGTCATCGACATCAACATCGGTGAGAAAATATACTAAGGTAACAAAATATACCTGAGCATCCTGTGGTAGCGGGCTGGCCAGCGGGGGCGGGTGCGTGTCCAGGGACATGCTGGAGCTGTCAGAGCTGCCCGTGGTGGAGGCGGAACCCAGGGGCTTACGGGGGGCGCGTGGCGAGGCGGGGCTGCGCTCCATCAGGGAGTGGCGGGACACTGTAAGTAACATAACACCAATATTATTATTGATGACATTGACAGGCAGAAGCGAATGCTGTGGAAGATTTCGACCCTGCAGCTCACAGGTGGAAAGGATGCTCTTCTTAGCTTTCTTTACCACTTTTTATAATTCGAGCTCTAGGCCAGCTTCCAAAAGAGAACCATGGAAAGGGTTCAGGTGCAATACAATAACGCGTACCATATGATGTTCAGACTTCCGAGGCACTGCAATGCCTCTTCTATGTTTGCAGAAGGGTGAGTTCCCGAAAGATGAGGCCGCCAACACAGGCTTCTGTTTCTTCCCAGGTGCAGAACTAACTTACCAATGGTGATACCCCTTAAATAAGTGTTTCACTTACAAATAACCACTTCCAATGGTTTAAAGGCCGTATTCTCTGCTAAATAACAATAACGATCTGACTTTCAGTTAATATGAAATCATCCAATAAGCATTCGAAATATAAGAAAAAATCACGTGTTTCTTGCCATAAAACCACCATACTCTGAAGGAAATTATTAAGTACAATATTCCTCACAGCGGCCATAGAGCGATCATCATAACAACATGCACACTGCCGCAAATATTCAATAATTTTTTGATATAATTTGACGACAGCTTACCATACTTGCCATACTCCTGGTGGTTGATGTTGTTGTTGACAATGCGGAACACATAGTCGGTGGCCTGATTGTCATTGTTGCTGCTGGATATGTAGTTGTTCTCCGTCTCCGGGTCCTCGACGGAGGTGCTACCACCCTCACTGACGATGGGCAAGGGGCGACGCCTGGGTCGGCCACGGGGCAATACCTAGAAAAACAAAATATGTCTTGTAAGAATTGGACCTACTTTCAACAACTAGAAAAAAGTGAGAAAAATGTTTATATGTATATGGACTAAAGTGAGTTTTCATTGCAAGGTGGTTGATTGGTGTCTAGATCACCATTAAAGCTTTTAACCTCTCCATATTTTTTTCTAATTTACACTGAAATGGAAATGGGCAGGGCAAACTGGACAGGGAAAAAGATTTTTGGTGCAACACCTCACTAAACTGGAGATCAGAAGGGAAAAGACCACCAGAAACGATTTTAACAGATTCCGATAGCTAAAATCCAGACCCTGTCCAAAACAGGAAACATTTTAAGAACAAGAAGGTTACTAATACCCAGCAATGAGAAGATCAAGGCTAAAGAAAGCAAAGTGATGCTACATATTACAGTTTTTTTGGCATATTTTCCTTATTATTTGAATGATTTGATGGCTTACCTTCCCAGTGCCTCTCTGCGACCAGAGTGGTGGATCCAGCTGTCCGTGTGGCAGGAGTCCAGTCTCCAAGCAGCTCAGAAATGCCAGTAAGTGACCACCTGAAAGAGATAATGATTACTGTACAACTTTAAAAAAAATAAATTATATCATGCTGTTGCCTATTTACATGATGGTCTTCTTGTGAAAAAATAATCTTATGTATTCTCTTCCTCTTATGTTTAATATTACTTACACAGTCTTGGTAACAAATACTTAAATGATATGGATGTATTTGACAATAATCTAAACTTGGCAAATTTCAAAAGAAGCATGAAAAAATTGTTTGTGCCTAGTTTATAAATGACTGTTAGCTACAACATTTGCATTATTTACTTGTTTGTTATTAATCTCAATACTGACTTTGTGGATATTGTACTATTTTTTTTTCTGTTACCGTGTATTTTTTAACTTTGGTGCAATTTTTTAAATTTAAAATTTTTCTTTTTTCAATTGTAATTTAACTTGTATGCACGTTTTCTATTTTTTGTTTTTCTTATGTGATTTTAAAAATGATGTATCTGTATGTAAAAGGCCTCTGGGCGTGTAAATAATGAAATAAAATAAAATATTCCTAAATTACAGATATTACGCCATTTTGCAAACACCAACACATTTTTCAAACCTACACAATGATAATAACATTACATTTTTTTATTTTCACTTTTCCCTCCAATAACTCATCTGTCAAAACAAAAATAAAAAAGGAACACTTTGAAAATATTGACAAAACGTACCAAGTGCCTATTCCAAATTTTTTGCAATATGTGGGTAATATGTTGGAGTCTTGATATGCGCAGTTTTTTTATAATTTTCCTAATTGAACCATTAAAAAATACGGAACAAACGAAAAATACAGCATCATTTTTTTTTTTAGTTATACAAAAATCAGAAATTTTAATAAATGTTTTCACTCACAGCAAGGCACAAGTAAATGTTTCGTACGTACCCTTGGGAAAGTGTATGGGCGGGCGCTGCACCCCGTCTTGTCCGACTAGCACCACGGTGCCTCCGCCACCCTCCCCCTGGTGACAGTGCACGTACACCACGTCCTCCAGGCTGACGTTCAGAGCATACTGCCAGTAGCTGCTGTGGGGTCAGAGGTCAATCAGATTATTATAAGCAACCAAAAGAAAAGAAACATAAATGTACGAGTACATAAAACAAATTTTTAATCTTCGATAATGTGGGCTTATCTCCAATGGGGCTTATCTCCAATGGGGCTTATCTCCAATGGGGCTTATCTCCAATGGGGCTTATCTCCAATGGGGCTTATCTCCAATGGGGCTTATCTCCAATGGGGCTTATCTCCAAATGTCACACACAACCCCACTGGGTTCCCATCAAAATATGACGCAAAATACCTTCAATTTCCCTTCTCCGTAAAGTTTTCCTGTAAGATTTGAAGGTGATTCTTCTTTAATCTATTCGAACATGGGCTCACTCTTTGCTCAAGTGATGAGGGTACCTGAGAGAATTTTTTTTGCGAGCTAGTAATAATATTTTAAATGGAGAAAAATAATTGCAAGTTTATGTAATCCCGGTAAGTTTTTTTTTTAATAAAGATAAGTCGCCATCCACCACTCCTTTAAAAAAAAAATTATGTGAATACTGCACAAGAATTCCTACTACTCCCTGCTAACCGGAGCCAGGGAGGCTATGGGACCACCAATTGGGGTATGTTGTGAAGCTTACGGGTATAATGAGGGGAGGAAGAGGAATGTAGGAAAGTACCTGACTTTTCAGATCTGGTCATCAAACACTGCTAAAGCCATTTTAAGAAACG
Source organism: Halesus radiatus (assembly GCA_022606495.2). NCBI lineage: Eukaryota > Metazoa > Arthropoda > Insecta > Trichoptera > Limnephilidae > Halesus > Halesus radiatus. The sequence continues at coordinate 195,012 of JAHDVE020005319.1, read as the reverse complement.
TTTCAATTCTGAATGGTGGTCTTTCACCAAGGCGATACTAAGAGTATCTACCACTCTAAAACTTGCGACAAGTATACTATATGAGTATATTATTTTATTTGAATTAAATGTGATATAAAACAAATTAATAAAATAAAATTTACTTGAACACACTGGGAATTGAACTCGCAACCCCCGGATTCATAGTTGCGGACCTTACCCCTCAACTCACTCTACATCATTCACACATTCCTTTCCATTCAAGTATCACTTCATTAATGATTAAATGAAATAAGAATGGAAAATGCACGAGCGAGTTCTAACTGACCATACATAAATTTATCCTAAATTATACCAAAATACCTCTTATCTGTGGTCTCGCTCTCGGCAAACCCGTTCATGAGCTGGTTAGGCGTCCACTTGATAACCAGCGACTGCGCCATCTGGTGCAGGCTGAGGTAGCCAGCCATGGGCTCGGGAACGTCCTTCTGGAATTGCAATACATCCTGCACATTTATAGGCTAATCCAACCCACCACATATATGAGATATAAATCTAGTAAGTAATAATAAAATTCTGCACCATCAGTCTCAATTTAAAGTGTTTATTGGCTCATATTATCTACACAAACATAACTTCTCTATTTTTACACTATTAATTAGGTGTTTATATTATGAATTTATTAAAGGACTATTGCACTTTTCCTTGCGACAACCATTTAACTTGGGTTCGGAAAAGCAGTGATTTGTTCTTGGCGCCCATTTCTCCGCACATTGTGGAAACACGTTATTTGTCACATTAGTAATGCAAAACATTGGGAAACAGTAAAATATTGTTGTAGATTTATTTTTTTGTAATAAAAACTCCTTTACAACAAACAAATTGTTATTTATTAAATAACATGTTATACAGTAATGATGTATAATCTATTAAACAACCAGGAAGCTAATCTCCTCTTTATATCATATTCTCTCTGGCTCGCTAACCCTGAGAGCGGAATAACCCCCCCCCCCCACTAAAACTGTCTGATAGACACTAAATATATTACACTATAATATTATAATTGGGGGGTCGTCAGGTTGTGTACTTTACTTTTTGACCTTTTAGGGGGTTGCGACATGCGACACTTGAAAGGTTGAGAATCGATGCCATAATACATACCAGCAAATGGCTGAGAGATAAAACAAAGGTTCTCAAATGTCTAGAAGCATGGCTAAGAGAAGTGGAAATGGGCTGGACACGATACAAGAAGGAATAATAACTGATAGTGCTAAATAGTCAGACATTGGTAAAAAAATAAAATCATTACAATTTACATAAAAAAAAATAATAATTGGCAAATTATAATTGTAACTTTATAGGGATTTAACTTACAGGGTGCACCAGGACATTGTTCTTTCCATAGAGGAGTGTGGCCCGGCTGTTCTGGTGAAGGCTTTCCACATAGTCCTTGGCACAGGTTGCGACAGTGGTGCCCACGCCGCAAGCTGCACTGGATCCCGCTACAAATTAAAAAAATATATATATTAATATATTTGGAACTACCAGGTGACATGGCAGGAAATTCAAATCGAGAATTACACAAGGAAATTGGTAAGAAACGTGGATTTGGCAGCAAAATGGTAATGTTTATATCACTTTATATATTTTATATAAAGCTAAGTACATAATATACATTTTATTGTAAGGTAAAACTTTAATACTAACACTTTCGGACCATGCGTAGATTTATAAATGTTTTTTCCTTCCTATCTAGAGCGAATAAAAATTGGTGATTTTCGTTTTCCAATTGCTGGCAATACTGGCTTTGCTGGATTTTTTTAATGCATTCGAATTACTCGTTCAGGGGGTAGCCATGTTTATATTTTGAAAGGTGACGATTATGTTCAATCTCTATTTTCGAACCCCTTAAATTGTTTTATTTAATGTATAGAAGATATATTTTTATTGTTGAAGTTTTAGGTAATTTTTTTGTATACATGATTTGTCATTTTAAGTGAAACCCCCTTAGAAACATAATGTTCTTTCAAATGAACGTTGCAATAACTTTTAAGGAATTAAAAAAAAAAACTACACCAAATTTTGCAAATAATTCTACAAGTGTTCCAAGCATCAATTATTTTTTGCCAGTGGCAGTTTTCATTCAGGCCTGAAAGTGTTTAAAACACAATAATTTAAATTGTATAGATGCTATTTGCGAGTTCTTTAGGAAGATGTCCAGCACAAGTCAAAATAAGTGGCAAAGTTTTCATTCAGGCCTGAAAGTGTTTAAAACACAATAATTTAAATTGTATAGATGCTATTTGCGAGTTCTTTAGGAAGATGTCCAGCACAAGTCAAAATAAGACAAAATCACAGAACAGGCTGTGTGAAACAAAACTATTTAATCCGAGTGTTTTTAATTTGTACTTGCAATGGTCAGTTTAAAAGGTATGATCATTTATTATAAGAAGTTCCAATGAGTGATGATAATAATTATTGTGAGAAATTTTTTACTAAATTTAACATTGTTGGTGTGGCAATGGACAGGCCAGGAACGGAGTTAGTGAACCAGGCTGCAAGCCCCTTTGGTGCCATGATATATTTTTGTGGGCCTCTCTTATTGACAGAGATTGATGGCTATTTGCTCAAATGTTAGCCAAGATTGGCCCTAATGCAGTACCACTGGTTAGGCACGGTGACATCATGCAAATTCATCATCATTGGTTCCGAATAGTAGCCTTTCACCAGGGTGAAACTGACAGTAGAGAATGAGAGATTGCCATGACTATCATTGCCCTTTTTTTTGAAATACAAATGAAATAGCTAAACGTTTTTGATGATTTGTACTGTAAGTAGTGAGAGTAAAGTATAAATATGGTCCTTCCGCTGACGTTGTAACCTCCCTTTCTAATACATGCGTTGTTAATAAGAAAGACGGAAAGGTTAGAACAGAGCTATTAGCGGTATGCCTATACCTGCAGCAGCAGAGGTGGCCATGGCATCCTCCGAGGAGGTGTTGAGGCTTCGCCGGAAGTTGAGGATGGGGCGGCGGCTAGGGGGCGGAGTGGTGGAGCCGGCACTGATACGATGTCTCTGAACCTGAAAATAAAATTTCATCTATTAAAAACATTTCCTGATGATAAGTCAACCTCCAAATTGGAGAGGGAACTACAATAAATAGAATAAAAACCAGGATTCGAAGCATATGTATCACATATATTTATTACCCATATGTCAATGATATATATATATAATTTAGTAGTTGTCATTGTTTTCATGGGAAATTCCCGTGTTTCTCCATAATTAACTTTACCGGGATAGGCGCACTGTCGAGTCGCATTGTTGTATGTTTGGCACTCATTTTCAAAATACATTGCCCTTGGTATGATGGAAATCTTTTGATTTTCATATTTAAATCAAATAAAACGTTAAATAATAGACTAGATGTGATAGCTTTAAATAAATACCGTTATTTCAACTTATGGGGAAAAGTACATAGGTAAATAATTGGTTACCACTTTTCGTCAGTTGTTTTCGTTCTTTTACAATTTAGAAGGAAATCCAATTAGATCAAGCAGTAATCTGCCAAAGCGGTAATTTCATTATTATTCGTAAATTAACTTATCAATGAGTATATCAAGAAGATTCCACTAGGCATAAAGCCTTTTAATTTTTATGCACAAGAGTCTCAACTGTCCAGAGCCAATGGGACAATGACATCATCCTTCGGAGGGGTGTTGCAAGGCTACCATTCTCCACTCTCCAAAATGTTGAAACTTGTTAACTCAAGCCAGGGCGTATAAATTTTTGGTACCAGTCTAAATTATTTTAGTCAGGCTTTACGAAAATAAACCTCGAAGATTATTATTCAGTATGTCTAAAATCACGGACCAAAACCAAAACCTTGTTCAGGCTTTGACTTGAATGTTCTCTATATATATATATATGACTAATACATATTTAAGTTACTTTTACGAATCTCGGTCCCTTGGGTAGTGACAATAAGTACAGAGTCCGCTCCGTCTTCACGCTACGAATTTAAATTTTGACAGATGCCAGATATCAAAGTGAACCTACTTATCAGTATGACGGTCAGGAACTATATATACAGAAGTATAAGTTAATTCTGAGAAGTGGGATAATCATGTCAAACACCAAAGAAGATTGGTATGTTTGTACAAGAATGCTCGGTTGTTCAAAATTCCACATAAACCTTACAAAACCCGTCTTTGTTTTTGATATATTTTATTTGATCCTTCCAACTTGTTTTTAATATGTTTGAAACTTTTAATAAACCTTCCCCCCTTTTTCATGTTTACCTTCCTTGTTTTTAACACGTTTACTTTAAAATGTTATAGTGATTTTTCTATTATACATTTTGGGTAACTAGTATTTTGAGCTAATGATGAATGTAATTAAGTCTAAAGTCATGGTGTTTGAAAGAGAGAGTACGAAAACAGTGTGCAATATTGTTGTGAATGATGAATACTTGGAGCAGGTCGATGAGTTTGTATATTAGGGAAGTATGTTTACGAGAGATGGAAAGACTGATAAGGATATTGAAAGAACGGTGAATGCAGGAAACTCCATTAACGGAAGACTGGACGCGGCTGGCGCAAACAAAAAGTTGTCCAAAGAAGCGAAGCTAGCAGTCCACAATGGAGTGCTAATGCCAACCCTGATGTATGGCAGTGAGGCATGGAACTGGCAGAGAAAGGATGAAAGTAGACTGAATGCTATAGAAATGAGATCTCTGAAACGAATGTGTGGTAAAACCATGTATGATCGTGTGATTCGTAAAGAATGCAAGGCTGATGTAAGCGTAGTGAGCAAGATTAAGAAAGAGACGGGAGATGGTTTGGGCATGTAGAGCGAATGAACGAAGAGAGGAGTGCAAGGAGAATATATGACGCGAATGTGAATGGAGAAGACATGGCACGATCGAGTGAATCAAATACTTGAGTCGGGCCATGTCACAAGTCGGAATAACAGAAGAGAATGAATGAGACGTTGTATGAAAGCGAATGAAGCAAGAAGTGTATGCCAAGATCGAGTTGTTTGGCGGTCCGTCCTCTCTGCCTACCCCTACGGTGAAACGGCGTGATGGTTAGTTAGTTAGTAACTAGTATTTTTTTAATGATTAATAAGATTATTTTATTGTAAAATATTTGTATTCGGTAAAACTGTTATGTCTAATGACGTAGAACATTATAATGATCAATAAGATGGATAAACAAAAAAAAAAATTATGAAATGTAATATTTTTGGTACGCCACATTGTCGCTATTTTCCTCTGCATCGTGTGGAATTCATTGGTTTTTTTTTAAATGATTTTTGGCTATTTTTTTTTCGCACTCATTAATTATGTCCGGTCTTTCCGGTTTATAAAAAATGGTCCGATTTTGGGGATTGAATTTTTCTGAAATTCGCTACGGCTTTAAAAAAATCAGAATGTCTTAGAATTTTAGCAGAATTTTTTTTTAAAAGTAAAGTAAGTGACCTTTATAACAAGTTTATTTTCTTGTAAATATCACATAGTAAATTTTTTTTTTTTATTAGTTTCGAAATAATTTTGATATTTTAAGGTAAGGTATAAATATTAAAAATACATATATATTATAGAATTTGTTCATTGTAATAAAACATAGTTCAAATAATATAATTCAAATAATACATAGACATGCCCTAACACGCGAGGGAAAGAAACAAGAATAAGAGGGGCGGGGGGCGAGCTAGGCGCGCGGTCAATTTAAATATACATATCCCTTTGCAACCGGTGGAAAAAAAATCGGAATAGCAATGCGCTATAGCAATAAAGCTTTTAGTTATTATCCCTTAGGTCAGGGAAAAATAATTTTAAAAATCTCCGGAGACCAGATTCTTAAAAAAATTACACGCACTATCGTGCGGTTCAGGAATAATTTGACATTCGCACGATCGTGCGCATACCATTATTTCGGTACAATTTCTTTAAAATAAAGACAATTCAAATTTAAAAAGCAATATTTATTTATATTTTTTTCACACATTTACACATTTCTACATTTCTACATTTCTGAATATTATATTTTCTTGTGGTAAGTATAAAAACAATTTTTCCCTCGAGATAAACACAGATACACGTTGCATTTTTCGCAGCGTATTTTAGAACGGCTTCTGCAATTTTCATAGCGGCAGACTCTGGGAGCATTTATCTCATCAAAAATTGGGAGATGATTATATCCATCATATCTCTTGGCTACAGATGGCGGATTTGCTTGCCTGTATTTCCTATTACTAGGCAATTCATCTTCTTCCTCATCTGTTTCGACACTTCTTCTCCTCTTTTCAGGTTTATTTACCAATCCATCGGCAACATCCAGGCGAAACTCTAATAATGTCAAAGTCTTGTTCCTGGGAACTCCATTTGCAAGGCAATCATTTTTATAGAGTCTCCAAGCATTTACCAGAGCCAAGTCCACGAAATGGATTAGAACTTTCAGTGTCCATTTTTTAGTTTTAATGAAGGTACGATAGTATTCCATTAGCTGGTCCAGAACGTCCACTCCTCCCATGTGCATATTGTAATTCTGCACTATCTTTGGAGTTGAAATGTCAATGTAAGACCTTGAACGTTTGTCCCATCTTTTGACTGATGTCTTATTTTCAGCACCAGTGCAATTTGACACCATCAGAACGGATTTGTTGTCTTTCCATTTAACAGGTGCCGTTTCTTCACTGACAAACTGCTGGCTTTCTCCTCGAAGCATGAGTCTGTCATTTTTAAATTTGATGTTGGTTCTTTCAGCTAATCTATTTAGCATAATAGTCCCAGTGCCATGTAGTTTCTGAGCGTGTAGTTGTTTGATCAGTGGAACTGTCGTAAAATAGCGATAAAAGTAAAGACAGCTGCCGGGGGGGACACTTTTAGCCAAGTGTAGAATTACTGATGGACCAAGGCCAAGTGGTGTGTCTCCAAAAGTACTCTTGGCTCCCTGATATATGGCAAAATCAAGCATGAGGCCACCACTTGTTGTGAGAACAAAATTCTTTAATCCCACAGGGCGAGGCTTGTTCTTCACCACCTGGCGAAGTTTATATCGTCCAGTAAACGGGATCATTTGTTCGTCGATCGAATAGTAACCTGGAACTCTTTCAAGCTTGGTACATGCATTTTGAACCCTTGTTATTACTGGTTGAACTTTCCATAGCGGGTTTTGGGCCTCTTCCGGTGGAGCGTCATCAGTTTCAACCACATGAAAAGCATTGCGTAAAGCCAAGAAACGATCGCGACTCATCACTTCAGAAATCATCAAGAGCTTCATATTAGCACGCCAGTACATTAGCAGTTGTGGATAAGGTATACACCCCATAATGATATGTAAGCCAATCATTTTTGACATCTCTGGTGGGTTTGTGTTCAGTTCTCTGCCAGTTTTTCTTAGGTGGTACAAGTTAGAACATGTACTGGCTTTTTCAAAAAAATTGTCGTCAAAATAGTCCTAAAATATTCCATGGAAGTCCTCACAGTGTTCTTCGGTAGCTCAGGGAAGTCATGGGATTTATCTGTGAATGGTGTTTGCTTCCAAGTACGCTTTCGTCTCGACTTCTTCCTCGAATCTCTTTTCTGCCTTGGCTCCTTCGATCTTGATATAGTGGGAGGAGGGGGGAGATTATCGTCATTTTCCATGGGCTCCTGTAGGTCAGCACACTCTGCCTCGAGCCCTTCGTCATCATTGACCAGATCTTCAATTTCCGACTCGTCACCATTACCCAGAATCTCCAAAACATTATACTCATTTATGGCGATTCCTTAAAATAAACAAAAATACGGATTAGGTGTGTAATGGTCTAACCATCATCATTTTCTTTTTATAGAACCCTGGAAAATATTTTTTTTTATATGCATAACTTTCATGCTAGAAAAGCTTAAGGGAGCGACATCTATCGACTTGTGGAGAGTTTGATTACAGTGAATTATAATCCAATATTTTTGATTCATAAAACTCGTTGCAACATAAAACCACGAGATGGCAGTGGGAAGAAGGCGTTCCCTCTTATAAATAAACATCACAGGATTGGGCCAGATCAACGAAAACGTTACCAATCAAACGAGCGTTTTACATAAACAATAATTAGTGGTGACAGGACAAAGGAAATATTAATTATTTATGTGAATCGAAAGGGTTCAGATCGACGGCCTATAATGTAAATATTCCACCAGAGGGCGAATAGGACGAGAAGAGGTCGTGAACTTTAAAGAAAACATGGGTAATGCAGAGATGAATAACCATCGAAAAGTGAAAACAGAAAGTAAAAATAATACGCAAAATGTTAATTACAAATAAAAAAACTACAAAGTGATGATTTATCTTGCACGGGGAAAGGTGTGTTTGCATTAGAATTTAGACAGAAAGACGTGTCATGTAAGGTTAAGCGGAAAAACAACGAATTAGAGAAAATAATTCAGAGAACAATAGCTTCAATAGATGAAAAAGGGAGAAACAAGAATTATACAGTATGGAAACTTCGGCAAACTTAAGAGGCGATTTAGGCGGGACTAATGTGAAATAGGAGTACAATTTTCTAATTTCAGGAACGTAGATAATTACAAGGGAGTGAAACTAGACTGATTTTAGGTGATAAAAGGTATTAATTGAGTAGATTCGGGACATCAGATATTATGAAAATGTAGATGAGAAATGTATCAATCAATTATAAAATTTAAACTGAAGGAATTCAATAGAAATATTGAGATATATGGACTACTACTTTGAATATAGTTCGATACATTTAGGTAAAATTTTGAGGTTGTCAATGACTAATGTAAACAAGGCGACAAGAATTGTGTATTTAAGCGACCAGATGAACATGAAACTCGGGTGATAGAGAGATAAACAAACAATTAAGTTTATACAGGGAAGATAGGAATATTTATTTAAGGAAAAGTAATAAAAAATAATGAGTTTTCGATAAACTCTGATTTATATCGGTTTTTTACAAAACCAATGGTTATTACCCATAATAAACAATAGGCTAATGTGATATTGAGTTAGAGTGAAATGGGAAAGGGGGAGTGGCCAGGAAAGAAGTGAACGAACTCATATCTACCAGGTTTGGGGTAGGTAAATCGCAGGAAAAAACGCCAATAAATTAATACATAAAATTATTAAAGGTAGTGAAAAATCAATTAAGGATGATATCAATCGACCCGGATGAAAGTATAAGCAGACGACAGGTACATGCAAAAGGTGTAATACAGCTAGACCAGGAAGAAGCAGTGCAACACATTGAAAAATCATTCTGGAAAGGTATATTTATTAACTCAGGCAGGTGAGGTGGGGAAGTAATTATAAAGTGTTTACACCAATATTATGATCAATTGAGAATTGCACGAAAATATGCGTTAATCAAATATTCACATGTTAGATCAGAGAAAAACCATGTTACCATCGGAAAATTCATAAATAAAAAGATATCGCGTATAAAGACAACCAGGGACTAAGGGAATTTCTAAAATTGAACGATGTGAAGAAGGCGCTTCTTAAATAAAATTCAATAAGGACATAGTGGCTATGATTACGAGATACCCGAGTTCATAGGCGACCAAAGAATAAGCGATAGATAATATTTTCAGAAAAAAAACATGAATCGAAATTTCCAATTCTAGAATAAGGAACAGCAGGGCGTTCTAAAGGAATTAACTAAATTCGATCCTGGCCGGAGTGAGGAAAAGTGACAGATGCGAAGGCGGACTAGGTTTTATCTAAATATTTACATTGAAAAATTACATTCGAAATTAGTGTTACTTACATATAGGTTTACGAGTTGGTAAAGAACATAATGTAATGTAGGTATGGAATGGAGTTAAAACCTTTTGATTCTAATCTAGATATATAAGGAAATGTAACGGCAGAATAGGGGAGTTAGTCGCGGAATACGTCGGGCGAGGAAATATTTAATTACGTGCTGACCGATATTCAGTAATTGTTTGGTGTTTTTGGACTTAGAAAAATTTCATTTGATTTGATTCTTAAAATTAGTTAAATAAATTCTTTTAAATAGTTGTTGGATTGATTCAATAATAGTTTGAGTTAACTCAATAATAGTTTGATAAAATATTGAAGTTTTTAAAATTCATTATACTTAAGTTGATATTAAAAATTACTTCTGTGAATTAATTAAAATTGGTGGTTTTAAGTGAAATTATAATAAGCGAAAGTGTGTATAAATACAGTGTTTGAATAAATTCTCAATAATAGTTTGATTTAATTCAATAATAGTTTGATTTAATTCAATAATAGTTTGATTTAATTCAATAATAGTTTGATCTGATCTGAAAAAGAATGACCAAGTGAATAAAATATTAGTATAAAAATTTTCTTAAAGACAGTTCGCCTCGAGTTGATACGTCGTCAATTGCGTGCGGAGTAATTAAAAAGTGTTTTTCTGGACTTAGAAAGTTTCATTTGATTTGACATCTTACAATTAATATTATATTAAAATAAATTCCCTTAAATAGTTTGATCTAATTCAATAATAGTTTTTATAAATAGTGAAATTTCCTAAAAATTAATAATACTTAAATTACGTTAAAGATTCTAAAAGTCGCCATTAAAGTTGATAACAATATATTTGATTTAATTTTCTCAAAATTATAAGTGCAATGTGATATTAATAATAATTTAATAAATATTGAAAAATTTCTATAATTAATAAAGTTATTTGTTTAAAGATTTTCAAAAAATTGCTTCTGTGAATTAATTAAAATTAGTTAAATGAAATGTGATTTAATTTATATTTTGTGTTGAGCTGAATTTATCGCAAGTTTGTGACAATAATTAAATATAATTGCGTTTAAAAATTTTCGTGGAGGAATTTTCAATCTAAAAAATTAATAGTAAGACAAGAGATTTTAAAACAGTGAAATGAGTGCTCGACGTTTGAAAACAGCCTAGTTTCATATAATTCATTTTTGATAACTAGAGTGGGATAAATTTCGTCTAAAAATAATAAAGTTTTAAAATATTGCCAAGCGTTCGGTTTACGGATTTAGTTAGTGGTTTGTAGAGAGAATTAAGTAATTATATTACATAAGTTCAAAAGAATGGTTTTAGACAAAATATTTATAAAGAAAAAAATTTCAAATTCAAATAATTCGGATTGGGAGATCAATAAATTTGAAGAAATAGTACAAATCGGTAGATCACGAATTGAAATTAGGAAACACTAGATTGTATTAAGTAAATATTTCTAACTTAGATTAAACATTCCAGGCAGGGAAGTTCAATATTTTCTGAATCTTCATATTGGCGTGTATAACCCGTCTGGAAAAATTATGAATTTGTCGGAATTCAGGTGAGTCAATTTAATATACAAGTTTTCAGATTACCCGGGGAAGGTGAGGATGGAGATATGAATTATATTTCTAATGACTTATAAGTACATGTATTGTATGTGTGTATATGTAAATATGTAAATATGTATATATATATATATTTATATTTACTGTTTAATATATAGGTCAATACTATACGACCGTTATCTATCATGAGTGAATGTTTTGTATACTTGATCAAAGCCGTTCTAATCAAATATTTGTGTTCAAATACATTTTATGATACCCAGCGGGTACATCTACCTTCATTAAGATATTTTACGATAAACCTTTCCTTTCGCATTGAATTATAATTAAACTAGTACTATAGATAATTCAATTGTCTCACTTATTACCAGTGCTCGAATTATAAATACTCAAGAATACCTATTTATACATAAACACATTTAGGTATTTCTAATAATTTCCGATAGATACCTACCTGTATAATTGCCTTTTATCCCGTGTGTGTTGGTTAAGGGGTGAAATGAGTGAAATCGTCTGAAGCTCTCTATCGCGTAGGAGGGCGGGAGAAGGGAACGAAATACCAGTCTGGCTTCACCTAATTATCCCTCGTGGACAAAGAACCAGACTTGTTGAATGTTGAGGATACCGTCGTTTTCAGAGGGTGGGCCTGGTTTCCAACCATCCTGACGTTGGTGAGTTATTTTCCCAGAAGCGTCGACATTAAGGGTGCTTGAGGGGACTCGCATTCCGAGGTGTCATGGATCGATGCCTATCTTTGACGATATTCAATGACAAAGGAGACATTTTCACAGTAGGGTATGATAGGAGGGAACGATAATTGTCCATGGGCTTTCCTACCTGTTTTTCTGCGAGACGAAGGGACATGAGAGACAGTTTATTCGCTAACCGCTTTCCTGATGTACGTGTGTATTCTCCTAGTTGTATAGTGAAATAACTTCGGCTAAAAACTTGGCCTTTACTAAGAGTATGTATATGTGTGTATGGATATATATATATATATGAAATGTATAATGTATCTATCAAATCTATATGGCCGTTATTTATTTTATCTTTATTTATATACAATGTTTAATATGTATATATATAAAACCAATTATTATATTTATGTATATTTCCTATAAAAACAATTTATTTTATTAATATATATATTTTCCTAACATATAAATTCAAAACTAACGTTACTAAAATTACCAACAACCCAAACGATTTTATTAATTCAAAGATCGTTATCATTCTAAAACAAACCAATGAATCCTAATTGTTATGCTTCCTGACGGGGGTCTCTGACACTTAATAACTGTCGCATATCTCAATGACACACTTCCTCGACTGTTATTAAAACTAGGTCAACATTCCAAACCACACCCTCTTTTATCGAAGTATGTAGATGCGTATAAGTATATATATATTCGAATTTCAGTACATCTTACGAAGAATAAGTACCTTAACAAACGTCGACATTTAATTGAAAAATAACTATCATCTTTTGCGATGAACTATCATCTTTTGCGATGAACTATCATCTTTTGCGATGAACTATCATCTTTTAGAAATCACGTATTTGTAGTTTGCGTACATAAATATTTTTATAGCGCCATTTTCATGGAAAGATTCAATTCAAAGGCGCTCCACACCCGTTCGAACATATTGATGAATTCAACAGAACAAACAAAAACCCACATTATTAGAATTGTCAAAATAAGCATAATCATTCGTCGACAATACGTTCCCAAGTTATGTTATAAAATTAATTTTATCTTCGACTTAGGTTTTCAAGGTTCAGGCCTTGCAAATTTTGGGCTTTTGGAGTCCTACCTTTTCTCAAACAAACAAAAATCAATCTACAGTTAAATTCAAACTACATGAGATAGCAGGGTCTCATTAAACCAACCTGTCAACCAAACCAAAAGTAATCTATTATATATATTGTATTATCACTTTCATGTATTTTGATATGTAATATATCTGAATATCTGGCACAGATTCACGACCTGTGTTGGAGATGTCAGATCCACAATTTTCTGGGAAAACTGGAGTATTGTGGATTATAAAAACTCGTATTGTTTACATATATTTATAATTTGTACCTATCGATTGGGCAGAGATAATTGCTGATTTAAGCGTGGTTATCTCTGAACTCTTGATGCGGGGGACGGCCTTTCAACCCGGACTTTGCAAAAAAATCGCAAGTATCTAATGCTGTTTGACGAGGGGACGGAACCGGTTTGATCTCCTTTAAATGTAACTGTTGGGAGGACTGGAATTCGGAGGGTCTCGGACCCATGGATAAGGAAGGTGCTCTTTCCGTCGCGGTACAGGGGATGACCAATAGCGCACGAACTAAAAGAAGAGGTTACGTATACCGTTTGGTCAGGCTGTACGTCTGTGTGGAGAGAGTTACTGACCGGAAACGTGGTCATCTGAGTACTTTAGGGGTAGGTCTGGAGCCGAATTAATTGCAGCGAAACAAGCCGTATTCGATCACTCGTCATAACAAAAGCTGTGAAAACTAAAACCTAATCATGTAATTTTCCCAAATTTAGGAGAGGATGGAGATGGCGCCAAAACAAGTAAAACTGTACCTTTTAACCATGAAATTTATTGAAACTAATCCATGTAGAATAACACTTAGCACGATGAGGAAAGGCGATAATACTGTGATCATCACATTCATGTATACCAAATTTAAAATTGAAACTACGTCGTATTATATAGATCAGGAATAGTGCAATTAGTATAGCCTAGAAGCTAAGTTTTCCCATTAAAACTCACGATAGAAAGAAAAATAGAAAATTTAGGGGTAAAGTTAGGAAAATGCTAGTCTTCCCATAGGAAATTAACGTAGATTGCATAGTAGAATAATAATAGAGAGTTCAGAACATTAAAGTCTAAGATAGGAATGTTAGGAATACGAATTCTGTCAATGGTATGCGAGAGTCTGCCTACGCTACAAAGAATAGGGGTTACCACAAAATAAGGCCTTGTTTTTCCAATAGTCTGAAACAAAAAACAACACAACGTAGACTCGCGAAAAGCTTGGCAAAATTGACCACATTCTAGTGCGTAATTTCCGCAAAAATCATGAAAATCGGAAACACTCGAATGTTAGCATAGGGCTAGACGTTACACGCTGGCCAAGGAGGAGGAAAACCTCAAATTGAAAGGAAAACTACAAAGAGTTTTCCAATCACATTAGTTAGGAAAATTTAAGGCAGCAGTAGAGGAGTCATCTTAAATCGGTGGCGCGAACGGAAGTCTATTGCTAAATTAAATCATAAACGAAGGAAGGACGGGCCATCACATCTTTAAAGGTCAGTGGGGGGGGGGCCATCTCAGGTGGTTGATAAATGAGCATCTTAAAATAAAATATTTGTAGATAAATCACCTAAAAATGTGACCATAATCCTGGATGTTACGATCGTGCTGTGAGAGATTAAAAGGATAATAACTATTAGTTAACCAAACACAACTACATAAAAATGCATTTAAACTGTTACTTAACATCTTAGGTTCTAAAACAATGCACAATTTTACAAATTTATCAAAAAATTAATACTAAAATATCTACATACCTTTGCCAACTGCTGGATCAAAAAACACGGCCATCTTCGTTCGTATTTCTCGAGCTACTGACTTACTGACTAGTTCAAACACGTTCATCTAACTTCACGCGGCTAGAGCAATTCCCGCACGATCGATGCACACCGGGTCCGCTCGCAAAAACAGATTAAATTTTCGTTAAAAATTTTTCAACAACTAACTCACGCTCCTATGAGTCCGGTTGTAAAGGGCTAATCAAAAAGGTCGGCTTGTTTACAAAATCCGAATATTTTGTTAGAGTATTTAGTTTTACCGTTTTTATAAATATTTTGTAATTTGCTTACCACAGTTACAATCACGCGACACAAACGTGGACGGCATTGAATAATAATAATAATTGGATTATTTGTATAGCGCCGTTTTTGTGAAAAAGGTGCCAAAATGTGTGACACGTGACCTTTGCCTCCAGTCGTCGAAATCGTACTTAGGACAAATATATTAATTCTGATGTCAGTGTGTAAAAATAAATCACCCACTTGAAAATGAGGGGAAAATGTTACAGGAATTTTACTCGTTTTGGAAAGGGATAAGAAAAATACAGTCACCTTATAGTGGGGCCGCGTTTTAGAAGGGAGCCCCGGGCGCCTAAATACCTCGTCCCATTCCACAGGCGAGGGCACAAATTCCCAAAAAGGGATCTTACCCAAGCCCAAGAAAATCAAACGACATTCAAATCTGATTTTCTCGAGAATTTATTGCTGACTTCTTGAACGATATTTCTCATGATATGGAGAATTTTGTATTGAGTTTTGATCCTTCGAAAATGGAAAAAACACTGTTTATTCCGCCTACAAATGTTTGCGCACAAAAACATGGAATATCCAACAAGACTTTTTATGCGGAGAAAAACAAAGGTGGCCTTTGGCACAACAAAAACATCAGATTGGAAATCTATTTGAAACACTGGACAGATATTCCCAAAATATGAGATTTATACTGATCACTGCCGGTTTTCTCTAAAGAGCGGTTGTGCAGTAAACTCCCACTAAAAATATGAGAATATAAGACTAACTTACATTATAATATAACCACATTATAAACAGCGCGTCATTAAAATTCCGCGTTTACAATCCACGTGACCGAATAATACGGTCTAAGAACAACGCGATATTCCCATAGGTACTGTGCTGAATAGATTCAGCACATGTGGGCTCACGATTCCAATCAAATACTTCATACAAAAAAACAGCACAATACCTCTGATGGAGAAGTTAATAACCTAGACCGAACCATGTTGAAGTTTGGGCCCAGCGCTAACGAGGGAATGTTTAAAGACACGTGACCTCGGTAGATTAACGAGTGTCACCGAGATGGCGGCCTATCGGTCAATTTGCCGGCCGGCTGAACTTTGCACAATAAGAATGCAAGTTAAATGTTATTATTTTTACTTTCTATATTTAGCAGTGGCGTGCAGTCCATAAAGACCGAAAAGCTGCACCTACCTTAAAAAACGGCCCGGGAACTTTTTATGATGTAGTATTGCGCGAGTTTACAAAAAAAGACGGACGAATTGCAATGTACTGTACATAGGGTAAGCAACTTTTAGATTCATTTGTCAACCTGGTCACAACCATCAGCAGAATATAATAAAAATGGCCTCTCAAGGACACCGACATATTCAACAATACTGCAGGCTACCCTATGTCACAGAGCAATGCACGCCACTGATAGTTAATAAATATTTACTAACTATTTGTAAGATTTTTCTTATTTATTTTCTTGTTCCTGCATTGCGCTGGGATATTTTTAAATGCTTTGAATAACATCACAAAAAAAAATCACCAAGATAGGTGAGGCTTATAGAAAAATGAACGTAATTTTTAAAAAGCACAATGGTCCAAGTGCGTGTTTTTTACATTAACCAAACGTGTTCGGATTAATATGTACGAGGCACGTTCCGAAAGGAGATGATTCTACATCACAATGTGATTGATGTACAATGTCATTCTAAATTAATATTAGGTATATCTTTTTTAAATTATTTAGCGCTTTGCAAGGATGATAATTACACGAAAAAAGCAACCTTTTCGTATTTTTGAAAATTTATGTACCGAAATAGCCATGTATTAGACGTAAAAATAATAAAATTAAAAAAAAAAAAAACAATTCAAATTCACAGATTAAAATTATAAATAACAAACGTACAAAAATTGAGTTATAATGTTTTCCTATGGATATATTTATATTTGTTTACAAATTATTATTTGTTTATAAATTTTTAAAGTTTGCATTAAGCTTTCAAAGTCGAATGTGAAGTATAACCTAAAATCTGAACATACATGATATTAGTTGTTTCAAAATTGGCAAAAATCTATAAAAATATTATTTAAGTAGGTACGAAAATAATAATATTTATTAACAGACAAGACAAGTCATAACATTTATTTTAGCAGTGCGCTTGTGAACAATTCTAAGTTGGACACGAGCTTCCTCGCTCCAACTTCAGCCAAACAACGCAGAAATACGCAATAAATCACTTCCCGTGTTCCATTATGTATTGTAAATTTAAATTTCTAGACCGATTTCCGACAAACAAATGTCAACAACATTGGTATTGCCATAATAATGAAAGTTTTTAGTTCCAATTGAATAAATGTCTACATTTTATTGCCAAGCTTATACATAATGAACAGAAGAATTATTGAAAATCTTTAGCATTTTGTTATATTGTTAGTAAAAAACATTTATCAAGTAAACTTACTACAAATTGAATTTGTCTCTAATAAATTAAAATCAATTTAAATTTGAACAACGAATATTTATTTAGGTGTCTCTGAATGTCACGATCGTGTGGGCGTATTTTCTCGCAAACTAGGCATTTCAAATTTTTCGTAATTTTTTATCGGCATAGCCCTGTCCAAACACCGCTCTCCTAGCATTCGAGGCAGCTCCCAACCAACACATATTATAACAAAATCAATTGTGACCGTAATGATATTTCCGGTATTATTGATAATGTTCAACTATTGTTTGATGCTTGCTCGCACTCGTCTAGATCATGCGTCTCAATCCTCGCAGAGTCAGGACGAGCTCTGGCTCTGGCTCTGGCTCCTGGCAAACAGAGCTGTATCTTTTATACGTCTTGGCAAGTTGGGCACTGGGCAGCTACCTAAAGCGGCATACTTTAGGGGGCGGAGTGTTTCGCTGAAGCTTTGAAGACCATTTATTGTTTGTTACCATCGACCAAAAATATCTAGACAGGTCATGTGGATCTTAAAAACGACACCCGAACCATAATGAATTGGTTCGCGAAAACATTTATCAATAAGAAAGTGCTTTATCTCGTAGTCAAAAGATCGCAAGAAGCATTGCTTGTTACCTTTTGTTGGTCAACATCGAGCAAATTTGTCTCCCAGCAAGTTTGCATTAACAACTTTAAAGAGATCATTTTTCAAACACAAAAATGACACAGTAAGAAGTATTTCAGATTGGGACCACCGCGGACTTTATTGATAATTTAATTAGCTATATGAATACTTTAAAAAATACATACGTCACAGATTTCGAGCGAGCGTTTTCAAAAAATCAACAAATGATAAAGTGTACAATTTCTTCAAGACAGCCAGTATGGAGATGTGTGGGTTCGTGACGTATGAATGCATTCATATTACGACAGTAATTTTAACGACAAAGTTTTTTACATTGGGTTGGGATCTTAAATTTCAACTTAAATTTGTGACGCGTGCATTTCTAGTTTCCTTTTGACGGAACCACAGATCATAGAATATAAATTACATTATGCGATTTGGAGTTAACTTTGTGGTCTGTGTCATTTTAAAGTGAAGCGTGCTAGTCTTTCAAAGCGAGGCAACGGAATCTAATCTTGTGTTATGAAATTACTCGTAGGTGGGCCAAAATTATCGTACCCATTTGCATTTGACGCCAAATCTAGTAGTTTACATATCGATGTTTGTTACCAATTACAAAACATATTTTTATTTTTATTTTCAGAAAATGAACAGTATACAATATTACAGCCTATGCATGCAGAAAAAACGTAAAAAAAAAACAATTACAGTGCTCTAGTTTTGGAAATGGATTGAAGTTAAGTAAAACTAATTTCATTATTTCAGGGTTTGTCGATAAATTTAGGGGATTAATATAAGGTGATGTTTATTTTATTGGTCAGGCAAGTTTTATGGGCGGTTACTTTGTTTATAGGACACGAATGATAACAAAACATCATGTTGTAATAAGGCTGATAATTTGTTTATGGGACACGAAATATGGTAGAACAAAATATCAAGTTGAAATAATGATGATTTTTTGTTTATAGGACACGAAAGATAATAAAATATCAAGTTGTAATAAGGCTGATACATTGTTATAGGATACGAAAGATAACAAAATATCAAGTTGTAATAAGACTGATACATTGTTTATAGGACACGAAAGATAACAAAATATCAAGTTGTAATAAGGCTGATACATTGTTATAGGATACGAAAGATAACAAAATATCAAGTTGTAATAAGACTGATACATTGTTTATAGGACACGAAAGATAACAAAATATCAAGATGTAATAAGGCTGATACATTGTTTATAGGATACGAAAGATAACAAAATATCAAGTTGTAATAATACATTAATACACAATAATACATTGTTTATAGAATACGAAAGATAACAAAATATCAAGTTGTAATAAGGCTGATACATTGTTTATAGGACACGAAAGATAACAAAATATCAAGTTGTAATAAGGCTGATACATTGTTTATAATTATTATGTTTTAATTCGAAAATTATTATGTTAAGCTTCCCCGGGAAAAGTAAATAGCTATTCCCGCTACGATATAAAAAATAATAATTGAGAAATGGGGGGGGGATAGCAAAATTAAATCACTTAGTACGGCACAATACCTAAACACGGCCCTGGTAGTCAGGCATTCAAAGAATGATAAAAGGTTTTAGCAAGAAAAATTGGGAAAACATGAAACTTCACAATACCCATTGTTCAAGTGTTTTATTTTTTTGGAATCCCAGACCTAATATTTACGCCCGCGACTCTCTCTCTCTCTCATCTTAACTTGATTGAGACTACGATAGAGGATAAGCGATAGATAATCGATCGCACTTCCGGGAATCAGGCACTAAAGCTTGGAATAAACTCCCACGTGAACAAAGTAGAATAATAATCTAATCAGAATTCAGAGCTCGTCTTTTCGGAGAATCATAACCACGAATTATTACAAAAGTATTTCCCTTACTTCAGAGATCATCCACAGCAACTGTTTAGCAAGGAAAAAATATTAAATACTAGCTGGTGTGTACCCGGTCTTGCTCGGGATTTTTTTTTTCGAATAAAGTTATGAAGTTGTGAATTCTTGCTTGTCATTATGGTGCCATAATTTATTTGACAGCGAAAGAAATTATCTCCAAATATAGGAACATTCATTTGAATTCTTTATTTATAATATTTCATTCCAAACGTTTATTTTTTCAAAATATATCTAAATCATAAAGTTCTTAAGTAGGTACCCAGTCGTGTTTTCCATTTTTAAAATATTCTTCCCTAAAAAAACTTTTGATTATACAATCTGTGGCTAACCAGAGTGTTATATCTATGGGCTTACCTAAATAATACATGGTGGGTTAAATGTTTTTCATACTAATTTTAAAATGTTATAGCAATAGTTTTACATATTAGATTTCATTCAAACTACTTTCTAAATCTTCCCGGTACTAATAAAAACAAACAGTGCTAGTTTCATCGAAACCGGTCCAGTGATTTTCGAGAACATCGAGGACAAACAAATAAAGATACAAACATTAATTGATTTTTATATATGTATACTCGTATACATCTAACTAAGCT
Source organism: Halesus radiatus (assembly GCA_022606495.2). Lineage (NCBI taxonomy): Eukaryota > Metazoa > Arthropoda > Insecta > Trichoptera > Limnephilidae > Halesus > Halesus radiatus. The sequence continues at coordinate 174,286 of JAHDVE020005319.1, read as the reverse complement.
GTATGACCCAGCATTGCCGAGAATGTGGCGTAATTTTAATAAAACATAAAAAATCATTCGATTCATTTAATAACGTCATTAGTCGCCTTCAAATCATCTAGATTTAATACTCTTAACCCATCATATTGATCTAAATTGGATGGTATAGATTTTCTGCATCAATTTTTTACAATAATTTTTCTTTAATTCTGAAATGTTATTTTTCTTTTATTTGATTTTTAATGGATAATTTGTTGTTATATGTTTCTTTCCTTATTAACAACAATGGTGGGTTTATCTATAATTTAGTGATAGTATGAGGGTATCAGCCTATGTAAAATATAAAGATCATTGTAAGTGCGTTGATATGAATCACTGCTGACAGACGTAAATAAGTATATGTATTTTTTTAATGTTTAACTTTGAGGTTATTGCTAAGGGAAAATATTTTTAAAAATCCCCAAATTTAAACAGAAATTTTAAAATATCTATCTACTGGTGGACCCGGACGAAGATGACAATAACTTGCGGCTGCTTCTGCTATCCGCAGTACATAGAGATATTTTTTTTAATCTTCTAGTTGGTGGCAGAATTCATCATCATTGTGCCATATCCTAGGGTGCTATTTGGCCTACTCCGCAAATGTTCTTCACCGGCTCTGGTCTCCAGTCCTCAAGCCTTCCCATCCTGCTCCAATCTTACGGGAACTTCTGAAACTCTATGCAATTGAGAAACCCTTTTCCATTTTGAAGATCCCGTGGTTAACTGAATGGATTTTTTTTTTAAATATTTGAAACATTTTTTGTGAATTTCGGAAGAGTGTACCCAGATGGTACTACAACGGGGCTCGAATCATAGAACACCGTCCTAGAGATTGTACTGTTGCAGTTTAACCCTTTTGGTGCCACCGAACGATATATCGTTCCGATACATTATTGTACTTGACTGCCACAGAACGATATATAGCTCGAGCCATAAAATTCGTCACGCATTGAAAGCATGTGTCTAAAAATAAAAGAAATCAAAATAAAAAAAATATATATATGTATTCATGGATTATCGACACTTCTCCAGCATTTAAAAAAAATACATGTGGCACCAGGGGTTAAGACTGCCAAAGTGAAGATAACCTCTCAAAAGCTGGGCGTACCGTACTAGGCCCGCAGATACTCGCAAGTGAGCCCCCTGTTGAATTTGGCAGCCATCTCTGGTCTGGAGTTATATTAAATACCTGAAAAAAATCCCTGATCGCAGAAACGGTCGGTTCGTTCGATAGATTCCCCCATCTTAATAAACGGATTTTAAACTTTAGAACACAGGCATCAGGTAGGAAAGTTATCATTGTTCTACTGGTATTGTAATGGAAGATGCTTTGAGGAATTGGCGTCATCCCAGTCTTCGGTATCGGTGCTCAGCTGGAAAACACGCCAAAGGCGCGCTCAATATGTGTACACGGTTAACATTAGTCACACCAGAACGGGCCATTTCTACGAATCGTTCTTAAATTCAACAGCCTTACTGTGGAACAATTTCCCGAGACTCGTGTTCACTCCTTCCTCTCCTCAAAAAGTTTCTCCATACAGCATCCTCAAATATGACATAGGCAATGGGGGAAATTACTTTTCTCACGACCTCCTGTTCTGGGGTGTTTTGAATTCCATCGAATCCAGTCAAAGATCAGCGCATTTTGAATTTTTGACATTTTAAAGGTCCTCTTTTAACGGCCAGTTTTGGCTTCTAATTTGTTGAAATTGTGATCAACTGATTATAAGTATAAAAAAATGACAGATATGCTTGACAGCTAATCACAATTTGATCAAAAGCTGAAACTGGCCGAGAATCGGCGCTTAACAGGGAGCGTTCAAATATTGCAATGGCAGTTGAAGTAATAAAGTGTGATTTACGTACCAGTTCCCCTGCCGGCGGGTCGGGCCAATATCGGTCCGGCGGGCGTGCGCGCGAGTACTCAAGTGCGCAGGGCCCCACCAGCAGCGAGGCGAGAATGGAGCCGCAGTCCGGGTCGGCCACCAGCGCTCCCCGCTCGTAGTAGCGCGGCGCGTGGCGCACCAGGTGCTCGATGATGCGTGCGAGCCGCCGCTCGAACAGGGCGAGGCGGATCCACAGATATCTGGAAACACATACGGTAGATAATAATTTAATTGTTAAATCTGTTATAGACATACACACTAACCGCAGGGTCCCGTTGAGTTTGGCACTGACATACCTGAAAAACTTGTGCGCATGGTGAGCGAATACAGCAGCACCGGGATAGATGCTCTCTACTGGTGACGCGTCATCCAATGACAGAGAACCAAATTAGAATTCAATATAAACACCGTGACGATCCGAGCTAGTGAAACGATAATAAATAATTCCTTCCTGGTTGACAGCGAATAAACATTTTAAATAGTGCTCCTGCATTCGCTTCCACATTCTTTGAATATTATGTATTAAATTATAAGTATTATGTTAATCGTAATAAAACCTAAAGTGATATTTAACAGAGTTATTCATTGCCTGACATTAACACCCATAAGTGGTGTCCCCGAATTGATTGGATGACGCGTCGCCAGTAGCGAGCATCTATTCCATCCATCATTCATCTATTATTTGAGGGAAGTTCAGCTATTCCTCAACAAAACTTTGGAATGAAATATCACTGTTTATTCGAAGGTCGACATCGGTACAGTGCTTCAAGAAGTTCTGCAGCGAATGGTTGGTGGACTGCTCAGTCAGCCGCACACCAAAAATGATAAATTATGAAATGGATACTATGTTCGTGATTTAGTAAAACAATATTTTTAATTTTTATTTTAAAAACTAAAATCTTTTAATATATTTTATAAAAAAAAGAAAAATTATTTAAGTAACTTCTTTAAAAGTTTATAAACCTTCATTCATTTAATTTTTATAGGCACTGCTGAAAACCAACTGCCCTCCGGGTGCCGGGATATATACCTGAGCACTGAACACTGAGCAGTGATCTTTTAGTCAATTACTAATACTAAATTATACGCTTAAATAAAATACGTAAAATAACAAATTATTGACAAGTAAACGTATTATTATTATTATGGTGCCACTGTATTCGCTCACCACAAACTGAGAAATATTAAAACCGGCAATCCGTTTAATGGATTTCCATCTCTCAACGAACGGATTCCAATATTTAGAATATGGGCAGACTACAGTTGAGAATCCTGCGCTTGTTATGTCTGTGTTTCAATGGAAACTGCTTAGAGGAATCAGCATCATTTACCTTTGGCTCTGACCCACACGTCCACATGTACCTACAGCTGGGCGACAATATTCAACACGTGCCAAACATTACCCCCACGGTTGACATTTGACTCACGAGAACGTTGTTTCCTGTGGAAAGATTTTCCAGCTTCTGGGTTTCCATAATTTCTTCTGTGTATAAAGCATTTTCAAAGATGACATAGGCCTAGTATCAGTATATTGGCATCTTGGGGGCCTCTGGAGCTGGTATCAGTACCTATGAAAGGTTTTGATTGGTTTTACCTGACAGTGGAAGAGGTGGATGGCGGCACGGAACCCATGCTGCCTTTCTTGGTAAGGGGAGGCCTGTTGGTGGAGTCCCCGCTAGAAGAGGACCTCCTGTTGGGCTCCATGGCCTCAAACGCCAGCACCTTCTGGCTGATGGCAGCCGCCTCCTCGCAGTGCTGGAACGATAATCAAACAGATATGTTTAGATGTCAATGAACATATGAACAATGCAAAAGTATTAAACACAGTGTAAAAGAGAGAGATGTGTGGAAGAGAGATGGGAGGTAAGTGAGCGTAAGCACAGACGGTAGATCAATAATAGCTTCAACCAGTTGGTACGCCGCTAGTGCACGGGGCAGTTCGCATTTTACAAACCCAAAGCAATCAAAGGGGCTAAATGAAATGTGAGTATTATTATATATTCGGGCGTTCCGTGAATGTTCAACTATTGCTTGAATAGATCTTAGTTGCAACCACTGACGTCCGAATAAATAGACGTGCCATAATAGCCAAATTTGCCCACCATTTCGACGCTTGGAGGTAGCCACGTGACAATTCAAATCTAGCACCAGGCGATTTCAGGCATTTCTAAAATACACTACATCATCGTTCGTGTGTTGACTGACGGCAAGAAATCATTTGAAGGTTTCCTGCACATTCAAAAATATAAGTGGTAAAGAGAATAATCATAACTATCGCATTATATTCCACAGATAAGCGTTTTTTACTGTATTTTACTTAGTCAATTATATAATACATTAACAGTTTTAGTGATACGGAATCGCAGCCGTCCACGTTCGTTCGCGTGGTTTTGACTGTGGTAAGCAAATTTAAAACATTTGTAAAAAGGTTCAAACTAAATACTCCAACAAATTTTTTTTCTTCTTATTTACTGTATTGGTGGTTTGGGTTAGTTTGAAATCTGGTACCACAGTTACGGGAAAAGTGTAGATTTGCCATAAATTTCACAAAATTGTAAACTTATTATTAGATTATTAGCAGATTTGCTTTTCGAAAAGTAAATACTAACACTTTGCAGTGCAATGCGAGTTGCCTGCAGCCTGCCGGGATGCATTTATTCGCAAATCAAATGACTATCAAATCTATGCCTAAGCTCGCCCCCCTTATTTTGGTTTCTTCCCCTTGCGTGTAAAGGCATCTCTATGGTTGCAACGGTGACTCGTACGTCAACCGCGCGGCGTCTGGACGAAGCTCTTGGTGATTGACCGTGTTGTTCTGAATTGAAATGGTCCAATTTTGTTTGTTTGATTGCAGTCTACATTATCATAGCATTTTACGGCGAATGTAAACATTCAGACAATTAAACGGATGGGTAAATATTCTAATTTGAAATCACGTTCAAAGTAAATATTCGAGTGGGCAATTGTAAATATGATGAAAGTTAAATATCACACAAAATTACAAATTGCCAATCCCTCGGTGCCAAACAATATAGTATCATGTTAGTTACAAAATCTGTCATATTAGAGATTTATTTACATAATATTCCCGCTTGACATTCATTTTTAAAAATTTGAACTTGTAAACTTGTGATCTTGAAAATAGTAAACTTTTAAATGCAAAAATGCTCGGTGTTCTCTCTTTCTAAAACTTTACATATCATAATATCTAGCCATAATATAAAATAAAATATATCGAGTTTTATGGGGACGGTAAGACGTGTCATTTGGTGCCACATACGGAATTATGTGACCCCATGGATTTTAAATCATACGTTTGGCGAAACAGTTTGATTTAGCACGTAGAAACGTACCGTAAGGCGGAAAAATTAATGTTCACTTTAAGTTCATATTTTACATGTATATATTTAAGATTGTTATTTTGCAGGACGACAGCTGTAAAACCCCTCCACCAGGTACGTTGAACCCAGCATAAACATCAAAAGGCAAATACCAAGTATCAAGGCGTACGTTTATAATCAAAACACTCGCTCGAGATAAACATTGGACGGAATGACACATTGAGATTTGTATTTAACTATTGTCCGAAATGTCAGCTGCTCCTTTGTAAAACCGAGCTCCCGCAATCTAATACTTCGGTAGCGTGCCGAGGATAAATTTGCGAGTCTATTTTCGTATTATTTGTTTTTTGCAAAATGATATTTTGGTAAATTGTACTGTCTTACCAGATAAATGTGTTTATATATCTATTAAAAAAATATATATCATAAGAAGTTTCTCCGGAATAGATGCTTATATTCAGAGAAATGATTTTTTGACATTGCCAATTGGATACACCGGCGTTCAATGGATACAGATTTCGGGTATACAATGGGCATTTCGACACACTAAAAGTTCAGCTCGCTATCAGAGATCCAGACAACTTGTTAGGAACTATGCTGGAAGTATACTCGAAACCCTAATAAAATACCGTGCCTATATCACGTGTTCGTAAAAACAATATAGAAAAAAGAGCAGAGTAGTTTTATAGTTTTGCTTTATTCTCTAAATATTTATTCTAGTCCTACCATTTTATAAAACGTTCTTATTATAAATGATTATTTTTTACATAACACTCGTTAGAGCAGGGGTTCCCAACCAGTCGATCGCGGAACAAAATTTGGTCGATCCCAATATTATTATAATTGTGAATGTACCACAGTTTCAAAAAGGCGCTGGGGGACTTCTTGATGAGTGATTGTGATAGTAGCCTATTTCTCGTGTTCAGATAGAGGTGTATATGTTTTTAAGATGTGTGGGTATACGAGATGTGCATGTGTATGTGTGTGTGTGGGTGTGTGAATATGTATATATGCGTAAGGGTGTGTTTTTATGTAATTATGTACATATGTGTATACATACGTACATATATGTATATATGCGTACATATATGTGTTTGTATGTATGGACATATGTGCACATGCGTTCATGCTTGTACATATAAAAAAAAAATGTATCTTTATGATCTAATCCTTACGCATGTCTTTTTCTCCTTTCTATCTTCTACTTTCTTATAATTTTTTAAATTTTCAGCAGGTTTATATACTAAATCCATGTTTACACTAGACTTCATACGAAGTAACTATACTCCATTGGTCACCATGAAATAGGCAACCGCCTAGTATGGTGATTTAATGTATCTGCTCCATGTAGATGTCTCCATTAAATATCATCTATTTTATAAATAAATAAATAAAAATAAAAATAATGATTATTATTTTCATATTTCAAATTAACAACCATGATTGAAAAAAGTGATATCTTGGTTGTAGGACAAAATGGTTTTTCTAGATTCGTGCTTATATGTTAATAAAATTATTCCACTATAAAATGTACTCTAAGTCCATTGAGAAAGTTTCTAAGATATGTGGAACTGTTAATTCGAATTGCCTATTGAAACTATAAATTATAATTACTTATGAAAGAACTAAAATATTTAAAACTCTGAGGTTGAAGACTTGTTTCTGACCTAACTTTTGTTTTTTACGTTGATAATGGTTTTATAGACAGCCCTGATTATAGTCAGCTTAATTACATTTAATATTCCAACTAGAACTATTCGATCAAAAATGTTATTCAACTGTAACAATAATTTCAGGATTAAGTCATTCAAAAACTCGCTTGTACCTAGACTTCACGCAGAAGATAATACTTTTTCAGACATAGTAGATATGTTCAACTGCACGGAATGCGAATACAAAAAAAGAAGAATATTATTGTATATATCCTCAACAATTATTAACGAGGCACGTGTCTAGAGCATAGTGAATGTGCTGTGCGTTTTGTATAAATTGTTTGTAAATTATATGGAGATATTATTGCTGAATTTGTTTATGAGACATATTAAATATTTAGTTGTTGTATTTCGTGAAGGCTATCTATTCTATTTATGTACCGACTGTGATGTGTTTTGCACCTGTGTCACTATTATAATTTGAATGTTTATAAAAGAATATGTAAAAGCCCATATAGGGCGTATACAATATAATAAATAAATAAAGCGGTTTAATGGTCAATGTTTTGAAGACCACAAAAAGCGACAGCAAAAATTCTTTGTTAGAAGACCCCCATGAAAATAAATGTAAAACGGGAAAAATAATCGTTTGTTTTGAATTTAAATCCTCGTTGTAAGATTATACGCGAATTATTTCCCCTCGAAAGTTGTGAAAAGGAACCGGAGAAAAAAACGTATTAATCCGCCTTTTGAGAATTACGCCGGCTTATGAAACAAAGGTGAGCCGACCTTTGATTCCCGAGTATTTTTAATTCTGAAAAGTTTGTAATAGTGAACAGCAAAACAACTCTCGGATTTCTCGAAGAAAAGTCCCGTTTCTCAGAATTCCTAGTCAAGATCCGCCAAGCAAAAGGTATAACTTAGGTTTCGAATTTCATTTAACTTTTTCTTTATTGTTGAAAAAATATTTTTTAGTTGTTGAAGTTTATGAGTTTGTGTTTCTTGGACTTATTTGTAGAAGCATTTTTTCGAATTATCTTTTAACATAGTTAAAGAAAACTCAGTTATCCCATAGATTAAATAAATTGAAGAATGTTGCCAGGCTGAAGAAAACGGTGGAGACAAGGGAAAAAATAAAGGTGATTGAAAAGTTTTGGTTATGTTACAAAACATTCATTCTTTATCATAAGACGAGCTTAAGGCGGAATGGCAAAAACTTTAACTCTGGAGTCTATAGATCGCTACTTAAAACACAGCGAAGTTAAAAAGAACATTTATTTAAAATCGATACTTACGAGTATATTAAGGATAAGGTACGATTTTTTTAACATTTTAGTTGTGTTTCGTAACCAGATCTGAAGAGTCACCCTCCACTTCCCGCACCTTCCTGTTCACCATATCCTACCCCTCCCCACTACCTTCAACCTCACAATATACCCAATTGGGGATGCTTAAGTCCCACTGGATCCAGACGGTTGGGAGCCGTTGAGACTCCTGTGGTATTCACGTGAAAAAAAAACAAGTGAAAAATATTGTATTTGCACTTTGTTCTGGATTTAAAAATACTTTCAGTAGCGCCCTATTGAGAGAACATGATTCTGCTGGCTTGTTCAGCAACTAGTCTTAATAGTCAGGTACCACCAACCTTTTTTCTTCCCATCATATCCTTGTAACGTTGAATATACCCTGTTGGTAACCGATGTTGTTTTTAATGTCTTATTTGAAAACAAAATTGCAATTTACAGAGATGTAACCATAGATTTTACAATTTCCTTTCTGCCGGCAATTAAATAACCGTGGCATCCAACCCTACTAGGGTAAGTACGCCTATTTGTCAGGAAAAATGCCATCATAATACCATTTCCTGTTCTGACAGAAAGGAACCAAGTTAACATTTTCTTCTAGAGAGGTAAAATTCTCGAATTTAAATTGATTCAATTTGTTTCCGTATAAGTTTCCAACTAAGTGTTCAATATACGTAGGGTGTTCAATAAATTCGTAGAACATATAAAGGCGGTGTTCTATTGATTTACAGGTTATTTTATTTTGTAATGCCAACCAATTAATTAGCGTTCATCTGATGATTTGAATTCATTATATTCAAACAGAGTTTTAAGATCAATCTAAACTTTTGTAGCACAGCTATGAAAAGGACTCTCTTCCTTGACTTCTGCACAACGTTGTACACGTGCGAACTCTGGACAAACTATAAAAAGAGTAGTATGGAAAGTCTTCGTGTACAGTATAATAACGCCTTCCGCAAAATATTTGTCCTCCCCAGATACTGCAGCGCTTCCAGTATTTTCACGGAGAGGCGACGGTTTTGCAGCCCTTATAAGATTCAGGGTAGCTAGAATGAGGGAAAGAATAAACAGCTCCTGGAATATCCTCATCAGGGAGGCCCGCCTCAATCCAGCCTCCAGCATCGACGCATACTGGAGAAAGATATTGGCCCCTCATAATTTAAATACCGCAGCACCTTAAAGGCGTTATTTTGTTTGATGCATTTTTTTTGTTTATTTTTGTTTTATGTGTGACGTATCATTCACCTACTCTCTTATTATTATTGTATTTTTTTAAACTTTTGTATATATTTTGTAATTTTTTTTTATAGCTGTTACATGTACTCGTATATTTTGTATGGAATGTGTGGGACTGCACATAACCTCCCCACATACCGGAATAAACATTTATTCTATATTTATTATTTATTTATTTAAATAGATAAAGGGAGGAGATACACCGTCAGAGAAGTTAAATCTCGGTTCATCGGTCGACAAAGATATGACTTCAGTTTTTTTGGTATGCACAAGATTTTTTTCCGTATTTATTTGGAGTAGGGAAGGTACAATCATCAAAGATTATTATTTTGACCACTTGGACAATTTACGCTCCCCATTGATGAAAAACAACTCGGAACACAACGTAAAAAAAAACTCTTCCATTGCGATAATGCACCAGCTTATTCATCAACACAAACAGCCGCCAAAATCAATTCCATTTACATCCAATTTGTTTCCCGTGTTTCTCATAATTCATCAGACCAGACCTCTTCCAAATTGTATCTGTTCCCACAGTTGAAATATTACTTGCTGGAACGTGATTTCAGTTCATATGCGAAGAAGTCGAAAATATTCAAGAGTTTGAGAAATCGCAAATAAAACCGACATAATGACACTAGAATATTGTCGAATGAAAGGCGTGGATCTTGAAAGGGATTATTTTAACAAATAAAGTAAAAATTACTTCGCCAACCATTGCCTTTATATTGAGTTCCACGAACTTGTTGAACTCCCCTCGTATTTTAATCTAAATATTATTATGTTATGAACATCTGTCCTTACGAGGCATCATATTTCATAACAGACACATTTAATTATTTCTAATTTTGAAACTGTCAATTCATGTTGGAATTCCATATTAAAATGATTTTTTTTTTATTACAAAGGTTTTTTAATCAACGAAATTAATTATAACAGATACAGTTTGAAAGTAACCACAAAGGAATATGATATCAGTAGAACGTCATAATAATAAATTATGATTTTTATTTATAAAGGACAACATGCATGAGAGTATGTGTCTAACATGCAACATTTCCTTGCAGGGTGGCAGTTGTGGCACAAACTCCTTAGTTTATTTATATTCTCCCGGAGTTATAATCTCGTGACTAAAACCTTTATTCGCATGTGATATTAATAGTATGTATAATTTAAAAATTAATAGAAAAATGTTGAATTATATACGTTTAAATTTTAAATGGTACACCACAAACAACTGTCCGGTTGACTCACGTTGGAAATAATGGTAATCACTTTAGTTTGCAAAACAAATTTGTTCCATTTTTCATTACATGAAAGCATTAAAAGCTTTGCGTAAATTAAAACTGTGCAGAACGAAAAAAGTTTGCGAAAGTTGAAAAATGTGCTTCGTTGTACATAATTCTTTCGGACTTACAATTAAATTGGAATAACTGAGCATGGATGTAAGAGCCACTAGAGGAAACTCAATACGTATACCTAAGTTAAAGCAATATAATAAATTACCAAGGGGTTGAAATACTTCTCATCTTATATTTGAAAACTTTTAATCTTTACGACAAATTTTGACTTTGTTCTTATTTGTCTCATCACTCACGGGTCGTGAGTGATGATAATGATTTAATTTAACTTCAGTTTTAAAACAAACAAGATTCGGATGAAAGCGACTTTTCAGGCAGCAGCCCTAAATTATAATAATTAAGCTTGGGAAAACAGAATTTCTATGGATATATTACAAATATCCCTTAAAAACTGGAAGTTTTATTAACATAATTTTTTTTTTAAAGATAATCTCTAATCAGTCAACAGGCTGATAATCAAATTATTTTAAATTCCCTCGATAGAATAAAATCGCTAAGTATTCTCCGAGAATTAAAAAAAGCGGGGTTTATTCTGTTATTGAAAAAAATCATAGTGGTTCTTTCTTGAGATTTTTGATCTATCCTTAATATGTCGTATTTTATATTTTCTTCAAAAGATTTGCAGTCTCTTTGTGGCGTCATTATTAATAAATTAATAAGAATATTTTTTTTAGTGTTTATCCTGGATGAGGAAAGCTTTATTTTGGAAAAATGTTGATATTTATATATTAAAAAAATGGTGTAAAGAAAGTTTTTCTTATTAATTTTTTTGATATTTTATAAATATTTATATATATTTTATGTTAGTAAAAAATCATACATGTACCAATTTGGAAGATTTAAAAAAAAATCATTGCATATACTGTTTTAATTATTTATTTATTTATTAGTAGGTACCTACATCTATATAATTTTACTTTGTCTCACTAGGGATATCCTGTGTTGAGACGGACAAGTTTACTAAAAAAAAAATATTACGAGTCGTTTACAATTTAATTATAACAAGTATATATAAAAGTTATTGGAAATATAGGATTCACATAGAAGTACATAAAGGACGAGTTGACTGGTTATTGCATGGCCTTTATTGATTATACTCGTACATTGTCTCGTGGCGATTTAAAAATGACTTAAACTTTTGATTTTTATTGTTTTGTCGGGTAAGTTATTGAATAAATTAGGCGCAAAGTATCTGTAGTAGCAATATATTTAATAAATAACGATAATTATGCCACGTTCGAAGACACGGAAAATTTGATATAAACTGACAATATGATGTTCTGGCTTCTGTTTTATCTCCCTTCTATAACATGGGTCTCTTTAAAAGCAAGGTTCACTCCTCTCTTTCATTAAAAAAACCCTTAACACAATATCCCCATAGCCACTTGGAAGAAAAACTCCCTCTGGGCCCCTTTTGTGGAGTTAATATAAATTCATCCAGGTTTTTGTAATAGTTTTAACAAAGTTCATGTATTCTGCCATAAAATAAATCTGGCAAAACAAAGTATCGTTGAATTCGAAATTCCATTTCATCCTTAAAGTCCCGATCGCATAGTCATGACTTCAACAACAAACATGATATAAATACACGACTATATCGCACAATAAATTCCGTTCGCCAGGATCATTTAATAAACGAGTGTCATTATATAGAGTCTGTGAAGACATTCTTTCCATTTTCTTTAGCTGGAAAGTAAACTTGGAATAAATGAGCATCATTATATCGAGTTCTATGGTGATACCGCCGACATTCGCGGGCCGATATCACTAGAAGCTCGAAGCTCAAAGCTCAAAGTCTGGTAAACTAAAGGGAAAATCCAGGAGCTTAACTTTTCAAAGAAAGGGGACAAAAACGCTTCTGCTCAGATGGAAGTGGGAAATATCTTCGCAGCTTTGAAACAATTTAAATGGTCGTTATTATTTGTGAAGAGGACAGTAATTCTAAAGAAAAGTAATTACATCTTACAATTTTTTTTTTAAATCAGCACCGTCATCATCAAAGAGCCCTACACATAAGTTCTTATTTATTTCTTATTAGATACACCAACTCTGTAATTGACAGGTGTTGAAGTGGGAAAAACACACTAGTAAAAAGATGTGCAGGGAAAAAGAGCAGATTAATGAGAACTTGTCGAAAATGGGGCCATACGTTCAAATTGAATAGTTTTGATTATTTCCGCAGAGCAAATAATATATAGAGATCCCCTAACACGCAAAGGGAAGAAACTAAAATAAGAGGGGCGGGGGCGAGGTAGGCTTGCCGCCAATTTAAGTAAAATAGAAACTAAGTAAAAAGGTTCGGCTTATTTACATAAACCGAATATTTCGTAAGGGTATTTAGATTGACTTTTATAAATGCTTTGTAATTTAGTTACCGCACCCAAAATCAAGCGAAACAAACATGGACGACAGTGAACTAAGCTGGTGCCAAAATTTTTGTTACGTGACGTTTGCCCCAAGCCGTCTAAATCGAAATTAGGGCAAGTCTATTATGTCTGATGTCAGTGATTATTAGATTATTTGTTGATTTTTTTATGTTACTTTTACATTTTTATATCGCCGTTTTGTGAAATATTCATCGGTAAAAGTAGCAAGGCGAAAGGAAAAGTGAGGGGATAAGAAGGGGAGGTGGGAAATTGCGAAATACCTGATAATTCAAAACTATTTGAGAGTAATTTATTTTAGGAAGAATTTGAAAACAATATTTTTTGGTAGAATGTTCTTCACTCCGTATAAATTGTTGTAAAGGGGAGTGATGGGAGGATTTAGACTTGAGCTTTCTAAGATGGGGAACAAAAAACGTTTTTCCCGAGTCAGACGGTAATGAGCACCATTTTCCCAGCTTTTAAGACAATTTTAATGATCGTCATTTTTCGTGAGGAAGTCGGGATTTATAAAAAAGAAACATTTTGTATGTATCAATTTAGGAGTACGCGGCACTACCATTTGTCAATATTCTCCTTACTATTCGGAATATGTGTTTTGGTATTTTATTTCTCTTTGAATAATGAGATAATGTGGGAAAAAAATAGTCTTGTTTTTTATACTTGAATCGATGTTTCAAAATTCCGTAGCTAACAGTAGAAATGGGATTGCGGGATAAAAGTCGCTGACGTCGATATAAAAATTCTAGGCAGAAAATGTGGTATAAATTTCATGACGCCGGAGCTTACCGTACGAAAAACATATTTTCCCCTGCGTAAGTTAAGACTAGTAGTTACTATCTGGCAGTGGCGGCTCGTGATTTTTGAGTGAGCTAGAGTGCTAAGAAAAATACGGCATTTTTCAATCATATCACTCTAGCTCACTCAAAAGTCACGAGCCGCTCTTGCTATCTGGTTTTTCCCGGGTGTTTCATCTGTTTTTTTTTTCCAATTGTCCGAAGAAAATTTTATTTTCAGTTATTCAGGGGCTACCAAACTCAACAATATGGAGGAGTTTGATGAATTGTGCAGGTCCAGAAAGTGATTAATACGAATAAGTATATCTATGCTTCAAACAATGATTTTTGTACAGTAGACGTAAATAATTTCCCTTACAGCATATGTCATCTTTAAGGGTGCTGTTGAAGTTACTATAGAGTCTATACTATAGAGACAGGAAGAAGTGAGTCTGCATCTTGAAGAGACCCATGTTATAAGAGGGAGGACATTCAGAGACTGCGAAATCATCCAACACAAGAACGAGTCACGTTCTCATGTGATAAATGGCAACCATGTACAGAGGTTGGGCGCGCGTTTGGCATGTTTCCCGACTGGACACCGGTGCCGAAGGGATCAATAATACTAGTTTCTCGGAGCATCTTCCATTGAAATACCTATACAACAAAGACAGCATTCCCACCTGACGTCTGTGCTCCAAAGAATTCAATGCGTTTGTATAAATTAATTGAACATCAGTTTTGTGTGTGGTAAAACAAATGTTGGATAGTCAATAAAATCATAACGGATAAGTATGTTAAAAACTATCTGTTTGACGTAGAAAATAGGCAAAATAATATAAAACAATTTGGATAAAATCTATTTCAGAATAATCAATATTCAATAGACATAAAGGCGGGAAACATTCTGGCATAATAGTATGTTCATTACATTATATTGGATATCATTTCAGTATCTACGAGTATTTCAGTTGGCCGTATAAACGCCGGAGCTGAGCTATCATCACGAAAACCATCGTATAAAGTTTCAGCTATCGGTTTTATTTTCGGGCGATTTAATTCCCGATCAATCAAAGTCGATCATAAAACGGTATCGATCCTGTCGCCACGGTCGCTTTGCCTTCGGTTTTAGATAAATTATAGATTTAAAAGGATGCAGACCGACGATGATTGAAATGCAACCAAAACATTTTAGTAATAATAGGCTAGAATCCCTATTACTGCTATCAAATACCTTTAAACATATATAATACGCCGAGCTTCAGATATTTTTTCATACATTGAGATGGAAATATATTACACAAGCGCGCTCTAGCGGCCCGGGTTGTACAAATTGGTTTAGGTTTTCTGTGAAATATGTTCTTAATCAATTATAGAAAACGAAAAACTCATAAAATAAATATTACGCAAATGTACTTTAGGTTTGTACTAATAGTTATAAGCCTCGCTGTTCGCGCTCGATCTGGTGATTTGGAAAGGGAGTGATATATTTACTTGTTTAATAAACTGTGCAAGATTTTCTTTAATTTCTTATATTTAACCCTCTTTTGGCTTAGCATATCACAATTCGTACAATATATGTATTTTTTTTTATATATGCTTTAATGGGATATATATTTTTAAATATCTATTTAAAGCGTACATAAATAAAAATATGTAATAATGACAAGAGTGGTCGTTTTACCCAAGTTCACTTTGTCCATAACTTTTTTTTTGAGATATCGAAAAATTCGTTTTACTGTGGATATCAACTCTTTAAATATAATAGATTTTTAACGTAAAAAAATGGAGACACCTCATCGGGGATGTCATGATGCCGCTGGATCCGGACAGTTGGGACTCTTATGCGGTATTTACACTAAAATAGGTTTTAATAACTAATTACACTGATTGACTAACCATCAATGCATCACAACACAGTCCTGACACACACTTTTAGTATTATTACGCTGTCTCATACATTTTCCGACTCTTTCCCCCGATTCAAATACATATATGATTAATTTGAACATGCCGTGTCTTTCTGGGGCAACCTCGACTTCTTCTTCCATCCACGTTGTCATTGTGTTATATTATATCTACTCCCCCCCCCCTGTTCATTTACTCTACCTGCCCAACTTTACCTTCAGACCTTTCTTTATAAACATACGAAAATAATTGAAAACAGGTGCAGTTTGAAAACCAGTGAAGATATTTTTTTACGTTTTACCTAAAATTCCAATACGTCCATATTATAGAATTTAAAAGATTTACAGTAGGTTTGAGGATATTTGTCTTTTGAAACATTGTACATTTTCCAAACTTACCGCATAGAATTTACAGATAAATCATTTATAATATTTTTTGCGTATTCATTTTTGAGTGCTGACCATTAAATAAGATTTGTTTATCCGTTTTCGGAGGATAGGTACCTACCAGTGGCGTGCATTGCTATTTAACCAATGGTGGGCTGTCACTTCCAGGTGCTGATTTAAACCATTACATCATTATGAAAAATCACGAAAGTCTCAGTTTTACGAACAAAGGATACCACTGCGAGTCATTTCAGTTATATCTGGTTGAAAATTACAAATAAATCTTTCTAGGTAAAACGATTATGACGTAAAGAAAG
Organism: Halesus radiatus; assembly: GCA_022606495.2. Lineage (NCBI taxonomy): Eukaryota > Metazoa > Arthropoda > Insecta > Trichoptera > Limnephilidae > Halesus > Halesus radiatus. The sequence goes on along the minus strand of JAHDVE020005319.1, from coordinate 157,714 downwards.
GGCTTTATGAATTTTTTTTCGTTTATATTCGTTTTTGTTAGGGTAAACACAGCTTTTCATCCCTTATGGACTGCACATCACTGGTACCTACTACATTATATTTGATTTAATTTTACATTAACACAGCTTTTCATCCCTTATGGACTGGACATCACTGGTACCTACTACATTATATTTGATTTAATTTTACATTAACCTAAATATTTTTTGCAATCTTTACATACGTACGTATGTTATGACTTTAATTTAATCGTTGGGGCTTCTTTTGTAGGCTTGTAAAAAAATCTACTTATTCGAAAAACTTTTTCGACTTTTCTTCACAAATTATAGAAGCCACCACGAAACTTCCGTTAGAGTAAGTAACACAATTTCTAATACGGCAAATTATTTTTTCATCGAATGAAAATTTAATTAATTCTCGAGAGATTTCTCCGAGTCATTTTGATTTTGATGGCCCTTTGCTCGGGAAATGCGGCCTTATTTAATCGAACCTTTTAACATCTCATAATGGAGGAAATCTTGGAACCGAGGTGAGATATAATGGCACTGATTTAATGGGATTAATTAAAAGAAGAACATAAAAATCTGTCATTATGAAATAAATATTACCTGTCACCATTATATTTTAGTATTCTCTGTGAGGGTAGACGAGACGCAAAATGCAATCTAAAATAAAACGACAAACTTTCGTGTGGCTGTGCTGACGTACTCGGGGTCGCATTGTGCATGTCCCTCCATTCCATTTACCTAACCCTAAATCTTCGATTGCACAACATCCGCTAGTAGACGGTCACAAGGATCTACTGAAACTCCGAATGTAGTAGCGAGTGAAATGTCATAAATGTCGATAAATACACGAGTCAAACCAAAAACATTCAACAACTAGCGACTAGCGATTTACGTCAGATGAGGCGATACTAGCGCCGCGTAGCGGTGAAATGGACGCCAAACCTCAAAATGGCGTTCAGAATTGAACATTGGTCCGTTTGATAGTTACCCCTACCTTAACAAACGGTTTGCAATCTTTAGAACACAGGCGTCAGGTGGGAATGCTGTTCTTGTATTACCGATATTCCAATGGAAGATGTTCTGAGGAACTGGCGTCGTTGATCTCTTCAGCATCTATGTATATTCGGGAAACACGTCGAATGCGTGCCCAACATTTGTACATAGTTAACATTTGTCATATGAGAATGGGTCGTTTCTACAACTCGTTCTTAAGTTCAAGAGCCCGGCTGCGGAACGAATTATTGGCCCCTGTGTTTCTCCTTCCCCTACATCATGGGTCTCTTCAAGACCCATGTTCACTCCTTCCTCTCCTCAAAAATACCCCCCATACTGCATCTTCAAAGAAGACATAGGCCCTAAGGGAAATTATTTTCCTGAAGGCTCCTATGTAAATTTAATGAACGTGTTCTAATCGAATCGAACGAACGTTTAAAAACTGCTAATTGAGTTACTCACAACAAACATCGCGCGATTTCGACGCTACTATTCGAATAGCATCGACCTAACCCAACAGCGACCCTCTTCTTTATTTATGCTCCATTTGGTCAATCACCACGTATGATCTGTTGGGTTCATACATCGATAGTAGGGTCAGGTTAGGTTAAGTTAAGAGTGACGCAAAATGCGGTCGCGGATATGTCGATATATTTCTAATGTATTTTGCTCATGCTTTTCGATTATATTTTGCGTCTGTATAAAAGACAAGTAGGTATCCAGAAATATTTTCCACTACCACCGATCTCCTACATTCTCCTCCACTTTAGTATGCTCAATAATGCTTTCTTGATCTCCACATTATTCAACCACCTCTCTCAACACTCCATCATCCTGCAGGCTTTTCATAAAGAAGCATTTTTGGTGGTCAGCTATATTCCATCCTGCTGCATCCCCTGTCCAATGGAGCCATCCCGTTTATATAAGCCTTGATACTGATGGCTTATCAAATAGTTGATACTATATCTTGTTCGCCACACACCGTATTCTACTTATCGGAAAGATCAAATACCCTTTCGTTCCGCCATTAATCTTAACGGCCCGTGCCAATGGACACTGTAACGTCTTGAATTGAAATATCATTTGAGATCGTAGTAGCAGGAGTTGACCTGTCTATTATTTTCTTGGTTAAAGTTTTTTTACGACGTGATAAGAGTTCACGTGACACAGGCCCATAATTATTAAAAATATGTATTTTACAATATGGATAATATTATAATAGTGATACTGGATGTTGTATGCTGATGATGCGGTGCTTATTGCTAACAGTATGGAAAATCTACAGTCCCTTGTATCTAGGATGAATGAAGTATGCATGAAGAACAAACTAATGATTAATGTAAGTAAGTGCAAAGTCATGGTGTTTGATAGAGAGAGTACGAAAACAGTGTGCAATATACAGTGGTGCCTCACACAACGAACTTAATTCGTTCCAGAAGCAAGTTCGTTATGCGAAAAGTTCGTTATGTGAAACGCGTTTTCCCATAACAATACATGTTAAAAAAAATAATTCGTTCTGTAGCATAAAATATGGTAAGATGACATAAAAAAAAGATAAATTTTTTGTTATTATTTTTATTTAGATACATCTAAAAACATAATAAAAAAACACACATTTTTTAATTTTAAGAAATAATCGAATCTTGCACATCTTCATCCATTTTCCGCTTTTTGGCCGATGGTGCAGTGAAAAACCTGTCCAAAGTCGTTTGTTTCTCTCTTTTCTTCAACATCTGCCGGAAATAACGGACAAGAGTATCGGAGTACAGGTCGTTGATCCTGTTTGCTTCAGCACACTTCGAAGGCACAAGCATCTTCCAAGCAGAAATGAGGGAGTTCGTTGTGTGAAGCGAAGTTCGTTGTATGAATCGTGAAATGAACGAAAAGGAAGTTCGTTGTGTGCAGCGTTCGCTGTGCGAGGCGTTCGTTATGCGAGGCACCACTGTAGTTGTGAATGATGAATACTTGGAACAGGTCGATGAGTTTTTTATATTTGGGAAGTATGTTTATGAGAGATGGAAAGAATGATGGGGATATTGAAAGAAGGGTGAATGCAGGAAACTCCATTAACGGACGACTGAACGCGGTTGGCGCTAACAAAAAGTTGTCCAAAGAAGCGAAGCTAGCCGTCCACAATGGAGTGCTGATACCGACCCTGATGTATGGCAGTGAGGCATGGAATTGGCAGAGAAATGATGAAAGTAAACTGAATGCCGTAGAAATGAGATCTCTGAGACGAATGTGTGGTAAAACCATGTATGATCGTGTGAAAAATGTTGAAATTCGTAAAGAATGCAAGGCTGAAGAAAGCGTAATGAGTAAGATTAAGAAAGGGACGCTAAGATGGTTTGGGCATGTGGAGCGAATGAACAAAGAAAGGAGTGTAAGAAGAATGTATGACGCGAATGTGAATGGAAGAAGAAGCCGGCGACGCCCGAGGAAGACATGGCACGATCAAGTGAATCAAATACTTAAGTCGGGCCATGTCAGAAGTCGAAATAATAGAAAAGAATGTATGAGACGATGTATGAATGTGAATGAAGCAAGAAGTGTATGCCAAGATCGATTTGTTTGGCGGTCCGTCCTCTCTGCCTACCCCTGCGGGGAAACGGCGTGATGGTTAGTTAGTTGATACAGGAGTAAATATGGAGCAAAAGATTAGCACATACAAACTGAACCGATGAGTGATATTAGAATGGAATATGTTTACATTAGTACTTATCAGTAGCGTACAGTCCATAGAGGTTAAAAAGCCATATCTATCCTAAGGAAAGCGAACCATAAAAAATAAATTTAAAAAGGTGAGAAATTTCTCAGAGAAAACGATTTTTTCCGTGAATTTGATAAACAACTCATTTATTCACTTGGCCTTAGCAATCACAATTCATATTTGAACTTGAAAAACAAACAGCCTACCTATCTTTGGTCATAGAGCAATGCAAGCCACTGGCACTTATTAAAATATGTACGCTATTATAACTTTCTCGTATCTACATTCCATGCAGTTGAACACATCAACTATCTCTGTGACAATATTACCAGCTGCCTGCACTCTAGGTACAAGCGACTATCTAAATGATCCAGTCCTAATATTATTATTATCCTTACTCTAATTTAACCTTTTTACGTGAATTCCGCACAAGCGTCGCAACTGTCCGGAGCCAGTGAGACTGGAATCGCCAATTGGGGTTATGAGGCAAAGTGGGAAATGCCTGGCTATTTAGATTTGGTCACCAAACACTGCTAAAGCCATTTTGAGCAACGTTACAATTCTGAATGGTGTCCTTTCTACAGAGCGATAATGAGAATTTCTTCCAATCTGGAACGTGGCGCAAATATGCTATACATTATTTTTAATTAATTACTTGTGAAACAACACAATAATTAAATAAAATTTATTTGCGTAGGCCGGGATTCGAACCCGCGACTCGAGATTCGTAATCGAGAGCCGTACTCCTCGACCACGGAGGTCGTCTGTAAGCAATTTTGAAATAAAAATAAAAGGTTTTCAACGAAGATATATGTGAAATTAATCAATAAAGTTTTTTCTTTCAGTTTTCTGAGACAAAAACACGAATATTTACGATAAAGATATATGCAGTACCAAATATTTTGATTAATTCTAAAGTTATTGTTTTTTGTGTAATTTTCACTGCAAGCCTTTGGAGCCATATAGCCTATATAACCTATGTTATTTTCTAAGGCTTTATTTTCATACTAGACATTATTTTCATAAGTATATTCACAATATACAGGATAACAAGATGTACTCGCTGTAAGTACTTTAAACCAACGATTCCAAAGCTAATTTGGAGTTAAACTTGTAGATAGCATTTTAATCTCATAAGTATAAGCTGAAGAATTGCTGGTTAAATCTGTCAGATACTTCTTGTCGTAGCATGTATAAAGCTATTTATGAAAAATCATTCCAGCTAGATGTGAATATAACAGAATATATTTTGACTGAATTTAAAAATATTCTTTTTTACGCGAAACATGGAACACAAAGGATTTCTTTGTGTTCCATGTTTCGCGTAATAAATGGGTTTTACGAAACAGGCTTTATAGGCCTGTTAGAATATCCATGAATAATATCCATAAAATAAAGCTCCGCCAATCTGTTAAGGGTCCATTGATAGAATACACGAGATTAGCCTTCGGGTACAGCAATAAGCTCACATGGATCGAATCAACAAAGCACGAAGATTTGACAGCTAAATAAGCAATACCAGACCGCTAACTTTACTTGTAGGTACTTGTAGCGTAAGTTGTCATAAAAATAGCAACGTTTAAAGCTAATTGATGTACAGTTTGATAACAAAATCGTGAAATGGTGGCAGATCAGCCTTGACCCTGGATTCCAATTATAAATGTATTAATGGTCAGCACTCAAAAATACACATATTGCAGGTTGTTAAATCGATAAATACTATGAATGTTTTATCTGTTAATTCTATACGAATAATTTGGAAAATATATACGGTTTCAAAAGACAATAATCCTCAAATATATACGTACTGCAATTTCGGGTAAAACGTTCAAAATTGTTTTCACCGGTTTTCAAAGTGCACCTATTTTTAAATATTTTGTTATGTATTTCGTGGAATTTAAAGATTACTGGGATTACTGTATTTTGAAACCTTGTACTTTTTTCTAACTACCGGTATAAAATTTACAGATAAATCATTTGTTGTATTGCTTTAGTTAGCAAACTACGAAGTGGTGTTTCGGGCCATTTTTGAGTTTTGGCCCTTAAACTTTTTTTAATTATTTTTATTATTATATTTAATAAAAAATGATGCCACAAAGTGAGTTCGGATCTATTGAAGAAGAACATATTGTTATTGTTCAAAGAAAGGATCTTTTCAGTATTGCGGAGGTTCTTCTCATTTATCTGATTTTTCTTCATCCCCTTTCCCCTTCCTCCCTTTATCTTTCACCCCCCCTAATGCCACCCATCCCCAATTGCGGCTCACTAGCTCGGGGCAGTGTGTGGTATTCACCTAAAAAGACAGGCTAAAAGCTCCGTAATAATATTTATATGAAGGTCGACCCTCCAATTTAGGTGGAGAGCTTAGTGAGGATTTATTCAATCATCTTTAGTCGTTATATGTAGGGGTGATTGATGAAAATGCTCGGAAAACTAATTTGGCACCCACGCTAAGTACATTTTGAGTACATTGAGGCCCTTTTTGGGGTTATGCTTACCCTTTGCTAGGATTAAAATGTTGAAACAATTAACGAATTAAGTTGGCAATTCTCATCAGAAAAACCTCAACAAGTCTCTCATTGGATTTCCAATAAAAATAATATTTTATTTGCCCACACGACTATTTAAATCATTATTTGACTTCAATTACAAATGGCATTGTCCTAATATCTATATAATATGGAGACGGATGTAATGGGTTGAATTTCAAGTAATTAGTCGATTGAAAGAAAGGGTTTTATGATTTTCGTGATGTACATTATATAAAACACATTTACGAAAGCGAAGGAGAATCGTATAAAGCGATGAAAAAAACTCGTGAAAATTATAGAATAGAGATTTAAACGACGAAAAACTCGTGACAACGACGGAATAGTGGTTAAAATGACGAAAAATTCTTGACAGCGACGGAATAGTGGTTAAAACAACAACAAAAAAGATGTGATTACGGTAGAAAAATTAAAAAAATTACAATCATAAAATTACAACTCTCGGGAAACCGATACGGAAGAGCGAATAAATCAACGAACAAATTATAAAAACGATGAGAAAGTAATGAAACCGATGGAAAAAAAAAATGCAAATAATAGAAAACGACATCATGAAACGATAGAAAAAGGAGAAAATAAAAGTTTGCTCATGGAAAATGTGTGTTCCTTGTGTACATTTAATAGTAGACAAAATATGAGCGTGTTAGATCATTTAAAGGATTTTTATTTACGAAGATGTCTTATAGAAAGAGTAATTTATGCTCAAAAAAGCACAACGGTCCAAACGCTTTTTTTTTACTTTTGCCAAACGGTGTTCATAAATTAGCGGTACTTTCCGACAGGAAATGATTCTACACCATATTCTAAGATAATTTCATGTTCAAACGTTTTTCATTATTTAACGCGTTGCGAGGAAGATAATTACATGGAAATGCCATTTTTTTTGATCTTCTGAAGTTGTATTTATCGAAATAACCATGTATTAGATGTTAGATAATAAAAAATAAAACAAATCTTAAACACAGGTGAAAAAAAAAAGAATTAAGGTGATTTGTCATGTTTCTTAGCTAACTGTCAAACGCCATATATGAAAACATTTGAATGTGAAGAACACATGTCAAACACTTTAGTGGGTAGCTTGGTGTTGCCATAGTAATATTTTTTTTTAGTTTCAAAATAATAAATATCTACAATTAATGCCAAGCTTATTAGGTATTCATGCATTTAATACCTTAGCATGGGCCCCTCGGAATATACCAGGTGACCCCCAGGTGACCATGTGTTTTCTTCCCCGCTTATTCCCTGTAGGTAATTATAACTGATCGCATAATACATTTTCGGTTCATTAAAATGAAATACGAAATATTGATATCCACCTACGAAACTCTAAAACATAAAAATGAATTCCAAATGACGTAAAACTTAATAAAAACGTAAATGCTCGTCTTTCACATTTTACATCGAGCTTTAACAGCCAATGAAAGGGGATTTTAAGTACTGGAATCAATCCACAATTGTCCAAATTGACGATGGGCACCGATCCATTTGAGTCATCTCTAATGTCCAATCAGCTCGACAATGATCGCGTTCCAGACATTTCAAATCCTTAATTGCTTTACGTATTCCCTAATTGGGTTCTTACACTGATGCCAATCTATTTAGGTATTTATTTGAATTATTTGAATTTTTGAAGAGAGCTTTCAGATTAAAGATTAGCCAAGTTCATTTTAACAATCTCTTTATGGACAGATCGTATTACAGGCACGTTAAACGACACTCGTATAATAAAAGTCATTAAATTTCTAGAATGAATTCCGAAAAAAAAAATATTTCAAATCCATTTAAAAAAATGTATATACTTCAGACAAGAGGCTCCTTAGATAAATAATTTCCCTAAAATAATGTCATCTTTATGGACGTTACAGGGTGGGTAACTGCATATCTAATTAGTATATAGAATCTGATGATTGTCCAGAGCTGATCACTGAACAATAAATCGCCTGTCAGGTCACAGTTGATCTTTCAAATGTTGCCAGTAGTTGAATGTGGCCCGCGTATAAATATAATTTATCCTGGTTATAGTGCTTGGCTACACTGTAATAACTACAGTAATTTTTTTCTTCTATATATCCAAGACCTTCAAACATTCTTTCACGGTGGCTTGAAAAGTGCAATTCTCTGTTGGAAAGTGCGATGAAAACTAAAAGCATCGGTGTGGGGGATTAGAGGATAAGGTGGTAAAGGGGTGGAAGAACAAACAGGTGGTAGGGGTAGTAATGGATCGCCCCCTCGACCATGTGCGCACGTAGCAGGTGCCTCAATCCCAAAGGAGCCAGAGCATAAAAAATAATATAGAATGATATCTCGAATTGCCCGGGGAATTTAGTCTGTCATTTTTAGGTGGATTACCACTTAATGCTTTGTTCTCCCTAGCGAGAAAATGTGTTTTATTATTTATGATAGATCGTGTTGAAAATACATTGTTTCATTGTACTTCATATCACAATGGTTGTGTGCCAAGTAGTCCGAAGCATCAGGCGTCTGGGATCAATTCTCTGCTAATTAAGACCTCCATCATTCGGTGACCGGGTGAATCGGCACACTTTATAGAAGTGATATAAAGTCATTAAAAGTACAAAAAAAAACTAGCCCAAAAACATAATCTAACCTAACCTAATGAACATATATATATTTATATATATATATATATATATATATATTTTTTTTTTTTTTAAATTTATTATTTTATTAAAATGAGCTTTAAATTACTTTCTTTCATCACAAATGTTTTAATTAAGCGATTTTTACGATTTCCCCCGCATACAACGTGACATGTGTCGCACGCAGTGCGTTACGTTTTTTTTACTTTGCTAAAAAATGTCATTTTTAGCTGGAGATGAAAAATGATTTTTAAAACAATTTTAAGAGTTTATTATATATAATACTAAAAAATAATTTATAATTTTATTATTATTATTAATATTTATAATTACTTCTCAATCAAATTATGAAAATCAACTAGAAAGTTTGTAATGAAAACGATTTCTTTTGAAATTTTTTGTATTTTTTTTTTTTTAAATAATAGATCGTTAATTATGTCCCTATGCGCCTGTGTTACCTTTGTGGATGTTGGGTGGAGGGTAAAAAGGGTAACGGTGGTGGCATTCCCAAGCGGTCACAAATCCAAATGGTGACTGCGCCCAATGTTGCTTTGGTGATCAGACGCGAACTGACTTGTCAGCATTATACGAGGTCATTTCCGAATAATCTTGATATCCAATCGCCAGCGTTAATAGATGTTTTAATTGATAACAAACCTGTAATGTCTATATAATTTTTTTTTTATTTAAATTTAGGGATTTAAACATTTTTAATGTTAAGGTTGTCACAAATCCAAATGGTGACTGCGCCCAATGTTGCTTTGGTGATCAGACGCGAACTGACTTGTCAGCATTATACGAGGTCATTTCCGAATAATCTTGATATCCAATCGCCAGCGTTAATAGATATTTTAATTGATAACAAACCTGTATTGTCTATATAATTTTTTTTTTATTTAAATTTAGGGATTTAAACATTTTTAATGTTAAGGTTTTGCATCAGAATTTTGTCACAAATTATATTTTATTTTCCGGGATATTTTTTGATCGCCTTCAGAACGTATAGTATAATAGAGTGTGCGAAATAAATCAGTTTCGAGAAATAGTCGAAACTTCATTAATTAATCTCGACGGGATTACCTACTGGTAAATCTAAGACGTTCGAGTTTTCGTGATGAATTATCAAAATTATTTTCATGGTGATTATCAAAACATGCTAAACTATAGCCTACCCCTGGTCAAGGGGCAATTCACGCTACTGTTGTACACATTTATCATTTTATCTTTACCGTGTATCATTCCCTAGCATATTGTACACTCCCCGCCCGGTAAAATGTATATAAACGCTCATTAGATATTCCATAGAGACATGTCATTGGTACGATCTTTGTAATAATTTTCTAAAACGTTGTAAATTGTATACCACGTATTTTATTCATGTACTGTTTGTTTTTAAAATAAAATAAAAATAAAAGAAACACAATGTTTTTCGGTTATAATGACAGGAGTTGTAATTTAACGATTATAGAATAGGTCTATTCGTAACCCGTAAAAGAAAAGTCAATATCAATTTTTTTTTATTATATTTTTTAAATTTATTAAAAAAAAATTTGATACATACATTCACACAAACAAGGTACAATGATTATAAATAATTTTATTTTTTAAACATTAAATTATAAATACATCTGAACAACCTACGTGTAATGTATATAAAACAAAAAACCCACATAGGCAAGACCAGTGCGTGGGTATACCTGGTATCAGTTAGTTGCAGTTTATTAGTTTATTTGTATTAATACATGGATGTTGAAGGTAAGCTAAATAAAAGATTTTATGTTAATTAAGAAAAACAAAATGAAAAGTAGGAAAGAATAAAACATTTCGTTCAATTTTATTGGAATTTATAACATTTTATCATTGAAGATAATATTAACAAATCTCAATTAAAATATGAAATAGAAAAGACATAGAAAACAAGTCTCATTGAAGATGATATTGATATTTATGGGAGGAAGCAATCACTCCGTGGCTAGACATTATAATTTAAATGAAAAATGTTTTTGTTTTAAGCCACTTTATTTTATTTATATATATTTCTGCATTCGACCGGTTTCGGTTGGACTCAACCTTCTTCAGGAAAGTACACAAACTAAAATTAAAATACAGAGATATCATAATGGAGACAGAGAAAGTGAGGAAAAGAGACAGCACGATAGGGTAGAACAGGACAGAGCATCACAGAGGGCGGGGGGGGTTGAGCGGTAGATAGAGAGGTAGGGGGAGGGGAGAGGAAGAAAGCGAACATCCTTTTAAGTCCGATTTTAATTTGGCAATAGATTAATTGATAGAGCGCTAGTCCCGGACAGACCAAGATGTTCTGAGTTCGAGTTCCAAATGCGACCGTTTCCTTCTTGTTTTCTGTGTCATTTGAGATTTGTTAATATTATCTTCAGTGTTACAAATAATGTTCTTTCTTCAATTTTTAATTATTTTTATTGAGATTTAAAAACCTCATTTTAATATTTAATCATTGTAGAAAACAATATTAACATAACCCAAATGAAACATGAAAACGGAAAAAATGACAGAAAATAAAAAGATTTAAGTCGCATCTGGGACTCGAACCCAGGACCTCTGCCTATCCGGGGCAATCACGGATATTAATCCGAGACACTGTCTAGTTTGCAATTGTGTTCCTTTGTAATCATTATAATGATAGCTGCCAATAATATGGGATTAAAATGGAGAATAATATTTACAAATCTTGAATTTGAGATATGATATCCGCTGAAGATGACATAAATTGAACTGGTCTCATTAGCTAAGTTGGTTAAGCGGTTACCCCGGATAGGCAGAGGCCCTGGGTTCGAGTCCCAGATGCGACTGAAATCTTTTTATTTTCTGTCGTTTTTTTCCATTTTCATGTTTCATTTGGGTTATGTTAATATTGTTTTCTACAATGATTAAATGTTCTTTCTATTTGGGGGTCAATGTAAACTACAGTTCCTGACTTACAGAACTCACGAATACAAAAAAATGTACTGCATGGTAGCTATTTTACTCACAACTGACGCGAAATGACTACTTGGCGGCGCGAGCACTCTAGCGATCGTTTGCGCAACTATGAGCGATCTAGCGGTGGGATTCCAAACTTTCGGACCTCCTTTTACAATTGCCATATAGATCATTCACATACGAGTATATAACGAATAATTCAGGAAATATAGCGGCACGAACTTGAGTCCATCATTTTGAATAACCCTGTATATAAAACAGTAGAATTTTTACTTCACCGAGGTCTTAAAATGGTAGGTGGCTACTTCCAGTGAAATATATTTTAATTATATTAAAATATATTCGTAATCCCCGTCATGAAATTGCAATTTATATCTTCTCCTTTCGGGAAAATTCGGACGGGAGTGGTGGGATATATAAATCCTTAGTGATTAGAATTTTCTAAGAATGGAGCGAAAAGAGAATGGAAGCTAAAAATTTCAGTATGAACTTTGTATAAAGCTGAAGCTATAGCAATTTAATATTGCGTTTCTAAAGTGTTTTTTCGTACACTAACATATTTTTTGAACGAATGCCGACTGTATTTCCAAGTAGTCAAGTAGATAAATGCACGGCATAGAGGCACAACGAAGACCACCAAGATGAGGCATGTCCGGGCGCTGATTGTCCCCTTATACGGTGTGGAATCATAGACACTTAGAACTAGCGAAAGACGCACTCTAAATCTGATACTGGGGAAAAATGTTCAGGATTTCATTTCAGGACAGCCAGGCGCAAAAATATATCTATTTTAGAAGTGCTAGGCATCTACAATACTATTAACTGTCTACCTACAGTGTATTTATTCTAAGATACTTTGGACAATGCTCGACAAACTGAGGACTCAATCCTGGAGAAACTTATGGTCACTGACAAAGTGGAAGGCGGGTGAAGCATAGGAAGATCACCAATGCATTGGAGTGACCAAAGTTCATTTCACAGACGTTCGGAACATTGGTGTTCTTGGCTCTCCACGTATCGCAGGACCGCGTGGAGTGGAGGAGCTTTGTCCACCGGGGAAATTGAAGTGAAGATCACATCCTTAGCAATAATGAATCGAATAAAAAAAAGAAGTGGATAAATGCACAGAGTTCCCACACAGGCATCGTAGGTTCTATGCTCTAGCTAAGTCCTCCACCAATACATAAGCAACATTTTCTGCTTATAGTGGTCTTTCGAGCCGGATCAAAATGTTACAAACGCAAACTACCAACACGAAAATTGTGGGGCTACGAATGTAAATGTATTATGTGGACTGTAAACAACGACGACAAAATAATGATGGTTTTGGTTGATTGTAATATGGGATAGATTAAAAGTTTAAAGGGAGCAAGAAAAACCAAACACTTACTGAATAATTTCTATATGAACGAACATGCTACCACGAAAGTAGTTTTTCTTCTGGCGAACAAAAGAGCACTCAAAACAATCACTGTGTTATATTTTTCAAAAACGTAGTGTTTGATTTAGGAAGGTAAGGACTGGATAAATAGCAATTAAGGTAGGAACCAAACACATGGATGAATTAAAATATTTGTGGGTTATTCATAACCTAGGAAAACTTATCTTTATTTTTAGCTGCTTTGGAAATTTCAAGTGTAAAACAGAAAATAAATCATAGACATTTTTTTAAACTATAAACATTCTGAAGTACCCAGCGTTACCCGAGGTTATGATTTTTTGAAGAAAGGGTTTGGTTGTGATGTGTTACCCCTATCTCTACCCCAACCCAGTAATTTTCCCCATATTTTGGACGTAAATTGTGCAAAATTTTCATCAAGAAATACAAAAATTTTGCCGTAAGGGGTGGGAAATGGGGATGGAGTGGTTTTTTGAAGTCCTATGTAAACAGTGATCTTCCTCTTATTTTGAAGATCAAGTGTGTAAAAATTCGTCAAGCTCGGAATAAATTGTAGATTTGAAAAAAAACAAACACACAGATACTCTTCTTTATGTGCTTATATGGATAGAAGATATATATATATATATATATATATATATAGAATATATGGATATATAGATATATAGAAAGATTAATAGATTAGTGAGGTGGAACAGAAATATGTCGTTAGCCATTTTTTTATACATGTGTATGAAAAAATATATATAAAAATTCGCATTATATATATTATACCTCCATAACTTGCTTTCCTGATCTTCACTCCTAGTTTCAATGAAAAAATTACCCGCTCTATTAAACCCTTCTTATGTCAGACATAACGAGACAAGACGTTTCATGCGACTGAGCATAAAGCAATATTATTATTTCTTGTTAGAAGTTTCCACAAGAAGGAAAATCACGAGGCAGAGCACCGCCTCGGGACCGCCTTCTACCTCACGTCACCACAAAGCGAAAAGTTTAAAAAATTCTATTACAAAGCGTCGACGTTGAGTTTTGTAATCTCTCTGGGGTCAGATTATTATATATTGAAAACAAACAACCGCGTTTTATTATCGGAAAGGATAAACTGTATGTATGGACACCAGCCATCTCAGAACAGACATTGTCTAGTGAGGCGAGTAACGTAATCTGACAATCAAAAGAATGCTCTTGATGGTCGATGCGCAGAAACTCATTTTAGCGGGAGGCGGAGTCAACCGGAAGAAATCATCAATCACCGGGACTTGAAAAGTTCGCGTTATTTTTAAGCAAATCCACCTTATTTCTTGTGATTTTCCCTTTTTTCGCGTTAAAATGACAAATTTTGAACAAAAATCGAAAACGCGACATTTTCAGGTACCAATCACCGACCAGGTTTTCCGAAATATTCTGAACAACTTCAGCAAAGCTGCGCAGTATACGATGGGCCTGGCGGGTTCTTTAGTTTGCCAAGCTCTACGTGATGATGAACTCAGACAATGAAATTTTACATCAGAACAGAGAATTCATCACATTGAGCAATAACGAAATATGAATACCGTATCGCTGCCACCAATATCTGCTATATCTATATTACCAGCATTGAAGTAAAGTCTGCTCCTATTAAAAGCAATTTAAATCAATATAAAACGGTTTTTAAGCAATTGGTTGATTCACAGCAAAAAATAGATTAAAAAAATTATAGAATAAGAACTCATTACATCGGATTATTTTGATATTACCAAACTAATTATTGAATATGTAACCTTTTGTTCCAGACAATAGCTCATAGTCGGCTATAAGCTGATTTAATGGGGAGAGGGATTACGAAATACGAAAAACGTTTTTTTTTTTGATGGAAAAAAATTTAATAATTTTTTTTTTAAATTTACACAGGCTTAGTTAAATACGTAACCTTTTGTTCCAGATAATGGCTCATAGTCGGCTATAAGGTGATTTAATGGAGAGAGGGATTACGTAATACGAAAAACTTTTTTTTTTATAAATGGAAAAATAATTATTAGATCATTGAAGAAGATAATATTAACACATCCCAAATGAACCACGAAACCGAAAAAACAACAAAAATTAAAAAGATTTCAGTCGCATCTGGGACTCGAACCCAGGACCTCTACCTATCCGGGGTAACCGCTTAACCAACTTAGCTAATGAGACCAGTTCAATTTACGCCATTTACACCGATATCATACTTCATGTTCAAGATTTGTTAATATTATCCTCCATTTTATAAATCCCATATTATTGGCTGCTATCCTTATGATGATTGCAAAGTTTCTTCCCAAACTCAATTGCAATCGGAATAGAGTCTCGGATATACCTACCCGATTTTATTTACATGAGACATCTATTGACTTATTTTACAAATCTGGAAAAAAATATTCAATTTATTTTTTATAACTTATTGAAGTTTGTAAACCTCATTGTAATATTTAATCATTGAAGAAGATAATGTTAACACATCCCAAATTGAACCACGAAACAAAAAACAAAAAAAATTAAAATAAATTGATATTTTTTTTTAAATTTACACAGGCTTAGTTGAATACGTAACCTTTTGTTCGAGATAATGGCTCATAGTCGGCTATAAGGTGATTTAATGGAGAGAGGGATTACGTAATACGAAAAACTTTTTTTTTTTTATAAATTGAAATATATTTATTGGACATTTTTTTAAAATTTACATAGGCTTTAATCAAAATCAAATCAAAAATACGTGACAGTTTTCTGACAGGCCTACGTATGTTTTGCAAAATACTTTAAATATCGTCAAAAAATACGCCGCAGCCTTTTCTTTGAAGCCCCCCGAGAAGAAATTTTCAAAAATAAAAAATTACAAGTTTAGTGTATTAAAAAATAACGTACCGGAATAGGATTGCAATTATTTTTCTTCATTTTTTTATTATTTTGCAAAATAGTAAAATTAAAAATAAAGGACGGTCAGAAAAATTCAAATTTATTATTTAACCAACTTTTGCCAATCTAAATTTTAAAATAACATAATAAATATTTTTCTCATTAATAAGATTATGTTTATCGTATTGCGTAATAATATTATCATTATTTCGAATTAATAAATAATCCCTTTGTGACGTCGCTCCCCCCCTCATTTTTTAAAGCATTTTGGATCTTTATAGAGTAATTATTTATGAAAATGTTTTATTTCCCAATACCCAAAAAATTTTATCCAACTCGTAAGTATGTATTTTTGATTGTGTTACATGATCAATTTAAGTTTCTCGGTCTAAAATAATTTATTTCTTAACTGTATTCGTAAATGACTTAAACCTTATCATTAATATTTACCTCATGTAAAATATTTTTTTCATGTCTGAATATTTTTAGTGTCGATAATTCTGTACGTGCCTTGCAAAATTACGTTTTCTAACATAGCCATCAATCTGGCTTTAACAACTGCCAGTAAATTATATCGTTCGCTAATCATTTCAGTTTGGTGTCAGCGTTAATCTCGCCACCAGAACCAGGGTGGTTTCTTGTTAGGAGCTGCTTGAAT
The DNA here is from genome assembly GCA_022606495.2 of Halesus radiatus. Lineage (NCBI taxonomy): Eukaryota > Metazoa > Arthropoda > Insecta > Trichoptera > Limnephilidae > Halesus > Halesus radiatus. The sequence continues at coordinate 140,964 of JAHDVE020005319.1, read as the reverse complement.
GTTCTGCGCAGAGTGTGTGCTAATGGATACTGCGGTGGCGTTTTGTGGGAGCAGCTTTTCCGATCTGTGCCACAATTTATAGGCGTAGAGGAAAATAATTAGATCATTTCAGTATGAATTAATCGATTATTGAATATAATCAAAAAAGCTTTTGTTAAGAAAAAAATGAATTCACACAAAACCCTGAAGACAGTATCAGTATTGAAAGACCACCATTTAGGTTCGAAAAATTGCTTGAAATTGCAATGACTATGTTTTGTTACCATTTCAAAATAACCAGATACTTTCCACCTTCCCGCCTTCACTCGCATTAGTTTTGCATACTGCCACTTCCGTCACCCTCCCAACGTTCCGCAAATCAAAACGACATAGTTCCGCTAGTTTCAGACAGGTGGTAGCAATAATCACTTTAATGTATAGTATAACAGTCACTCGACTGTGGAATTAATAAATAAAAAAATTTAAATTCAAATATTAACTGTCCAATCAATGCCTAGTTATTTTTTGTTTGTTTGGTGAAAAAAATATTTAAACTTTGTCGGGTGCGTGCTGCGACAATCTGAAAATGATTATAGAAGGTGTGAATTCATAAGGAAGAATTTATCTCTTCAATATGCTTTTTCAATTAAAGTTCTTGCAATATATTTTAGTTAAGTAGGTACCTACGTATAAAAATATGAAACATTCATTGTTCTATAGATTTGAAATCCCCCCTCTCAACTCTCTCCTGCCTCACAAAATATACCAATTGGGAATGCCATAGTTCCACTGGCTCAGGGTAGTTGGGACTCTTGTGCGATATATTTTATATCCTTCCCCGAGATATAAAATGAAAAAAAAAATTGATGAGTACAAATCACGAATAAAAATCTGGCTGAAATGAGAGATCAATGAAACAACCTTAAAAACGACATAAAAGACGAACCTAATTAGACGACATCAAAGTAAATAACTCTAGTCGGCCTCAGCACAGGACCCCCTAGTGAGGAGGACTAAGATAAAATACTAAAAGATCAAATAGTGTACAAAATATAATAATTAGTATATCAATTTAGTCGACAATAATTTTTTTTTTTAAATATTCATATTAAAAATAAAATAAGCATTAAAAAGAAAGAAAAAACAGATAATTCTTAATATCCTATCTATAGGTTGAAGAAGAGAAAGCGGGTGTTTACAAGTTATCGAATTTCCCGGCATCAATCGTTGCCGCTGCGCGGGAAGAGGTTAACTTCTAATTCGATTTCTCGGAATTCTTCAAAACTCAATTTACCGAAGTTAATTCAATATCGAACCCGTATAATCTTCCCCGGTAAGTGTCCATTTCATACCGCCTTTACCTATAATGTGTATACTTCAGAATATAAACATGTACCTTTTACTACACAGCAGAAAATATACATGAAAACGGTTCCGATTATCGCTAGGGAATTTTCAGATAAAAAGAAAGTCGAATAATTAAAAGATATGACATAATCTTAACTATAAAGCAAAATATTTGATCTGAAACATCCAAAATTTAGACTTAAAACTTAAGATCTGGCGTCGTGAAATTTATGCAACGTTTATGTCTGGAACTCCCAAGCAAATACTATTTTCAGCATTTCCATGATAATGTAATGAATGGAGCTTTGAAATACATATACCTAAACCAAACTGTTGAAAAATAAGACAAGACGACATGCATAATTGTTTGTTCAATATATTTAATTTATCAGTGAAAAAATCTTGTGTTGACACTCGGGGGAGCCTGATAGAAACTTTAAAATCTTCAAAATATATAGTCTTAAATTTGCGTCAGTTAGAATTTTATAAATCGGAACAAAACTGTATTTAGCATTTTTCTTAACACCTACACTCACAGATAATGATAATCCAATACAGTCGCATATTCAAAATAAGGCCGTAACTTCCTCTTGGAAAAATTGGAAATTAATAAAAACTCTAATAATTCATAAGCTACTTTAATAAATGAACAAAATAATATAATGTCTTCTCAAATGATGTAAAATAACTTTGTGGGGTCATATTTATTAAATCAATAATAATTACTTTGTTTAAAACCACTGTATTTAATATGTAAATATCTACATGTTTCAGTAGAAAAGTTCCATGTTCAGAATAAATAATTTATCTACAAAAAATAATGACAAGTATAAACAAATAATGAGTTCTATTTTCTTATTATTCGTTTATACTTGTCATTATTTTTAGTAGGTAAATTGTTTATCCTGAAGAGGGTAGCTTCGCTCCTGAAACATGTATATATTTACTTATTAAATACAGCGGTTTTAAACAAAGTAATTATTATTGATTAAATTTAATTAAAATAACACCATTTTTTTCGCCACTTCTGGATAGGTTCAATCCAAGTTCAATTATAAACCATAATACGATTTAGTACTAAAGTTAACTCGCACATGGGGCTCACTTTCGCGGGTTACGATTAAAAGTGGGTCCACCATTCTAGAAGGACTAGCGATGTACGAGTAAAATAACCACAATTTTTGACAAGTGTATCTGTTTCTTCTTGTACGAGTATCTATGAAAGCAGGAAAATACTCTTCAATGACCTCGGGTGGGGGTTTTTAATGAAACATTTTTTTATGCAATAAAAAACAACTGCTTCTCTCTGGGGTACTACCCATCTTCTGTCCTTAGATACTACTTGCTATTAGGTGAACCTTCCTGGTCACCTTCTTAAAAACTACTGGCGAACCTTCCTAGTTCCCTTCTCAATTGCAACCGACCCTTCCTGGGCCCTTTCACAAAAAACTGCTAACTACCGAACTTTCCTGGTTCCTTTCTAAAATGGCATTAACTCCTCAAAGCAGTTGTCACGCTATTTGTTTCATTACAACGCAAAGAACATTCAAAATCATAAATTAAAATTTAAAATGGGCTATCCTACAAGTGTTAATAGTTAACATTGGAACCAGTAGCGGCTCGTGACTTTTGAGTGAGCTAGAGTGCTAAGATTGAAAAATACGACGTTATTGATGTGTTGAAGCCGAAAATAATTTTTATTCAACAACATCAAGAACGTCGTATTTTTCCATCTTAGCACTCTAGCTCCCTCAAAAGTCACGAGCCGCCACTGATTGGAACCATTGTAGTGAATCTAAACAGAAATGTAACTGGAGACAAAGGATTTTCTTTGAGGTACCCATGTAATATGAATTGCATAATCCCATAGTTTGTGGGAATTATTTAAGCCTTGATCGGGTACACGAAACACGTGTAAAATGATTTTATAAACAAAATGAGAACAAAAACCTTATATAAAGATGCAGAATTTCATACACGTGTGATAAAACTCCAAACACAAAATCATTACATAGTTCAACTATAACATTTTTTCAACAACCCTATAAACTAAAATATAACATATACGACATAAAATTACATTAAAGAAATACACCTAGTTCAAAACAATATGAAATTATTATAATTCTAAACATATCGTAATGGGTGGTGAGACATTGTGATCATAATATACCAAGCCAGAAGTTAAAGTATCTTATTTTTGGGTGACTAAATTATTTCGGAGAGTAATATCACATTTTTGGAGCAAACAGAATCCCTCGAGTGTCAAAAAATGATGAAATTAAAAGCACGTAATTTGACGTTTAAAGATCACACCGCACTTAAAGTAAAGAGGGAGAAACTCATTTGCCAAGTTAATTATTTTCCTCCCTCGATAATCCATCACCCCTTCGGCAGTAGGTGCGCCATTAAAATGATCTGCAGCATAATTAGGTAATTTCGGGCGTGCTTTTCCCGTTTGCACAGACTGTAATTTTAACCAAAGTACCACCTACCAGTGCTGTGCCGTCATGCCATATTGATGGAAAGTCGGTCGGTGGCGTCGTTGGATTTTAAAAATAATTATTTAGTTAGTTTCCCTTTGGTCGCCTGCAAAGTTAAGCGTGTCAGGTCGTAGTAATAGGAAACATATTTGGATGATCTGTATATTGAATTTGCCGTTTTTGTAATAAATCACCTCAAGGGCGCTGTAATGTTGCTTACATGTTAATCTATGCATTGTTATGCATGCGCTCCTTCATACTCACGCATTCGGTATCTACGAATTGAACAATCTAACGATGCTGTGCGATTTGCATACACTGATTTACTGGGTTTTCCACTTCATCGACAGTTTTACCGCACGAAATGGTATTTTCATAAATTGTTTTCCAAATTATTGATAAAATTCTCGTAAATACAAAAACATGCCTTGCAGGACAGATTTAGAAGAAAAATTGAAAAATGCTATTACGAGTAGTTTTCTCTTAGTTTTTTGTTTTTGTTTTTTATGGTCTGGTTTTTTTTCTATTCTCTTTTAGTATATTATCTGTACTTTTTTTAAAAATTGAAATATATTTATAAATTGATATTTTGTTGCAACTGACAAAAACTATACCATTATATAACAAAAAAAACTAAAATTATGAGCAACAGGCCACGATATGGTTAGTTTCTTAAAATGGGCTTCTATTAGGAATTGTTGACTGGACCTTTATGTTTACACACTTGTATTGTAGCTCATCCTCTATGCATCTATAATTTATCAATGTTCACATTTGATTTTATATCATTTTGTTTTGTTTATTTTTTTTATTTTATATCAAACGTGTTAGAATAAATAAATAAATACCTAATCATTGATGAAAATAATTTTAACAAATCTCAAATGATAAAAATACATAGAAAATAAAAGGTATCAGTCGCATCTGGGAATCGAATCCAGGACCTCTGTCTTACCGGGACAGCGCTCTAGCTACTGGGATAATGAAACCTTATAATTTTACGTATTTTTTTATATTTATTTTCTTTATCGTTCTTCCATTCGAAATTTGTTAATATTATCCTTATCAATGGGGTTTATAAGCTCCAATAGGTTATTCCAATAAAACGAAACAAAGAACTTTTTTTCCGGTTAATACGTGGGTACCTTCACCTAGGAATCGGTAGTTATGCACCGCACGCCCCTGTTGCCTACCTACGCGAGCCAGGCTCCACGAAGTGTTGGGTGGGAAAGGCGCTTTATTAAATTACCACCAACGCGCAGATTGGCTATTAGTAGCCATACGAGACAAGGGTTGGTTTTGGGGTGGGACTGTGTCAGGAGTACTCAAAAATTTTGTGGTCGGGAGCCACTTTCAAGATTAAACAAAACATAACGGGTCCAAATATTTAATCAATGGAAATGGACACATTGTCACAAAAATAGACATCAAAATCAAAAAGCAAGTCATTTCCGTCGCACAATATGCTTTTTCGACATGGTCTTCGGGGAATTTTCACAAACTGCAGATATAGTTAAAAGTATGTGGAAGATTAAAATTTTATTTTTCAGATTCTGATAATCGCATTGAAAGTTGTAATTTTTAAATTTTCATTAATAATTAAAGATTTGAAAAACGATCTAAAAACGCGTATTCCGAAACGGTAGGAACCGGCTTAAACATTATTGTCATGTACATAACGCTACTGGCTGGTAAGACGGCACTCACCGACGTTGGTCGGCGTGACGTCGACAACGCCATAGTCACGAACAAAAAATAACACGTCGTTTTAGCGGCATATCAAAAATGGCACATTTAAAATCGTTATAGAAAATTTACTGATAAACATAAAAATAAATTTAAAATGCCATCGTTTTCGTATTTTTTTCCTTAGTTTTTGGAGACAATTCAAAAACAATGAAAATACCCTATTAAAAACAAGATAAAATGTTAATATCTGCGTGATTCGAAAATGTAGAGGCATAAATAAATGACTGTTGATGTATGTCCAAGGATACATGCCGTATAATTTTTTAAGTAAATTTTTTTGAAGGAAGGTCTGAAATGGTACGAGCTGGAAAAATAGCATCCGTTAGTTTAATTCAGTCAGCTCTCTAAGATAGTAGGGGAATATGAAGATGTTCATTATGGTGATAGGACGAAATAACACGAGCGTGAATTTCACGTCCCACTGCCAGAATTTCACACAAGATCCCAAAAAATTACCATTTGATGTTTCCGTTGAAACAATTACGACTTAGATACGTTCATTTATATTTCGAATTTCGTAGTTCGGGAAAATAATCACAATTCCTCAAATAACATTCTTGTTTGGTGAAATAATAATGTATTGAAAACCCCTGATCAATGGTTTGTTTATCATGAATCTTTGAGTATTATGATATAAATGTATGAAAATGTATATTTAACAGGCTGTTCCAATAAGTCCAATGATAATAATAAAAATAATAATTGAATAATTTGTAAAGTGCCCTATTTTGTGAAAATCATCTCAAGGTTGCTGTACAAATATTGCTCTCTAGGCTATATTTATTGATATCAAATACGTGGCAATGTTGATATTAAAACGACGATTTTATGACTGCGTGTGGGTATAGAAATGAATGCGTTGATTTCTATAAAACTATTTCTTATATAATACTTGTTCTACTAAAATCAATTATAAATAAGCACGGCAGTCAGTGGTGGCTCGTGACTTTTGAGTGAGCTAGAGTGCTAAGATTGAAAAATACGACGTTATTGATGTTGTTGAAACTGAAAATGATTATTATTTTTTTCGGCTTCAACACATCAATGACGTCGTATTTTTCAATCTTAGCACTCTAGCTCACTCAATAGTCACGAGCCGCCACTGACTGCAGTTGTTGAACTATTATCAAAATATACAAAGAGATAAGTATAGAGATATTTATTTTTCAGATTCGAATTTGATACTAAATAAAACTTTTTCCTTGGAAGTTGATGTATCTACATAATGAGATACAATGAAATGTTTTTCTTCTGTTTTTTTTGATACCGTGCTTTCTAAAAATAGCAGAAATCCATGAAAATGACATTGAAATGCAGAACCTAAAAGCAATCAAATATGTCGGTCAACATCAGCGCACTCAAACCGATATCACTATATGTGCACCGAGAAACTACTTAAACACATATCTAAGGTATACATAGGAGTTAGTAGAAAGTATACAGAATAAACTTTTAAAACATTTACGCTACAAACACAACAAAACTACAAATAACATGTTACCTTTACAAAAACGTTGTACTTCGTCATATCTATTGTTTCTGCATAACCTGCTAAATAACTCACTATTACTCGCGCGATCACAACATATGCCCTCTACGAAAAATTAACAGACATTTTTCATGATTCTTTAGTAACATTCAACACAAATTTATAATTTTTTCTTAGCATGCTATTACTTAAATGCACCAATTTTTCTTTAAACTTTTATTCAGAGTCAATTACAATTCTTAATTTCATAACTTCTCTACACTTCTCCACATCATCTCTCCACACACTTTCTATGTTTTCATTAATATTAGTCACACGTGAATTCATTAGTTAAGAAGCATTCTCACCCCGGATAAAATGAATAAGATATTGTATGGACATACGTAATAGGTACTTTAACAATGTAAATTTTAATATACCAACCTTATCATTTGTAATAGAATGTACTCTGTATGTCAAAATAAACAAATAAAATAAAATAAAATTCATACTTACAACTCATTCACACCCTCACCTCAAACTCCACAACACTGCACACCAATTAATATTCTAAAACAGTTTTATTTTATTTTTTTAACACGAGTACCCAGTACCTACATATATAGTAGTCTAGGCGCCCCCGTGGCTGCCGGCTGCGTTTTATAGTCGCTCCTGATTTATCTCGGAAATATTGGGAAGTTATTAATTTTCCCGGTGTAAAAATAGCATAAAATAACCGCAATAATTTTTAGGTTACATTTATAAAAATCATATAATTTTAGTGTGGCCGTTTCGGGCTTAAATCAAGTTTATAATAAAAATCAAATAAAAACCCAAATATTTTAAGTTCAAATCTGTCACGTTGTTCTAAATTAACCCAAAAGAATCGGTCATCGGCCGAAGGCGTTCGCCACATGTGCTTGTTAAAAGACCTTTGCCTGTTAAAAGTGTCCCAGAGTGAATGATTTACAATGTTATTCTTTGAACTATGGTGATTGTAAACAATATCGTATACGACCGAGCTAGACAACTCAAACTCAAACTTAATGGTGAATGTGCTATTTTGAGCCTTTAATAGCAGCAAAGATATAATTGTATAACCTTGAACGTTGTACCACAACCGCAATCCGCAAAATTAGATTTCGTGGCTACCGAGAAAGGCGCAATAGGAAATAAAAACATTTGACGAGAAGATCTTCTGCTGTCACGGTGACCTGAGTTCTGACCTCCACGGAGCAGATCCGGTGCATCATGCGACCTGCTGTGGCCCGACCCCGACAAGGATACCACCGGCTGGGGCGAGAAATAGACGACACGCTGATGTGCTTTTTCCAGATCCTGAAGCCGGCCGACGAGCGCCACCTGGCGTACGGGCAAACCAACACCGAGCGTCCTATCACCAAAAAAGACAAAGAAAATTGGAAGAAAGGATCAGTACCCCCGGCCCCAGTCCCCACCCGCCGCCCAGCTTCACATAACTCATCATTTGTATTAGCGTCTTGCAATATATCGTAAGGAATAAATACAGTTAGCTTCTTTTTTTTTTTTTTTTCAATTAAACATGTATGAAAACTTAGACCAAGCCGTATTTAATTTTGATAATCTAACTGCATCTCTTTATATGGTCTATAAATAATGTGTAATGATAGTGTCCAAAAAAAATAAAAATTAATTAATATAGGAATAATGTAAGAATAGGAAGTAAGATTTGTACAGCGCCCTTGAGGTGATTTTACACAAAAACGGCGCTATAAAAATCATCCGATTATTATTATTATTATTATTATTTCAGATTACATTAGCTGTATTACAATGTGATATAAATACACTTCCTGGGCTTTACTTCCAAGTGAGTTCCCACACTACTATTTTGATACTAAAAAAAACTATTTTTAAATTAAGGTCATTATTTAACTGATACTATTATTAAAGTTCGCCATCGGTTAGTATATTCAGTAACCTTTTTGGGGTGGCGATTTGACGGTTTATAAATAGCGTCAAAATTTCAAGCTTTACCAGATAGCTAAATATATTCGTTGGCTAAAATTAGACAGCAAATTATCAACGGTAGATCTGGTACTGAGTTGAATTTGCAGGGAGAGGCCAGGTATTATGCTACTGTGGAGTGAACTTGATAATGGTTGAACTCGAAATTGAAAACCTATATCATATTATGATAATTTATGGAAAATAATATTTTGTTTCCAACTGGTTTTCGTACGTTTGATTGACAATATATTCAACATCATAAAACGAACACCTAAGTTTATAACTTACGCTTGTATAATTTTATGTTATAAAGTGGACATGAAGCCGGCATCACCTTTAGTTAAAGCATTCAAATGTCGAAAAACCACTAAATTCTAGCAGAAATATCAAAACTGTAAACAATGAAAAATGTTTAAATTTAAGAATAAAAAAACAAGTATCGTATTATTAAACAATATAATTTCGGTTGCGACGTGAGTACAGAGTATGTAACTGTACTTAAAACTCTAATTTTAAAATTAAATCAATTATTAAAAAAACAAAATTTCTGATCTAATTCTCAAATGCACAAATATACAGGTACTCGTAATTCTTATTTTCAATAGATACATAAATGAATTTATGCAACCGTTCTCACAATAGTTGGTGGTGTAATGGTCAGCATAGTTGCCTTCTAAGCAGTTAATCGGGGCTCATCTCCCGGCCATGGCAATATATAAAAAATAAAATTATGTTACTAATAATATATGTCAGTACTATAATTTTTTTTTAAAAAAAGAAAGACAAATATTTCCTGGTTACGAACAACATGACAATATTTTAAAATTTCCTACTACCATCACAGTAATCGGAATATATTGCTTATATCGCGATGGAGGACTTAGAGAGCCGAGGAATTGAACTCACGACGCCTGGGTGAGATACAAACGCTATGCCAATCCTGCCGGTCATAATGTTCTTAATATTCAAATACACTCAATTCACCCAACTGTACTCAAAATAATAAAAAAAATAATCAAAAACCGGTCAGTAGCTGAGTGGACAAATGCGTATAATTCCCACCCAGACGTCGTGGATTCAGGTCCTCTGTCATCCGTCATTGCACGAGCACTTTTTTGTGTCTATAATATGGTAAAGGATAAAATCAATTAGTATACGGTTAATTGTATCCGGGAAGGTTTCTCCATCAGATAATATTGAAATGCGGAAAGGAGTGTTATCTACTTCCAATCCAGGCCTGACCAAAGTGAATATTTTTGTTGTAATAATACGAATATTCATAAATTATACAACAGAGTTATGCAAAATTAAAATTTCACCATCGCGCATCGTGTCTTACCGCTTTTCAAAGCGCCAAGTTGTTTTATAAATATTAATATTCTCCAGATTATATAATAGAGTCGTTCTTCCAATTTCATCTCCTTCGCCGATGGCCTGGAAGTAACTTAATCAATAATTTATTCTAACCTGAGTAAGTTTGATAAAGGTTCACGAAAACATGATTATATACGCGACTACATCAAATATTGGTGCACAAATTCAGGCAGCACCTTAAAAGCCTGTCTCAGAAGTACACAAACCGTGCCCGACGGCTACTTGCGGCGCAATTTTAAAATTTGCTAAAAAATACTTTGAAAACGGCGAGAAGCAAACGCTCTGTTTTTAAGTACCTATTTAAAACATTTGTCAGTTTTAAAAAAATGATGCCCGGAGACATATGTACTCATCTTAATTAGTAATTTACGTCAATTTTTTTCTTCAAGTCACCTTCAAGGATTTTTTTTTCAATACATAATATTACGAAAACTTTTAAATTAAAACTAGTTTATAAATTAACATTTTTTTTTTAATCATTAATTATTTTTATTGAGATTTAAAAATCTCATTGTAATATTTAATCATTGAAGAAAACAATAAACCAGATGGTCCCAGATGCGACTGGTATATTTTTATTTTCTCTTGTTTTATTCCGGTTTCATGTTTCATTTAGGTTATGTTAATATTATTTTCTTCAATGATTAAATTTTTTTCTGTTTCTCTCGTAAAATTAACAAAATTCGGGTAGAACTTTGCAATCACACCAAATAGATGGCAGCCATATAACATGGGAAATAATGTAGAAGATTAATAGGTACCATGCTGGTACCCAATTCGTAGAAAAGTTAATGTAACAATATTGTTCTCTTAATATAATCTGTGTGCTATTTTCTGTTATTTTGTAAAATTATTAATATCAACACAGGCTTGTCCTAGTGAAGTTAAAAATTCTAACGTTCCAAAAAATACAATGTAAAGAAACAATAAATAAATAAATTGATAAAAATGGCAGAATGTAACTAGGTCTCGAGATGGCTCAATTGAAAGAAGCATTTGTCCCGGTAAGACTAGGGGATCTGGATTTGAGTTGATTGAGAGTTGTTGATCTTATCTTCGTCATTGAAGAAAGTTCTTGTTTGCAAATAGCAGTTATACGAGTATAGGAGTACACTGTCATTGTGGCTTGTCATAAAGAAATTAAATTAAACCAACACATTTTTTTTCATTTGTGGTGTGGTTTTCCAAAGAACCCTTCCCTCACCAGAATAAAAACTGTAATAACAATAAAACTAACTAACTAACTAACCGTCACACCGTTTCCCCGCAGGGGTAGGCAGAGAGGACGGACCGCCAAACAACTCAATCTTGGCATACACTTCTTGCTTCATTCACTTTCATACAACGTCTCATACATTCTCTTCTGTTATTCCAACTTCTACTTACTCGGCGGTCCCCGGCTTCTTCTTCAATTCACATTCGGGTCATATATTCTCATTACACTCCTCTCTTCGTTAATTTGCTCTACATGCCCAAACCATCTAAGCGTCCCTTTCTTGATCTTGCTCACTACGCTTACGCCTTGCATTCTTTTCGAATCTCAACATTTTTCATAGGATCACACATGGTTTTACCACACATTCGTCTCAGAGATCTCATTTCTACAGCATTCAGTCTGCTTTCATCCTTCCTCTGCCAGTTCCATTCCTTACTGCCATACATCAGGGTTGGTATCAGCACTCCATTGTGGACTGATAGCTTCGCTTCTTTGGACAACTTTTTGTTTGCGCCAACCGCGTTCAGTCCTCCGTTAATGGAGTTTCCTGCATTCACCCTTCTTTCAATATCCCTATCAGTCTTTCCATCCCTGGTAAACATACTTCCCAAATTCATAAACTCATCAACCTGCTCCAAGTATTCATCATTCACAACTATATTACACACTGTTTTCGTACTCTCTCTTTCAAACACCATGACGGTAAAGGCAGAACTAAATAATTATTATAAGAAGTAAAGAAGTCATTAATCACAATTTTTGGACGAAAAATAACGTCATCAATAATGAGAATATCCAATTGAATTTAGCACTGGTAAACAGTTCTCCTTCTCCCGGACACACCTTAACAATCCCTGTATGAGGGGTTGTTCCAAATACATCCGTTAATTTAGATTTACTGATTGATTTTTTGACGTATTTAACGCCTTTGATCAACCATAGCTATTAAATACTATTCTTGTTTGTTTGTTCCTGATGACTTTTCAAAGATCTATTTTATTTTTATTTAGTTTTATTTATTTTTAGAAATAAACAGTATCATAGATAAAATGAGTAATGTACAGTTTACATAGTTTTAGACAATTATTACAAGGATCAATACCAATGACAAGTCTCTATGGAATATCTAATGAGCGTCTATATACATTGGACCGGGCGGGTTTAGTACATGCTAGGGAATTATTTGAGGTATAGATAAAACGGGATATGAAAAGTGTGTGTGTGTGTGTGTGTGTGTGTGTGTGTGTGTGTGTGTGTGTGCACGTGAACCTATGCGTCTGAATTAGTGTAGTGAAGAGTTGTGAGTGCGCATTGATTAAGTTACGAGTTATGTTGTTCTTAAATGACGTTAAGAAGTCAAAAGAAATATGTTGCGATTTGAGCTGGTCCAAAGATTACTAGATGTTTGGAGAACTTGCTGCATCGTTTGTTTTGTTATTTAATGTGTAAAATAGTTTTATGTGGAAGGTACGTTTCGATGGTGTGACGATTGGGGTGATTACAAATCATCTATTTATTAATATTAAGTATTCAGTATTCATTTCGGCACACCGCACAATTGGTATCCACAGCAGCTAGCCAGTTCCTCTGCGTCGCCCAGTTGAACACATTCCTTCGATGTCCTAGTACAGCGTCTTCTGATGTTTTATTATTTAAGTTAGAGAGAGTTTATTGTATTTAATAAATCAAACTTAAATATTTGAGTCGTTTTAGTACCTTCCTTCACAAGGTAATAGAGTCAAATATGCGTATACACCTCCCTCTCTACAATAGTATGGTAAGTTTAATTTGAGACAGGAGTTCAGGGCGAATTTTATACAGGAATATGGTGTTGGTTACCGTTCGCCTTAGTTTCAGGGATTGGAATCGAGTTGAGGAGAATTCGATATACTAGGTGTGTTGAAAAGAAAGGTGAATTTCGATTTTTTTCTAAAAGTATTTATTTATTAAACAATTTTTCTCCCCTTCAAAGTATTCCCCTGAGATATAATGCATTTATGCCAGCACTTCTTCCAATCCTCGAAGCACTTCTGGAATGGAACTCTGAGTATGAAAGCACTTTACTGGACTCATTTAAGGTAGAATTAGAAACGCCCTCAACCCAATTATAAGATTGCGATCGATTCACGATCCTGAACGATGAGAAGCTAATGCCACTGCCGATCTGAGCTAAACTAATCTCCGGAGCAGACTTCACATCTAAGAGGCCATCTCCAGGGTAAGTCCTGCTGATATAATTGTTTCCCATAACTTCCCCTTGTAACCCAACCTTCCTCTTCCCATTTCCCCCTATCTGACATCCTCCTTTTTATAACAAGCATTCAAATGACGAAAAACCATTAAAATCTAGCAAAAATACCAAAACTGTAAACAATGAAAAATATTTAAATTTAAGAATAAAAAACAAGTATCGTATTATTAAACAATATAATTTCGGTTGCGACGTGAGTACAGAGTATGTAACTGTACTAAAAACTCTAATTTTAAAATTAAATCAATTATTAAAAAAATACAATTTCTGATCTAATTCTCAAATACACAAATACGAGTAAATAGGTAATTCGTATTTTCAGAAGATACATAAATGAATTTATGCAACCGTTCTCACAATAGTTCGTGGCGTAATGGTCAGCATAGTTGCCTTCTAAGCAGTTGATCGGGGCTCAATTCCCGGCAATGGCAATATATAAAAAATAAAATTATATTAATAATAATATATGTCAGTACCATATATTTTTTTTTTAAAGACAATTATTTCCTGGTTACGAATACCCCGAAAATATTTGCAAATCTTCTACTACCATCACAGTAAGCGGAATATATTGCTTGTATCGCGATGGGGGACTTAGACAGCCGAGGAATTGAACTCACGACGCCTGGTGACCGGTCATAATGTTCTAAATATTCAAATACACTTAATTCACCCAACCGTAGTCAAAATAATAAACAAAATAATCAAAAACCGGTCCGTAGCTAAGTGGACAAATGCGTCTAATTCCTGCGTCGAATGGGCTTTTCGGTATGCCAATCAGCTCGTTCTTCGATTCTGATTTTATATCATCAATTGTGGCAAAACGCTTTCCTTTCATTGGTCTCTTCAGTTTCGGCAATAGGAAAAAGTCGCAGGGAGCCAAATCTGGTGAATACGGTGGTTGAGGCATGATTACGGTGTTGTTTTTGGCCAAATAATCACGAACAAGCATTGATGTGTGAGCTGGTGCATTATCGTGATGCAAAATCCATGATTTGTTTTTCCACAATTCCGATCGTTTGAGCCGTATTGCTTCACGCAAACGTTGCATAACTTCCTTGTAGTATTCCTTATTAACCGTACAACCTGTTGGCAAGAACTCATGATGCACCACGCCATTGTAATCGAAGAAAACAGTGAGCAAAACCTTCACATTTGATCGAACTTGGCGTGCTTTTTTCGGTCTTGGCTCTTCTGGCCGTTTCCATTGGGATGATTGGGCCTTGGTTTCGAGGTCATAACCATATACCCACGTTTCATCACCAGTTATGACCCTTTTGAGAAAATCTGGATATTCGTTGACGTCATTCAACAACTCCTGAGCGATACTAATGCGACGTTGCTTTTGCTCTAAATTTAGCAATTTCGGAACAAACTTCGCTGCCACACGTTTCAACGTTTTCACATGTTGCCCAAAACATCCGAGAAAATTGCATGGCATAAGCCGATTGATATGCCAACATCCTCTGCAACTTCCCTAATAGTGATTCGACGATTTTCCAAAACCATTTTCTTCACTGTTTCGATGTTTTCTTCGTTTGTTGACGTGGTTGCAACTCCAGGACGCTCATCGTCATTAACATCTTCTCAGCCTTCTGTAAAGCGCTTGTACCACTTATAAACACTTTTTTGAGACAAAGTAGACTCGCCGAATGCCACAGTCAACATTTTAAGTGCGTTGGAGCACTTTATTCCATTTGTAACGCAAAATTTAATACATATTCTTTGATCCATTTTTTTTAAAAGTAAAAAATCGAAGAACACACAAAAACGTGACTAACCTTTCCAGTTGTCAAAAACAAACCACTAATCCAAAATGGCTGATAATGCTAACATATGATAAATATATGTGTACCAATATAACAAAAAAAAAATCGATAATCGAATGTCAGCAAATTCTAAATTCAAAATTCACCTTTTCTTTTGAACACACCTCGTATATATTATACCGATAATATCATATGAAGTCATGAAGGTAGTCTCAATTACGACTGTTTCCGGTGAACGCTGTCTGTCTCTGCCACTGAGGCCGGGCAGCGAACGCTGAATAGTCGCACGCACCGCCGCACGCTCCTCTCTGCCACTCGGGCCTTACGCTAAGGGTTCAGGAAAGGAATTTTCGAAGTTCGTAGCCAGCGAAGGATTTTCCATAATTTAATTTAGTTATTTTCCGGTGGTTAAACTTACATCGTAAATCTGTTTACTATCTCCTCATTTGGCATATTTATAGTATACGTGAGCATACTACCAGAGTGTTAGAACTTATCATGCTCTCCTTCGTTTTGTTACACTTGAGGGGTTATGGATATGAATTGATATTGCTGTTTAATATTTTTTCGGGTCATGCATACAAATAGTTAAAGTGAGTTATGTTCATTGCTCAACCCATTCGTGCCGTACGTATACTTGAAAATATATAGATTTCAGAGATTTACGGGCAATTCAAAGTTTTCGGTTTTTGTTTTCAGATTTCTGGAATTATTGACTTTGTGCGCTATTTCTTTCATTGGACCTTAGATACTCGTTCAGGCGGTAGCCGTGTATTATGTGTGTAGACTGGCTGAGTTGGCATCGCTTTTGGATCCCACCCAGGCCTCGTGAGTTCAATTCCTCGGCTGGTTAAATCCTCCATTGTGACATGAGCAACATCTTCCGCTTACTGTGACGGTAGTAGGTTTTCAAATATTGTCCGGTTATTTGTATTCCGAGAAAGTTTTTGAGGTATGTTTTTCCTCGTCCGCCCATAATACATAACTCTTGCATGATGGGCGAGAAACACTTTTTTGCATTATGCTTTTAATTGCATTAAGAAAATATGGTTCAATTTTAAGTAATTACTATTTTTTTGCGTACAGTGCATGATCTGTTATTTTAAGCGAAACACGCCCTTAGAAGTCTAATTTTCTTTCAAATTAAAGTAGCAATATTTTCTAAAAATATTTTTCATATAATTCTGCGAGGTATTTATTACCAGTCATCAAATATGTTTTATCTCTTTTAATTAAGGTCCGAAGGGGTTAAGTCTGAAAACACTGGCGTTTAGAGGGGGTAATCACTTTTACATCTCAGAAATATAGATACTGATATCTTCAACGATTTCGTTCAGCAAAAAAAAAATACCCCTCGCAACAAACAAGTTTACAGTCATAAGATGGCTATCTAGGTATCTCAACCAGAGTTGATTCGACCCAAAGTCGAACACATTATTCACACTGAAGTAATTGCTTACATACAGCATGCTTCAAACTTGTTATTCCGGTCAAAATGAAAAAGGTTAATACGTAAAATTATAAAAAGAACAAACTGGAAAAGTTATCGAATAACTGCAAAATCTTTGGAATATTCAAATTCGAACATTGTATACACTTATCGTCCTTTTCTCACTCTAGGGGCCAGCTCTCAAAAATAGCCCGTAGCATCACTCGGCAGGCTGCTAAACTCAAGCAACACCACAACTGATTTAACTTTAAAGTCTATATTGGTAGTAAAAAAATGTATAAGGTTTCGGAAGTAAATTTATCATTTAATATCCTTTGTGAAATTTTATTCTTTATGTGCTTTCTGATGTCATTGTATGGTCTGGTGCCACAATTAATAGTTATTTTAAATAATTATTGGTACAATATTCTTAAACCTTATCCTTAAATTCAGTGAAATGCGTCCCAAAATGTTTGAAAATAGTTGCAGTTTTAAACACGACAGTAATTTTGATTTGATTTGAACATTTACAAAATTCCAATACCTACGTATTTTATATAGAATTTATAAAATTACTGAAGATTGCTGTATTTTTAAACCTCATACATTTTACTAATTACCCTTATATAATTAACAGAAAAAATTATTTGTAGTATTTCTTGAGTTAGCAACCTGCAAAGTGCGTATTTTTAGGTGCTGACCATTAAGTAGGCGTAAGCAAAACAAAACGAAACGCTGTTTCTCTGTGACGCTTGACAAAACTGTGGAAATGTTTACATATTCACCAATACACATAATCCTAAGTGTGTGCCGTTCACCTCAGCTCTAATTGTGGGACCTGGAAAAGTAATTATTATCTCGGTTAATTTTGTCTATTAA
Source organism: Halesus radiatus (assembly GCA_022606495.2). Classification (NCBI taxonomy): domain Eukaryota; kingdom Metazoa; phylum Arthropoda; class Insecta; order Trichoptera; family Limnephilidae; genus Halesus; species Halesus radiatus. The sequence goes on along the minus strand of JAHDVE020005319.1, from coordinate 123,031 downwards.
AATTGTGTTAACAGGCATCCAATAAAACTGTGACAATTATAAAACTAAATAATTTCCGTTGATTAGGACAATTCATCACATGTAAATAAAATGAAAGGAACTTTTTAATTAACGAGAATACATAATACGAAACTCCTCCTTAGTCATTCGCACACTAAGGCTTATATACTCTTCAAAATTATTTCTCAAATAACCCCCACAGCAGCCTTTAGAAGGGTGGTGGAACAACCCTCCCATAAGAAGGGAAATTGGAGGAAATTAATGAGGTACAGTCATGCGTGGTAACTGTACTCTCTCATAGATCTCAAAAACTTTTTTAGAACTCTCATTCGGTTTTAAGTCTGCTTTGATAAAATAAACAATTTTCTCGAAATGGGCTGTGTATATCAAAATAATATTAATGATGTTTGTATAATATATATATTTATATAATATAAGTATATATTCATATCTTAATATAAATATATATTCATAGGTATTTTAAAACTATAAAATAATTTGCAAAATTACTGCCTCAACACAGGCTAGCCTAGTGAGGCGGGTTATGTGAAACTTCAACTACAACTGTTATTATATTATTTGCTATTACAAAATAAAACACTGTACACTTACATTATTAAATTATACGTGGCTATTAGTTATAGTTAAATTTAATTACAATAAATATATTATTATTATTATTAATAAAATGTAAGCAATGGAACCCATGGAAATAGCGGGTTTAATCATGATTTTGTAACTGAAATATTAATTACCGATATATTATTACTGTGGAGGTTTTCATCGGAAGGCTAAATAACGCGAAATAGTACTAAATGCTAAAAGAAGATAGTTCCCATCACATCTTAAGGGACGACAAATACAAGACTGTCCTTTTTTTCTTCACATGGTGGAGGAGAGTTGATGGAGCTCAAAGTGGGATGCTGAGGTTATTTAATCTGTCAGTGGCATCACGAATCACTTGATTTAGGACAGATGTACCTCCGGGAAACCGGTGGAGAATACATTCTTCTACAAGTATTCTGGAGTTTACTTTTGTCCACATTCACACACTTCAGAGTCCTTTGTATCTTATATTGTAATATTTTACACGAGCTGAAGTATCCGGCGTTGGCAAAATCGTTTAGGGAAAAGTTTTGAGGTTGTGGTGTGTTACCCCTACCCCTACCCCTATACCCACCCTTACCCCATACAAACATCAAAAAGTGCTAAAATTCTGATTTAAACGGTGGGAAAGGTGTGTTTATTCATAATATTTATTTATTTTTAATTACAGACAATTTTCATAATATAAGCAATTATTATATAGAATGATATATATGTACTGTAAATTATTAATATATAATAGCGTATCGTAAACGCCTCACTAGGAGAACCTGTACTGAGGTGTTCACGTACTTATGATATAGTTTTATTGTGAAATGGTTGGACAATTATCATGGAAATGATTAAGAATAAAAAAAGAAAATTAAAATATTGTAAAAAAAGACACAAATGCTCAATAATTATTTATATTTAATTTAAATGTTGCTATGTTTGATTTGGTATATGTAAATAAGTTATGTAAAAAATATGTTCCTTTTGATTTTATCCAGATCGAGATATTATGTTTTATTAAATGTGTTAGTGTATGAATTATCTCTTGTTTGCTTGAAAGATGTAGGCATGTCATTATATAGTGAAATTGCATAGTATTCAAATGTCTTTGTCCGTGGGTGGCATATTTTAATGGGATATTAAGGTGATATCAAAACCTCATGTATATAGTGACCTTCCTCTTATTTTGATTCAAGTCTTTAATTTCATCAAGCTCGGAATAAAACTGTATATTTGTACAAAAACAAGCTCCGCCTGCCCGGGACATTCTTCTTTATATAATAGAAGAAGAAGATGGATTTTGCAATCTTGATTTAGCATAACCCGGGCAGCAGTCTGAAGGATGAATATTTCTATGATAATAGCCAGCCTCCAATAGGCGAGGGCCCCGGTAGCGGGACGAAGCATAACAAGTAAGGTGAATAAATATATACAATTTCTTTTTATAAACAATAATTATTAGCCTGAAACACTCATCCAAATTGAAAAAAAACCTTTCCGAGGAAAGATAAATGTCGCCGACAGGACTCGAACCTGCATCCTACTGATTGCCGGTCAGATGTTCTACCATTGAGCTACGTCGGCTTATCGCAAACCCGCCAAGTTAATCAATATATACTAGTGTTTCATTCAACAATTACTGTTTTTTTTATTAATTTTCACCTGTAAACAACCAACTTTATTAGTAATAATTTAATTTAATTTCACGAGTCCTGTCGGCGACATTTATCTTTGCTCGGAAAGGCTTTTTTCAATTTGGATGAGTGTTTCAGACTAATAATTATTGTTTATAAAAATAATTGTTACCCTTTGCGCTATGCACAAAAATCTTGTCTTAAGTTAAGAACTTTAGTTTATCAATTAATATATACAATTTCTTCAAACGATCGGTATTCACTTTGTGGCGTCATTATTAATAAACGAATTAAATAATATACTTTGTATTACTCCTGAGCACCTCTTTCGAAACATGTAGATATATTTATATTAATAAAGTTGTGAATACAAAGTGTATTATTGAATTCATTTATTAATAAATATATAAATGAAAGAAAACTTTCGCCTCAGATTGTAAAATATGTATAAATATAAATCTAGATATTACTAGCCAGATATACTATTTCATGTCTCCAACATACCTTTTCCATGTTTACATTTACATTCAGCAAACAATTTGTTATTTTTACAGCATTTGCTGTTATTTGTCTTCGCTTTTCTCAACAAAGAAAATGAAACAATCTAGTAGTTCAAAGTGAAGAAATACTGTTTTTTTAGCACGACGCTCCCCATTGTCTGATCGAATACCCGGATAGCAGCAATCTCAAGGGATGTAGGTGTTCGGTGTTCAGAGGATGTACTGTACACACAACATAATAACGCCAAGAGGGTTAGGGATGATTAGAATTGCGACCTTCCAGATAATAGTATCTACAGAATTTCAATGAGAGATCAGTCTCGTTAGAAATATATTGTGTACTCTCTATTGCGTGGAATGGGGCTAAAGAAAAATATCATGTTTCACGTCTATTTCAAAATATTCAAGACTGTTTTGATTCATATTTTCTTACTTTTGTAGTAAATAAACATAATATTGTTGTTTGTATACACGCAATCATAATTTAATGAAATTACTAAAGCAGATATCCCCTTTGTTTCTGAAGCGAACGGTCAAGTTCTTCTGGGGAGGGCAATCTTGCTGTTGAACAGAATCAATTCCGATATTAAAATATTATTTAGTGTCAACGAAGTCGCTTTTAAACGGCAAGCTTTGTTGCTGATAGCATAAAATATATCTACTTTTTTTATGCACTTGCTGTATAATGGTTATCAGTGGCGTGCAGTCCATAAAGGCTGAAAAGCTGTGCCTACCCTGATAAAACGGAATCATAAGAAGAAATTATTTAAAATTTTAAAATGTCAACGAATTTCTGATCAAAATGTACATTTCAATGAATTTGGTAAGGAACTTACTTCGCTCGCTCAATTATTCAGGCCATGACAATCGGTGGAAGATAATAATTTTATTGGCCATTTTAAAATATTCAACGCGTAATTCGTACCCGAATTTGTAAAACTGCACAGCCTCCTTTGGTTATAAAGCAGTGCACGCCACTGATGGTTATTTACATTATAACAATGCTTTAAAAACTCCTTAAGTTGTAAAGTTTAAAAAATATTAAAATAATTCAAATTGAGTCAGATGGGATAAATCGATGCGGTGCGGTGCGACACGACACGATCGGATCGGATCGAATTGAAATGAAAGGGTTGTGAAAAAAAGAGTAATGAAACTCAGGCAGAGCAGTAAAATTTGTTTTGCGCAAAAGGCTTAAAGGTACAATAATAAGAGTGTTTCGAAGAGAAAGACGTGTAAGCTGTTGTTTTACTGTTTTATTTTAACCTTGTTTACTATCTAAGTTTTAAAAAAATAATTAAATCCTTCACAAACGGCTGTGAAGGTTTAATTTTACTTACAGTGAATAAATAAGTCTACTCTTTAAAATCTTGGAAAATAACTAGTTCAATTTAATAATTGCTTTTACGTTAATTCTAAGTCTTTCAAACCGACTAAACTGTCTTGTTTAGCTTTACCATCTATATACAAGATAGGCTAGAAGTGTCGTACCTAGTTATCCCTTGTCTCGTGTACTAACTTATAGTTGGTATTATCGAAATAACCCTCCAAACTAATGACTCCCCGAATCGTGTTGCTCGGTCTTAGGATATTAACAGGATTTTCAAAACAGTATTTGGGCGTGATCGTCTTTACTATGGCACAGTTTTATCTTTATCCCCATTTCACGGTGAAATAATGAATAACATAGGAGATCTACAATTCATAACACAACATTCCACAAGCAACATCTTCCGCTTGCTGGGTTGGTAGTAGGAGATTTTCAAATATTGTCAGGTTATTCGCAACCGGGGAATATTTGTATTTCTTTTTTTTTTAAATCCCTAATTATGCAATCTCCCGAAGATCTGCAAAGAGTTTTGCTGAAGAAAGAAACGTGTTCTATAACTCTAATAAAACGGCTCTGTTGGTCATAATTAATAGGAAGGAATAGATATGGTCAGGGCCCGACATGTATTCCTCCAGCTACCCTAAACGGTGTGACCCTGAAGGTGACTGAAGGAACTAAATACCTAGGACACATAATCACCAGTAATCTGATGGATGATGATGACATTGATAGGCAAGCGTAAAAGCGAACATGCTTAGCAGAAGATTTTCCTTTACAGTATCGCTGTGAAAAAGACGCTCTTCCTTGCCTTCTGCGCAACGTTGTGCACGTGCGAATTTTGAGCAAACTACAAAAACAGCAGTATAGAAATACTTCCTGTCCAATACAATTACGCCCTCCGCATAATGTTTGGCCTCCCCGGATACTGCAGCGTTTCCAGTATGTTCACGGTGGGGCGAGTTCCCGGTTTTGCAGACCTTATGCAGATCCAGGGTGGCAGGAATGAGGGAAAGGATAAACTCATCATGAAAGCACGCGTAAAGACATCGCCCCTCACAATGTAAATGTCGTTCCCTAAAGGCTTTATTTTCATATATTTATTACTTATTTGTTTCTGTGCCACGCATATATGTATTGTATCTTATTCAGTTATTCGTTCATTTTTTAAATATTTTTATAATCCAAACTTTACTTTATATGGAATCTGTGGGAGATCACTAATCTCATCAAATACTAGAATAAATACTTATTATTATTATTATTATATTATAATATTAGAAATGCTATAGTCCCAATGGTCCTGGGTATTTTTTTCTGTTTTTTTTATTAATTTTTTTGTTATATGTACGTTAAACAAACATTTTTTTCTCAATATTTGTTTCATATTTTCATTGAAGGTTATTGATGTTATTTTGAATAATTAATTTTCTTATTTTTTTTATATTCATGTTTTGTTATTTTCATTTATATTATTTGAATCCGAGATACCATCAAAATCAAACGCGTTATAAATAAAAATTAAAAATATGAATGTTTCATTCAACAAAACTTTGCAACCCTATTGTGTTACTGAAACCGGGAAATTTCTAAGAGAATCCCTACGCATTGTTTAAAAAAAAGAATACCACACTTTGTTGGTCCGCTTCTGCTCGCTAACAACCCTGTGATAATACCAACGGAATATATTTCACGTCTAAATATTCCCTGGAAATACTTCACGTTTCGTGGTTTTAGTTCGAAAGTTACATAGCTTGTTTTAACTCAAAGTGATTTGTATAGCAACTGAGATCCTAGTTCCTGGTATTGCTTTAGATTTATTTTACGTTTGAGTTCGTAAATTAATTACGGTTGGTAATTGTTTAAAGTAAGATATAATCATACTAACCACGAATTAATTAAGTCTGGAAAGCCAAAATGCTACTCCATAGCAGGGGTGTGCATTTCATAAAGGTACACGAACACTACCTTACTCGCAAAGAAATATTAATAATTTTATCATTTACTAAATTATTGAAAATCAAATTATATTTTCAAAAATAAGCGTGAAAAGCCCACATACGCATTGCAGCGCACCGCGCACCGTACCGACCGAACATTATAACGTGTCAAAGGCAGGAACTAAGTTTTCCAAATGTCGCTCACGTAAATCTTTACTTTATACTCCACGAAAAAATATACATGTATGCTGTGTGCGCATTCAAGGGATGACTCGTTTACGTTGGTGTCTTAAAAGCAGAGCTTTTCAGAACAAATTACAACTGCCACCAATCAGTATCATCTGTCGGAACCTCTATTATTAAGTACAACTTTTACTAATTAAATTATTATAATATTATGTTGACTTTCTTTCAAAATATTATCTATGTTTATTTAGCGGAAAAATACTAATTTTATATACCCTGATCTATAACTCTTACATGCGACTGCTCCATAGAGTTCTCAACATCTGACCGATGTTTCATTCCTATTGAGACGTGCCCGAAAACTGATGTCGTTCTGAAGCCTGAATCTCCATTATGTAATACCTATGCCTGCGGAAAATTAGAAAATGTTGAACACATTTTATTGAAAGCGGAAACCTAAATGCCTACATGCCTTAAATTGCAAAATTCATTAAAATAATAGCGTGTTGTAATATTTAGAATGGATGCGACAAAATTGGAGACCTATGTAAGCCTCGAGATTTAATGTTAAAACAAAAAGTACTACTACAGTACTATAATTTTTTTCCGACATTTATAATAAAATTTATGATTTCTCTTGACCATAAATCCCTCAAAAACGTTTTGCGAAAACGGGTAGTCTGGTAGATTCTCCTATTTTGAATGACGTATTGCAATCATTGGAATATAGACGTAAGTCGGGGGTGTTTTTTTGCAGGTATTTCAATAGAAGTTACTCAAACGAGAAAAAAAGTACTAGAAGTAGAGCCATTGATTCCTTCGCAACTGGTGAACAGTCAAAAAAATACTCGTACATGGTTGGTTACTGCATGACAATAGTTAAGGCTCGTTCATTTCCATATCGCTCGGTTGTGGAAAAACTATCCGGTTTTATGTATTTCCTCCACCATATAAAATTAATATTTTCATGATACATGTTCACTCTGTCTTCTCTTTGTAATAATCCTCCAAAAGGCATCCCCGAAATTTCATAAGCCCCGAGGGAAAGCTCAGTGTATAGTGAAGCGTAAGAACCATCAAAATATACGGTAAATGATAACGATAATTAATTAATGACGGTGATAACCGTTTACAAACAAACACCCCTATTCAGTGTACTGTAGGTGAGATAGACGCTTTCTCATTGCGCAAATAGCAGGATGAAAGGTACAGACAGGTGAGGCTATAGAATTTCTGAACAAATACATAGAGGATAATAATATATCGTGGGGTTTACTGCCAAATGCTAGTAAATAACAAAAACTTGTTTTTTTTTAAACGCTATTTTAAATTCATTCTAAAATCGCGGTTAGAAAAAATATATTCATAATTCATTTTTAAAATATCACTACTGCATACTTGAATTTTTTTAATTTACTTTATGAATCATACATAAAAATGGATTTTGAGTAAAGGTCAATTCAATAAAATCTCGCATTGTTGTAGTAAGTGACTTTATCGTGTCTTGGCTGAAACGATGCATGGAATATTGTTTGTTAAATGAACCGTATTACATCTGTAGAACAAGGGAATATGGCAGGTGATGTTACAAGATTGTGGCAGTAATAAAACGTTGAATTTGACTTGTGCATGAATATCTTCATTTTGTAAGCACTCTTACAATATTTTCCTTACCTGGGTTGAATTGATAACTCATGGGAACGCAACATTGTCGTATGTCTTCAAATAAATCAAATCTAATAATGATGAAAAATTGAATTCCACAAAAATTATAGCTAAAATCCCGGTTTAACTAAATAAGAGGGGCCGCAAACTTATTCCTGAAATATATATTTTTTTATTCACAATGTTAAACTTGCTATATAATGGTTATCAGTGGCGTGCAGTCTATAAAGGCTGAAAAGCTGTGCCTACTCTGAAAAAAACGGAAACATGAGAAGAAATTATTGAAAATTTTAAAATGGCAACGTATTTCTGATAAAAATGTATATTTTATATGAATTTGGTAAGGAACTTACTTGTACTTGTAAATAAGAGTGGCCTCAAACTTATTCCTGATATAAATTTATATATATATATAACCACAAACATCACCGCTCAACTCTAAATGCATAAATTTGGAGTAACCAGCTTTTAGCGGCAACCCCGGGTAGGTACGAATATATAATTGTTTTCCGAAACGGAAAAAAAAGAAACGTATAACCTGTAGAAATTTTAGTTATCAAAAATAACTCATGATCATGGATTTTTTTTTTAAATTCTAAAATCACTTGGCTTAAAAAATATATTATTTTTTTAATTAAAATATTTTTTATGTAACACATCTTCAGACCGTACACACCCTGAAGAGTTCGCTTTGTACATTCTCGGAACATCATAAATCTAACATAGTAATATTATACTCCTACAAATAGGAAAATATCATAATGCTTAGAACATAAACATCCGGAACAAGGCTTTTGTAAAATAGACGAATGTAATAATAACGTATAAAATGCGCGCCTCTAAGAATCTAATACCACTAATTATATTTTAAATTTCTTGGAAGATGTCAGGTTCAAAATGTAAAACTCTTTAATTTACAGAAGCCATAAAGTATACTATTAAATTGTGTTGGATGTAATCCGTAAATATTTCCGAGATTATGTTTAAATTGGCAAAATGGCAGTAGCAATTGATACGTTTATTTGAAATTTCCTTCAGTCCTTCAACCGTTTGCTATTGATTTCTGTGTTTTTAATGCTTTTTCCAATTACTTGGACTTCCATTAATGGAAATTTGATCTCCCGTTTTGACACAAACAAATCAATTCAACGTTGCTTTAATTTTAACATAACTTATGCAAATGTCACAGCCAGGCCTAGAACTACGCAACAGAGTCATGCTGTAGTGATCAGCTCTGATGATCCGGGAAAAAATTCTGATTACTTGGACCAACTGATAAAAACGCATGTTGATGTTAGATCTCTTGGTATTGGTGTTGCGGGTATGCGAAAAACTAACAGCGACAAATTAATCTTTAAAATGGCCTCACTACAAGACAAAAACAACTTCAAAGCGGAACTTAGCAAAGGACTCCAGGGACAAATAACAGTGACTGATGGTAAGCAACTCGAACCGCTAGTAATTATAAAAGGGCTGATTAAAGGTGCTTCTGATGAAGACCTATTGAAGTCTCTAGAATCCCAAAATAAAGGATGTGAACTAGACTTCAAACAAAAACTCAGAATTAAATATAAAAAAAATCATAGGAACAAACTACTGTGCAACGTTGTCCTTGAAGCGTCACCAAAAAATTGGAAATCTTTGATAAATGCTGGACGAGTAAACGTAGGATATCAACGTCTTGTAGTAGAAGATCAATCACCGGTGATGCAATGCTACCAATGCCTGGGTTTTGGTCACACCCAACGTTTTTGTACAGAGAAGATAACTTGCTTTCACTGTGGAGAAAGTCATAAATATGACACATGTCCCAACAAGGCGAAAGAACCAACGTGCTCAAATTGCACCGGAGTTTCAAGAACCCACCGGGCAACAAATCCAGATTGCCCACTCTGGAAGCTGATGGATGAGCGCTTCAGAGAAAGGATAGACTACGTGGGACACTGCTAAAGGCAACTTCAAGGAAAAAAAATGTTTCAATATACAAGAATATATCACTAAAAGCTCCTGTATGCGTATTATGTACATGAATGCTAGAAGCATTAGAAACAAAATTGACGAAATTGAAGAAACTCTAAAAAACATTTCAGAAACAGTTCATATTCTCGTAATCACGGAAACCTGGCTACGTAAAGGAGAGGAAACTTTTTTCAATATTGCCGACTACTCTGGAAATTTTGCTTCCCGTGAGATGGACAGAGGAGGAGGAGTCGCCATTTACACGCATAATACACTCGACAATAAAAAAATCGAAGAATGCGGCAGTGAAAATACCTTTCTAGGAATTAGGATTACGGCAAAAAATATTAAACCTCTAAATCTGTATGTTTTTTACCGTAAGCCGAACTCAAATATAACAGACTTCTTTGACTCTTTAGAAATAATATTAAATAAAAACAAACAAGACACATTACTTATTGGAGATTTCAATATCGATATTTCAAAAGACACTGATATTGCACGGAAATATATTCACACCTTGAAATCGTATAACTTTTATGTATGTAACACAATATTTCCCACAAGAGTAACTAACAACACCAGCTCGCTAATAGACCACATTATTACAAATAGGACAAATAGTTCCGGAAAAATCTCAAATATTGATGATCCCCTTAGTGACCATAATATACTTATATTGGATTATGAAAATTCCCTAAAAAACCTCCCCAATAACAGATCCGCAAGAAACCTATCAAATGCTTACAAAATAAATTATCAAAAATTAAATAACACACTTAAAACTTGTAAATTTACCCATTCGTCTGACGATGTAAACAAAAATTATAATAACTTCGCTGACTATCTCCAAAATGTTATGAATTCGTGTAAAACAAAACTAAAAACTAATATAGGAGACAAAAGACCTAACAATACTCCATGGTTTGATGCAGAACTTGATAGGCTGATTAAAAAACGAAATAGCATATTTAAACTTTGGAAACGAAATCAAGGAAGTATTCCTTTGACAACAGAAAAAAATAAAGCTCGTAATACTGTCACCAACTATAGAAGATATATTAAAACTAAGTATTATACGAATTTGCTTAATGAAAACATGAATAAGCCACAACGAACATGGAAAACAATTAACTCCATTATATCAAATAGCTCCCGAAACCCAACAATAGCTTGTAAATTGCTAGTCATAAATGACGAAGAAGTAAAAGAACCAAAGGAGATTGCAACCGCTTTCAACACATATTTTCTCTCAGTTGGGGAGAGTCTCGCATCAGTCATAAAAACTTCAAAAACTGATTTAAATACCATCTACACGGAACCTCAAGCAAAACAATCTTTTAACATGATCAGGACAAATAAAACAGAAATCTTACGGATCATATCCAACCTCAAATCTAAAGCGGCAGCTGGTTCCGATGGTATAACCTCTCTCCTTCTCAAAAACTGCAAGGAGGAACTGGTGGATGACCTCGTATTCTTAATAAATCTCTCTCTGTCAAAAGGTATCTTTCCAGACAAACTAAAAGTTGCAAAAATTATTCCTATACATAAAGACGAATGTAAAAAAAATGTCCAAAATTATCGCCCAATCTCTATACTTCCAGCTATCTCCAAAATTTTTGAATGTGTCATCAAAGAAAGACTATTGAAATATCTCGAACAAAACAAAATTCTCACCTCAAAACAATACGGTTTCAGACGACGATCTAACACTAAATGTGCAGCTTTCGATTTCATATCAAATCTGCAGAAACATATTGACCATGGAGATTTTACAGCGGCAATATTTATTGATCTAAAGAAGGCGTTTGACACGGTGGACCATAACGTATTGATCGAAAAACTGAAACATTTGGGTATTGTTGGTACTCCTCTGGAACTTTTCAGATCTTACCTATCAAATCGCTTTTCGGCAGTAGAACTGGGTGGAGAAATGAGTGAATTGGGTGAAATAACATGTGGAGTGCCACAGGGATCAATTCTTGGACCGTTGCTATTTCTAATATATGTTAATGACATAACAAAGTGGGGCATTAAAGGAACTCTTCAACTTTATGCGGACGATACTGTAATTTTTTATAACAAAAAAAACCTAGCGGAACTTGAAATGGAAATGAATGCCGATGTTTCCCATCTCACAACCTGGTTGAGAATAAATAAACTGACCCTTAACGTAAAAAAACGCATTATTTACTATTCGGCAACAAGAAAAATTCCAGCCTCGATATCAAAATTGGTGACAACTGCCTCGAAAGGAAAACGACAACAAAATATTTGGGCCTTATAGTAGATTCTCAACTCTCGTGGGATCTCCACATAAATCATGTAAAGGAGAAAATTACCCCATAACTGGTGTGCTATATAGACTTCAAGGATTACTACCCATTCCGTTACTAACTGCAGTATATTACGCCATGGTACATTCACACATTTCCTATCTCTGCTGTATCTGGGGCTTTGCCTCGAAGAAATTGATTGCTGATCTGCAGGTGGTTCAAAACCGAGCCCTCAGAAATGTTTTTGGACTTCCATGGGACACTCATGTCAGGGACATCTACTCAGTTTCCGGTATCCTTCCAATCACGATCCTTCCTAAGTATGAAATCACCAGCACCATCCTACAAATTACTCAACAATCAACTCACACTAACGTCAAGCCACTTTACAATCAAGACATCCACAACCACAATACTCGAAATAACAATAAAATCCGCATTCCTCAAACGCACACTACAAAATATGGAATAAAATCTTTAAACTACATTGCCTACACACTTTATAATTCGCTTCCAGATATGTACAAAACCATCCAGAAAAATAAAAAATCCCAAAATGATGGTATAAAGGAATACTTTTTAAGGATATTTAAAAATGAAAATCAGTAAATCCATATTTGTATATTTTGTTGTTCCCTTATATGTTTTCTCTTGTGTGTTGTTCTATTTAACTTGGCCTTATAAAATTATTTCTGTTTGTATGTGAAACTTGTATTTTTGATATTTTGCTGTCAATGTAAAATTGTATGTACTATCTCCTACTTATGTATTGTAAATTCCTCCCGTCCTAAAATGAGTTTTGAAACTCATCGGGATTGCTTTAGCAAGAAATAAATATATAAAAAAAAAAAAAAATAATAATACATAGAAAATGTACGTTTTAAAAAAAACGTTATTCTTTAAGAGCCAACACTCAAACTGCCCCTAAATATCACTTTACAGGTGTTGTTCAGTCTATAACTATCACAAATAATTCATATGTAAATTCTATTCTGGTAGTCAAGAAAATTTATAAGGTTTCAAAAAATGAAAATCCTCAAGTTTTGTGAAATACGTCCCAAAATGTCTGAAAACATGTGCTGATTGGAAACCACTGAAATCAATTTAGAACGTTTTACCTAAAACCAACCAGGATTTTTTAAAGGTTTGAGGATTACTGTTTTGTAAAATCTTACACATATTACTAATTACCCGTTTAAAATTAACAAAAAAATAATTCGTTGTATTTCTTGAGTTGCAAAGTGCGTATTTTTGGGTGCTGACCGGGTGGTTCGTCGATAATTTACTACACTTATATAATAATTGAGAACTGAACAAGATGTACTCGTGAGTAAGAATCCCAGGACAAAATTCAGCACTCATGAATCGATGAATCCATTCCCCAAATGTGTAAACATTTGGTGTTTAACAAAAAGCGATTAATTTAAATGGAGTTTTTATGTCCAAAAGAGCTGCAAAAAAAAAAAAGAAAATAAATGAAATTTTGACAACCCTAAAAATATTGGTCACAATGAAAAAAGAGTCTTGTGTCTTTACTGTTATTAGTCGGGTATCAAATTCGACAGTTTTCCCAAAGAAAGATATCGAAATTTTTCTTTAGGTAATATTTCTTTCAAGGGGAATTTGTATTTGTGTCACAAACTTAGGAATTTTCTTACGAGGAATTGGAAGGCGAACCGTAGAGAATTGAACAAATAATTTACCTTTTATGTTGCGGGAAAATATTATCTTGTCAAATTCTTAATATTTTTCCAGGGGAAAAAAGAATATTAGAAGTCGGCAGAAAGTTTTAGAAATATGTTTCAAAAGAATATGGTTTTATACTCGAGTCACTTTTAAAAATAATCTCTGAATCCAAAGAGAAGAATCAGTAAGAAATTAAATTTGATGTCCACCCAATCTTTATATTATATTCCTGGTAAACCGATGTTTCTCCTCTACACCCTTTACCTTCACCCCCTACCCTTGCTAATTGTGTTCCTTTTTCCATCACAAAATAATTACATATTACACTTTAATATTTCTTTCGATATTTTAATTGTAAAATTAACGTTTGTGTTTGTACTAACCGCATAAGGGTTCTATCGAATATTCTGATATTTAGAAAATTTTTCACACTTACTTTTCTATATAATTAAGTGCTGTAAGGTGAGTGTCAGAGTTATGTTTTTCTACAAAAGAACATTTTTTCCAAACCAGGTCAGTGGTTCAAATCAGGTTATTGCAAACACCACCTAAATTTGGTAAGTACCTAGGTTCAAAACAAAGTATTTGTTAAACTTTTTTAAAATTCAGTATAATGACTGTCATTCCCATTATTAATAAACAAAACGATAGCCTATTTCTACACGGAGACACGTCAAAAATTACAGTTTTGACTTAGTGATTCAATTTAGTTACGCGTGAATAATTGTGCTCTGCTCCTGTTTCAATGAAGAAACAACTCAAATATTGCCTCGTTTATGAATGAAAGCACATAAATTAAATTAATAACAATAACTTTGTTTAAAACCACTGTATTGAATATATAAATATCTACATGTCTTAGAAGCAAACCTCCCCTCGTCAGGATAAACAATATACCAATATTATACCTTTGCTCCTGAAACATGTAGATATTTACATATTAAATACAGTGGTTTTAAACAAAGCAATTGTTATTAATTTAATAAATACGGCGCCACAAAGTGATTTTACAACGTTTGAAGAAATAATGAAAGCATTTAACTTAATTTAAAATTTTATTTCATTTAAATATGCGTTTATGTCAGTGTTATAGGGGGACATTTATAAATTTTAAAAATCTGTTATTATTTAATGTTTCACCATAGAAATGGGCCATCGAAAAGCATAGTTGATTTTAACAGATGAATTATTAATTGATGATTGAATTGTTAGAAGGCTGAAATAATGTGACGGCCTTCATGGTCGAGGGGTAAGGCTCTCGACTACGAATCCGAAGGTCGCGGGTTCAAATCCCGCCGTGCGCAAGTAAATTTTATTTTAATAAATTTGTGCTGTTTCACAATTAATTCATTTAAAAATAATGTATAGTATATTTGCGCACGTTCCATAGTCGAAGATACTCTCAGAATCGCCCTGGTGAAAGACCACCATTCAGAATTGAAACGGTGCTTGAAATGGCTTTTAGCCGTGTTTGGTGACCAGATCTGAATAGCCAGGTTTTCCCCACCTTCCTCTTCCCCTTCTCCATCCCCTCCCCAATACCTTCAGCCTCACAACATTCCCAAATTAGGGATGCCATAGTCTCACTGGCTCCAGATAGTTGGGAGCAGTTGGGACTCTTGGGCAGTATTCATATAAAAAAAATAATATAAAAAATGTTTTAAAAAATGGGTGTATGAGTTAATCTCTATGAAATTTAAGAGAATACGTGGGTAATTAAATGTTTACATAAAGTTTATTTTATCAAAAGAACAGGTTATCGCCGAAAATCAAAATGAAATGAGAAATATGACTTTTTCTGACCGTCTTACTTTTAAATATTAAATACATTAAAATAATTTTAAAAACTGGGGAAAAATAATGCATTCCTTTCCCGGTACGTTTCAAAAAACCTAAACAAAATTTGGAATTCGCATTAAAAAAAAACATTATTAGTGTTTATGAAAAAAAACTATACCCTTTTTTAATGTTCTTCTCGGCATATTAAAGAAAAACCTTCAAAGAATTTTTTGAGGAAATTCAACATTTAAAAATATTTTGTACAAAATATGTCATATTTCAGATTTAATTTTGATTAATGTTTGCCTATGTATATCAAAAAAAAATATTTTCCTCTTTAAAAACATTGTTTATCTTGGTGCTTAATAATATTATCATTTATTTCGAATTAAATTTTCTGCTTCGAAAATATACATTTAAGGAGAGAAGATCCTCCGAGGATATTAAAAGCCTACGTAGATATTTATCATTAAGATTCCGTCAAAGCAGAATTCTTTTGAAAATCAACTTGCTCGTTATATACAGTTTATGCACACGCTTACCTGTTTATGAGATTATGTTTTTGAGAATTTATTTAGAAAATAATTTTTCCACATAATGATATTCAAAATAGCTTTAATGCTTCATTCCAAATGGAAATTCTAATTTTCTTTTGCTCCTTAATATTTCAGAAACTCATCGCCTCAACATGGCACATATAATAAACGAGCCAGAATATTCATGGATTCGTGTAATCTCTAATGTAAAAAGAATATAGAAACACATATGAATCATACACATTGCAAGCGTAAAGCAGAAATAAATATCTCTATTGTGAAAAATCCATGTATTTTTAAGTAAAAAAAAAGCAAAATCTAATCGAAAAAAAAAACTACAAGTCATCTTAACATAAATCTACCCAACAGATGTGGGGATTGGAAATGAAAGACACTAAACATGGAAGAGGAATTGTGTTGGGTTAGGCTGAGGAGCATCTATCACACTACCGTGAACATCCCGATACAGACACGCAAAAACTTACCATTTTATTTTCAATTGTATTTGGCGTTTGTACAACATTCACTGACGATTGGAGGAAAACTAGGATTTTCGTGGAAATAAATGTAAATTGAATATAGTTGCAACGTTTTAGACAAAGTAATCAAGAAATTCAATTGAAACTTTCAGCGCCGCTTTATTCTGGAGCTTTTAAAAGCTTCCATTTGCGGGAAAATTCGATGTTGAAACTTTTATTAAAAATTCTCCTCTTGAAAATATAAAAAATACACGTAAACTTCACAGGGTGTTTTACACTGTCAATGGTGCACTTATTAAAATTGCAAACTCAAAGGTTTCATTTTAAGATTCTGTAAAAGACTTTATTTGTACTGAATATAATTGCACTTAAAGGTGGTGGCTTCGCTATTATGAGTTTTTGTGAATACGAAACAACTATGAATTTAAAGAAAGAGTTCATTCGTTCGTCAATTTCTCAAAAAACTATAGTTGCTCCACGTTTAGATTACTGCTATATGTATATTTGGCCAATGACTTAAACAAAAAGTATTCAAATTATACTAAGGAAGGTCAAATATACAAAAATTAATCCAATGAGAGAAGAGCTTGATTGGATTCCAATGAAAAAAGAGACTACATAAAATTCTGAATAACAAATGACAAAATATTTTACGAATAAAATATTGTTAATCAAAATATACATAATTATTCTGTAAACAGAAATGTAAATAGAATAATTAGATTACCGCATATGAAAAAACCATCACAGAACTGCTTAAGTATGAAGAACCTGCCTGAAAGTCTGAATAATGAATGTATTTAAAAAGAATTGTTATGATTACTATAAAAATATAATATTATAGACGATGAAATGTAACCATGTGCATATTAGTTTATATACATTAAATGTGATATAAAACAACTCAATAATATATAAAAATAAAATTTAAATGCCTGCTGATATAAGTGTGTCAAGCAGTACAGACAATTTGATTTAAAAAATATTCATCAATTAACCATTTCAACTAACCTTCATACTAATAGAAAATTCTTCTGCGAGTGGGCACCAAATAAGGAGATTTTGTTCAGATACAAAACAGCCTTTCCAACCGGCACGGCATAACCAATTACGTGATATACTGTTAGAGGTAATTAATTATGAGGGACATACAAACAAACTTAAGAAATAATTATTTTATTTTATTTTTTATTTAATATAAATACATGTAGAATATTTAATAGTACAGATATAATAGCTAATTACAAGAGTATAAATTTATTTTACAAAAAATGCCCAACTCAATAGAGAAAGATTTCTCGTGTTTGAGTTGCGGAGCACCGCCAACTAGCGACAGTAGTGAATAAATTAAATTAATAGAAATAAAAGTACACCAAGAATGTAATATAAATAATGTTTGTGAAAGACTAAAAGTACGTGATACTAGAAATGCAACAATAAAGCGCATACAAGATATAAACAAAGTAGATATAAACATATAAATATCCATCATCTTATTATTATATCGCCGTATCGTGGGTTGTCGTCTATCACCCATGCAATATTCATCCTGCACACCACCAGTGGCATACACAGAGTTTTTTTTTTGTTATACAGGGTAGGGCCGTAGGAAAAACAGCAAATTACTTGATATTAAAAAAAATACCCCGGACAACACCGGTCATGCAAGTTTTCGTTAAGAATTGCCAGGCAACTGGCTAAAGGCGATGTTGATTAGAATTACCTGAGCAACATCAAATATGAGAATAACCACTTTATTTATACATATTACAAACCAACTACTGGATATATAAAAATCCATATTTTTTCCGGTAAATAAATACAGACCATAATGTATATTTTGAAAGAAAGCCAACATGACATTATCATTATTTTGTTAGTTCTAATTAATAGATATACCAACAGATGGCATTGATAGCTACATTTGCTAGCATTGCTGAAAAGCACTCTCTCAAAGAGCAGCTCTTTTGTAATATCTTATATCCGTTAGATTTAATTGCGTCATTTACGAGAAAATGGGTGAGTTTACAAGGGGCTATCAACAGCCTTTAAAATCAGTTGAGTGGCCTTGTTCTTAGTGGCATATGTGATACTATATCAAATAATGTAAAACACAACTAGAAATATAACATTCGTACACACACTCGTCCACCGAATCGGAAATAAAAAACACTTTATACCATCATGTCATCGATCCCATAGACAATATTTGCGGACCGCTGTCGATGGGATATAGAAACAAGATACAAGTATATCGTTTTACACGTAATGGGGGAGGGGGTGAGTGCCGCAAAACGGCGAAACGAAATAAATGGATGAACCATTCTCTCTGAAAGTGCTTTACCTAACGTTAATTTATTTCAATAGATGCCATTAACGCGTGAACGTAAAACTGCGCGGGGATAGATTTGGACATGTGACTAAAATACTGCTTCAAAATAGATAAGTACGTTTCTTTTTTTTTCAATATTTTCCCTCGGAACCTATGTCATCTTTGAGGATGCTATGTGGAGGAAGGAGTGAACATCAGTGGCGTGCATTGTCCTAAGACCGAAGGTAGGTTGTGTGTAGTTTTTCAAGTTCGGGTATGAATTATGTATTGAATATTTAAAAAATGATATTTTATTATCTTACTAAAAAGCGTAAAATAGTCTTTTTAAAAACAATTTATCAATATGCAATAACTGTGACATAAAAATATTCACAAATGTATGGAAATAATAAATTGTGATTAAATGATATTTTATTTTCTTTAATGGTTAGTTTTTCTTTGGGTATTCACAGCTTTTCAGCCTTTATGGACTGCATGGCACTGGTGAATAGGATCTTGACGAGACCCATATTGTGGGAGGGAGGAAACACAGAGGCCGGCAAATCGTTCCATAGCCGATGTCGAACTCAAGAATGGTCGTAAAAACGAATTCTCATGTGATAAATGTCAACCGCGTGCTAATGTTGGACGCGCGTTTGGCGTGTTTCACGACTATGCGCGCCGGTATCAAAGTGATCAATGATGCCAGTTCCGCAGAGCATTTTCCGTTGAAATGCCGGTAGAGCAAGGACCGCATTCTCACCTGACACCAGAGCTCTAAAGATTGCAATCCGTTTAAAGTCGGGGAATCTATCAAACGGACCGCCAGTTTCTGCACAGAGTTAAGGTTTTTTTTCAGCTATTTTTGACCAGAGATGGATGCCGGCTGATTAAGGAAATTTTACACAAATTCGAAATGTCAGAATTTTTATGCAGAAATCTTTAAAAGGGCATGTTTTGAAAAGCGATGTTTTAAAATGATTAAAATAATCGCGTCAGGGTATAGATGGAGAAGGCGACATACGACACAAAAAAGTAATATGTCAAATATATTAAATGACAGCGGACAGTAAAACCGATAATGGACAACCGATGGACAAATCGGGAACCAAAAGTTCACAAAGCAAAAAGCATACTACATAATAAATTGCTTTTCCTCAATAAACACTCTACTAATTATGGGTACCATTCTCCACTGTTCAGAATGTCGAGATTTGTTAACTCAACCCAGGGCCTTGAAATTTTTGGTAACAGTGTTAATGACTTTTGTGGGGATTCACGAAATTAGAACTCAAAGATTATCATTTAGAATGTCTAAAATCATGGACTCTACTAAAACCATGTTCAGGCTTTGACTCGATGTTCTCTCAAATGTATATATTTGTCCTCTTTTTGTCATTGCTTCATTTTTGTATTATGTATGTGCTGTTCTTTTTCTGTAACTCTTGTTTATTTCATTTCGCGTTATGTATTTTTTGTAATTGGGCATTGGTTCGTAAATAAATAAAACTACTCAATTTTTAATTATTTTACTGAGATTTAAAAACCTCATTTTAATATTTAATCATTGTAGAAAATAATATTAACATAACCCAAACGAAACATGAAAACGGAAAAAAAACGACAGAAAATAAAAAGATTTCAGTCGCATCTGGGATTCGAACCCGGGACCTCTGCCTATCCAGGGCAACCGCTTAACCAACTTTGCTAATGAGACCAGTTCAATTTATGTCATCTTCATCGATATCATATCTCAAATTCAAGATTTGTAAATATTATTCTCCATTTTTAATCCCATCTAGAAGCTCTCTTTATAATGATTACAGGTTCGAGTCCCAGATGCGACTGAAATCTTTTTTTATTTTTTGTCGTTTTTTTTCCGTTTTCATGTTTCATTTGGGTTATGTTAATATTATTTTCTAGAATGATTAAATAAAACTACCACCATGACTTTTTATAAATTCTTATCAGCCTTTCAGTACCTGCATGTTTGATGCAGATTGATCTTTAGTATTGTTTAAATCATTAATATACAGATACTTGTACTACTTGGTATTCCTAATACTTTTTTATGTATATTATTTACCTGTATGTAATACCTGTAATATATTGATGTAGAACTGTTTTATGGAGACCATGAAAAATAAATAAATATGTTCGGGGGCCCGTGAAATTTTCTTTTAAGCTAAGATGAGAGCATGAGTGCCCCAAAATTTATGTAATAATGACAGCCAATCGAAATGAATACATTTTCTTGGTTTATTTTCATAAATAATTTTAAATTATGTACGTACTTATTGTAGCAATTTTTTTTTTGCATGAATACCACAGAAGAGTCTCAACTGCTCCCAACCGTCTGGAGCCAGTGAGACTATGGCATCCCCAATTGGGAAATGTTATGAGGTTGAAGGTATTGATTGGTAAGGGGAAAGAGAAGGGGAAGAAGAAGGTGGAGAAATACCTGGCTATTCAGATCTGGTCACCAAACACGGCTAAAAGCCATTTTAAGCAACTTTTCAATTCTGAATGGTGGTCTTTCACCAGGGCGATACTGAGAGTATCTTCCACTCTGGAACGTGCGCAAATATACTATATATTATTTTTAATTAATTGATTATGAAACAGCACAAATTAATTAAATAAAATTTACTTGCGCGCGCCGGGATTTGAACCCGCGACCTTCGGATTCGTAGTCGAGAGCCAAACCCCTCGATCATGGAAGCCGTTAATATATATATATCATTAAAAACGATTAGCAAAAGAAAGATACAGCCTCACAAGCAAGGACATAAGAAATAATTTCCATGGTGACCGGTGAATATGTCCAGCAGAATGTTTAGTTATTTCCTGAAAACTCATCCCGCCAGATTTCCTGCTAGAGGAATTTATTTATTTATTTTGTCTCCATCGTAAATATATTTGGAGACATCTGTTAAGTGTTGGGGGAATCGAATAAACGACCGGCGTCTCGTAATCCCCGCATTTGTAACGCATTAAAAACCTCTTGTATTTTATTTGTTCAGGCAGACTGAGACTACTCAGACATAAATTCTCACTTCATTCTCGAAAAAAATATATTTGGTGTCTATCCTCTTACTGTTCAAATACGGCGCATTTTAATCGAAAATAATGAAAAGAAAATTTTCAGGGTGAAACGGAATATCAGTATCCGTGGCGTTTCAGGAGAGACTATATCTTAAAAGAGGTAAACTTATACCTTCCTAGCAAGTGTACTCGTTGGAGATCCCGTACACTCTTCTATCCTCCAAAAACGAGAACTTTTGTTTACCAGAATACGCCAATCAGCAGAGCGACTCAATTGCTGAGCGATTCTGCATTGACCGTTAACATTTTTAATATTACTTACAGACAGTTTTGCGATGTGACTTTTGACCCATGTGACACAATAGTTATAAAACTGCCCCCATGACTTTTCATACTTTTCCTACCAACCTTTCACTTCGTGCATGTCTGACATAAATTATCATCGTTATATCAGTTATATTATCATTAATATACATTTGTTTACTTACTTGTACGATTTGTTATTCCTAATATATCCCCATGTATATTTTTTTATCATTTCGCATTTATTGTAATGCATTTTAATAACAGTAATATATTAGTGTACAACTGTTTTATGGAGGCGATGAAAAATAAATAATAAATGTTATAGTTTATACTTTTAGTCCCAGAGATATTTTAATGCCCAATCTTCTAGGATCTAAACTCTCAGACCTAAATCATTTTGAATCCGTTGCAGAAAGTCTAAATAGCGTCTAGAGTCTTTATTTATTTAGTTTACTCTTCATTTCATAGTAAACCATAACTAAATATAAGTAATAAAATGTTTGTTGCAGGTGCAATGGCAGCAGTATTAGGAGTGGGAATTGTGGGAAAAGAGGAGGAGGTCGGGAAGGGGGAAAGCCCCACGATGGAAGCCAGGGTTACAGATGGAATTAGCACCCCGATGGGCGCAAGTGTTACAAATGGAAAGAACACCACACTCGAGCGTCCAGAGTTAGGGCGGGGAAGTAGGGGAACAAAGGGAAGGAGCGCCACGTTGGGCGGCGTGTTAAGGCGGGGATGCTGAAATGAAGGTTGTGGGCAATTGAGAGGCGGTGTAAGAATAACAGTGTGACTCACCCGGAGATCGTATTCTAGCTCAGTATCGGTACAGCACGGAGATTTCCTCTCTCTCAAGATCATATGAGTCGGCCGCGGCCTTATAATTGAAGGGAAGGCATTCTATTCTACTTTAAATGACGAGATGGCGTACTTTCAGTTCAGAATTTATTGTAACAAGGACATGGTCATACAAGTTATATGCAGGGTTCGCCAAGAAGTTGGCACCTACTCTGTTCTAGACTATTCCTCTCTCTGAAGGAGTTCTAACCGGGCAAGTTAATGAGGGAAGACACACAAGTACAGAACATAAAATGAGAGAAGGTGTTGGCAGCTTACATGAGCATGATGATTCAGCGACGCCATGGCCGAGGGGTTGACTGCGTGGTCAGCGTACAATGAGCACAGGCGTTGAATATCCTCACACTGAGTTTAACAGTTAAAAAGGACACCATTTTAGGTGTTTTACAAGGGTAGTATGGGAACTATCTGCTAGGGGCCTCAAGCTTCCATGCAATTGATGTTTCCAATTGTGGACTCGAATGATGGAATAAGTGAACCGGACTGCGAGCTCTAACGGAACACGCAGGTGATAGCTCGGATGTCGGGAAGAGAGTGCTGACGGACGGCGGAGTCGCTTCGCAAGCCGTGCCGTTCCATGCGGCCAGTAATGATCTGTTCCGCTAGCCCTCTTTGTTTGATTAACCACGCTGGGTGGTGGGAACTCACCGGATTGGTTGATTATCGTAGCCGTCAGCGGGCTGTCGTGTTATTGGATGCCGGGCTATTGCAACCGAGAAGCTAGAACTATTCTAGGATCTTCCATTTGTTACGTAACATGTTGTACGTTTTTAGAAACTTCAACTGAAAGAATAATAAAAGTATTTAACATTATCATAATATCCGTATTGGCAATGGATTTGCTGGTGAATATTCTTATTATTAATAATAGTTTTTTTTTTTTTTAATATTAAACAACGATAATTATAGAGCTTAAAGTCACCCAAATTACGTTTAATTTTGGAAAAAATTAAAAATGCATATTTTTAATATAAAACAAAATCGGCAAACTAAAATTTCCATACAAATCCAAAAAACAAATACGTTTGCGTATCCATATGATTTTTTTTAAGCCATAATATTTTTCAGCGAACTTCCTTATTGGGAAATTACATCACCCATTTGGTTCGGCTGTATAAAAAAACCTTAATGTTCACGTTGCCTACTCCATAATGAAATTACGGAGATAAGAATACATTTTAGCACAAATTACCTCCTAAACCCCTAGAACATTCCTTCCACAGAAAACCCAAACCAAGAGTTTTATTTATGTGGTATTTAGTCCCTCATAGGTTCGGATGTAAAGTACCTACTCCGCTGATACCCGCCGTGGTAAGGTACCTACTAGCCAGCCACTGGCTACCTATGTGGGTTTCCCCACATGGTGTCCTTGAGAATGAATACATTTCCCCCCACAACTGAGCATGGGTACGAATATTTTGATGAAAATCAATAACGCAAATGCTACGGCCGGAATACAATTTGATCTGTATTTGGTTTTTTCTGGAATTTATATTGATTTTTCCGAAGAATACATTGAAAATAACATGATAAATACTTCGCAACATAAAACGGAACAAACAACGGATTTTCTTTCAATTTATTTTTATATTATCACATAGTATGTATATTTTATTTCGTAGTCACTTTGGTAACAAATTTTTATCTGTGAATTGCGCACAAGACTCCAAACTGCCCGGAGCGAGCGTGACTTTGGCACGACCAGTTTGGCGAATATTGTGAGGCTGGAGGGGGTAAGACGGAAAGGCGATGAGGTAGAGTGAGGTTGAAAAGTGCCTAGATAATCAGATCTGGGGCCTAATTCCAGTTATTTTTTTAAATAAAAGGGAATTGTTCTTAACATCCTTTTTTGCTAAACTGCGATTCCGGTTCTCTCGGATGACAGCTGTCATTTAGCGACTCGCGTTCTGTAAAAATATCTATACTTGCGTAGTTTTAGCAAAAGAAAATCTCAGTATTATCATAAGTGTTGACATTACATTATTAGTGAGTCATATGTCAACGAAATTGCAAAGTACCTATACCAAAAGCCCGAAATGTCGGATAAAAGTGGTTTAATTTTTTTAAATTTTAATCAAGTACAAACGAAAAGTAAGTAATAATAAACTAGGCGTGTTAAGTACGTATGATTCACCTATAAGTTTTAATAAAACTGTGATAATTAAATCGCACAATACTTTAAAGATGTTTTGTCATCGAAAGGTAATCGGAATCGCAGTTAAGCAAAATGTTTTTAACCCTAAGGATGAGTCCAGTACCTTATTCTTAAAAAGAATATGAATCAGGCCACCGGTCACAAAACACAGATAAAGTCATTTCAAGCAACGTTTCGCTTCTGAATGGTGGTAATTTACGAGGGCTATACAAAAAGTAGGTAGATATGTACCAATCTTGGTAAAGGTTTTTCTATTCATCCATTTTATCTATTTCATTAGGCAGATGACTTTTTGTCTATGGATTAAACCCATTCTGACAGATCTATGTTTTTGTTGACATCGTTGCGTATTTTTTAGTTTCCTTGATTAGATTTAGATTTGAGACTAATAATTTCCCAAATAATAAAAAGCAGTAAGAGAGACGATTCTCAAAGTGAAAGCTTTTTGTGAAGATGAACGGACAATAATGGCGCCATTAAGTTAATTTGAAAATTTAGAATTACGCTTTGCTTCCATGACGGATAAGTGTTGTCATACCTAGAAATTAAATTCATATTTCACGATTATTGTAATTAAAATATAACATATTTAGAATAAGGAATTAGAGTCCATTAAAAAAAACAATAGTAACGTTCTACTCAAATACCTTTTTTTAAATTAATTTTCATAGTTGAAATATTTTTTTTAATCTCAAATAATTCAATACTTCTCTGAACCGAACTTTCAGATACGCCTGTAAATTCAATTAAAAAATATACATTATAATAAGGAATTCAAGAGAAGAACATTACGTCTTAAAAAAAATTCAAATTGATCAGCAAACGCCGATTCCGAACACATATATAAGTTTATTACATTTTAAGTAGAATTTATAAATCATTATTTAATAGTGAATAAAAACCATCTAATAAAAACACCCTATTCTGTTGGTATCATTGCATTCTCGACATCTGACGTCACGAGGCTCTGTTCACGCGTAATCTGATTTTGCATTTGTATGGAAATTTTTATCTCAATTTTTTTGTAAAATTTTAAATGCCTACTTATCTTTTTTAGTTTTTGATAAATTTTAACTTATTTGGGCGACTGCTCTATAATTGCAGCTCAAGATAATAAAAAAAAAAATTATTGAAAGAAATAAGATATATTCATGGACAAATCAATTGTCAATACGGAAATAGTGACAATTTAATTGTAAATATTATTAATATAATTTATTTTTATTAAAAAAACCTTTCAGTTTTTATTTAAATTTTATTTAAAAAAACTTTTTCAGTTTTTATTAAAAAAACTTTCTAAAACGGAATTCCAGTCTGAAATGACAATTTCAAAATTAGAAATAAGAAAATATTATTATTATTTTTGGAGGCAAAGTGTATAAATATGTACATAATTTTATTACGTGTGTATAGTTATGGTTTACTATGAAATAGAATGTATAATTAAGTACAAAGCTCATCCTTGTTTTGACATTTGACATTTTGTCCCCTAAACCGACCGGCCATAGATTCCGTTCATTTTAGCGGTTTTGAAAAATCGTAACTTAAAATTTTATATTCTATGAAAACTAGCTATAAAAAATACTGGATTATAAGTTAGAATGTCATCCACGATTTTAAAATGTACAAAAGTTCCTTATTTGCTATAAGGCACATAAATATATGAAATTTGTAAAACATAAGGCACCAGCTGGTTGCTTATCGGATCTCACATAATTTGACACTTTTGAGTAATGAGACATAAGAAAGCTTTCGAGAAAATTGCCGAAATACGAAATATCTTTATGGAACGACCATAAGAGTATGTCCTGTCTCATAAAAAAAAATAAAAATTCTGCAATTCTTTACGATATCTGTTGTAGGAAGGCGTAGCATTAAATGCTCTCACTAAAACTGTGCTTAGATTTCAGTAGAACTAACCCTCTATTTTCGAAATAAAATCGACATAATGGTATGGAAATCACTCAGACAAGGGATAACTAAATCAGGAACCATAGAAAACCCGCTTTATCTGTAAGATAATCAAGATAAGGACTAATCGAAATACGTTGCAGTTGCGTGACGGCCTCCGTGGTCGAGGGGTGAGGCCCTAACTATGAATCCAGAGAACGCGGGTACAAATCCCCTTTGATAAGGTTATTTAATTAATTTGTGTTGTTTCACAATTAACCCGTTAAAAATAATATATCGTATCTTGTAGCACGTACCAGAGCGGAAGATACTCTCAGTATCGCAATTCAGAATCGAAACGTGACTTGAAGTCGTGTTTAGTGACCACCCAAATAGCCACTTCCCCTCCCCAACATCCCCAACCTCACAACATATCCCATTTTGGGAATGCTATAGTCCCACTGGCTCCAGACGGTTTGGAGCAATTTAGACTCCTTTGCGGTATTCATATAAAAATCGTAAAGCATGGAACCAAGACCTTAATTCAGCATTAGATACAGGCTGATTTAACAGTTCTCCTCAAGTGGTAAATACTCTCAGCATTGCCCTGGTGAAAGACCATCATTCAGAAGCGAAACGTGGCTTGAAGTGGCTTTAGCCTTATTTGGTGACCAGATCTGAATTTCCAGGCACTTCCAAACCTTCATTTATCTATCTCTTTCTCTTACTCACTCCCTTCAGCCTCATAGCTTACCGCAATTTGAGATGCCATAGACTAGTGGCTCCGGACGATCGGGAACAATTGAAACTTTCGTGCTGTGTTCAAGTTTTATTTTATTTAATGGTATTTTTTTTGATAAATATACATGTATATTCTTAAAGATCAGTTGAAATTTTTAAACAAAATTGCTCTTTTTAATGGTTTATTTGTTATATTAATGTTCAATAACTTACAGAAATAACATGGTTGAAAATAATTTAGGATGAATTTATTGATGGAAAAAGCTGCGCGTATTTCATGAATTTCAGTGATTTCAATTATTAAGATATTGATAATATGTCTATTTTTTAAAATAGAAAATTGACATATACATACGAACACCATACATATAAAAACGTTACAAGTACCCACCCGTACACTACACAAGACGACAAAATAATTTAAACACGAATACAGTCTAGACTGAAAGTAGTAAAGGAAGCATAGGCCATACGAGAGTAACATATTATGTACAATGTCCTTACCGATAGCCTAAAAACGGAGAATCGAATAAACTTATTTACAAAACAGAAATAAAACTGTTCAACCTTAAACGCCCCAAGACGGTCAATATCAATCGTCAATATAATAATAACAATAGTTCTTTATTCCAGAAGGTATTCAGGGGAGTGCAATGCAATACGTTACATAAGTGATAATAATACATACAAATAAATAACAATAGGTACGTAAAATAGGAGAAAGAAAAAAAAATATATAGAAAAAGATTACTTAAGAAAATATGCAAAATAAGTTCATTCATTAAGAGAGAAAAAAAATTAACAAGTTTATGGAGGATATTTGACGATCTTCCGTCTCCAAAGGGTCATCAAGGGAGACTCCATCCATACAGCCGTGGCAGTAATGATGGTATTCTTGGATTGGCGTACTCTGTACCATAGGCTTTCCATGCGGTGGTGGAGTAGTGCCCTGAAAGAGGGCACTCGTCCTTCCAGGAACATTTCTGTAGCGATTCAGTATCAATATGTTTACGCGATTGACAAAGTCAATTTAAGTGCGATTGACGAAACTTCAATCGCCCGTCAATATTTTCCTGACGTCTGCATAAATAGTACCCACAATATACGAATTCAGTGACAATCTTTTGATTTCACTATTCGTGATATGATACAATTAGATACAAATAAAACAAAATCTCTATCAGCGACGAAACTGATTTCCGAAGGGCTCAATTGATCCTTCTGCGTCAATGGTGATTGTCAATGCGCTCAATCAAATTACGCATCATTCCTCCGTCAATTGTCGTAATCGTCAATGGCTTCAATGACTCTGTAAACTATCAATTGGACGCATCAATGGCGTAAATTCACGTAAGAACAATCGATATTCACCGTGGGCGCTTTACGCTACGCGAACAAAATAAAAATATATTATTAACATTACGTTAGTTATGAAATAGTATTATGTACTTAAGGGAAGCGAAAATGTATATTTTCTTCTTTTAACTTAATAATGGAGTATCTTATCAATATGAAAACGTCTGTTGAAGGAATGAAAAAGATATTAAAATGGAAAGTACGTAGATAAAACATTATTTTTTTTATAAAGAAACAAAGGAAAATAAGCATCAATTTTATTAAAGCGAACAAATTCTTGTATAAGAAATATTTTAGGCAACGTTAAAAATATATACATAATTTTATCAAGAAAACTCCCACGGTTTTTTTGTATTCGTAAATATTTTCATGTTTTTTTTTTAATACGCCTCGTTTTTAAGAATCAAAAGATTTATTTTGAAAGGGAACTACTGGGGAGAAAAAAGCTGGCTTTCTTTAATTTTCAAAGGTATGTATTATTTCTAAGGCTGCTTAAATAAAACGTTGCGAGGAGAATGGGAAATATCGAGCGGGTAATATTCTCATTTCCATCAGATCTTCGGGAAAACGTTTTTCGCAACGCCCCAACTCTAAATCAGAAACTCTAGCACGTCCGTATTTAATATCACTTTTGAACATTTTCCTTTATATTTCTGATTCGTGAACATGATTTAACTTTGAGGAATTCGAGGAAATTTATTATTAAATTATATTTCATAACATTAACCAAAAACCCGTTCATATTTTAGTTGTTAACGGGCGGTGAAAGTTTACCTAAAGCCTCGGGAATTTTAATAATTTGCTCAACAGGACAATACGTATTTGAACCAAAAGGGACAATTTAATGAGGGTTTTAACGATGCCTTTTAGTTTAAACCTACATATTACAAAGGTTAATTAACCATTTGACGTGTTTTACGTTTTACTTGAACCTAATCAGATTTTTAGAACAAATTATGATAGCGTCAAATTATAATACGGGAAGAAAACTTTCAACTTTCTGAAACAAAACATTAAATACATAGATAACTACATTAATATTCAATTTATTAGAATAACTTATTGAAATTTATAAACCTCGTTATAATATTTAATCATTGAATAATATTAACAAATCTCAATGAAATATGAAACAGAAATAGCCACAGAAAATAAGGAAATAATTGAGGTGATTGAGAATAATATTACTTAAATGAGATCGATAAAATTTAAGGAAAAAAAGGTCTCAATAGTTCAATTGGTAGAAACGCCAGTCCTGGTAAGACTAGAGGATCTAGGTTCGAGTCCCAGTTGCGACCTTTACTTTTTTTTTATTTTCTGTTTCTTTTGTGTTTCATATTTCATTGAGATGTGTTTATATTATCTTCACAAACATTAATTGTAATGATTTGAGAAACCATCGCGATGATTGTCACTTCTCACCATATGCGGTTTTCTCTAAAGAGCGTTTGTGCAGTGAACTCCCATAAAAAAGAAAAGAAAACAAACTTGTATTATAATTGACGGCCTCCATGGTCGAGGGGTAAGGCTCTCGACTACGAATCCGAAGGTCGCGGGTTCAAATCACGGCGTGCGTAAGTAAATTTTATTTCATTAATTTGTGTTGTTTCACAATTAATTAATTAAAAATAATATATGGTATGTTTGCGCACGTTCCAGAGTGGAATATACTCTCAGTATCGCCCTGGTGAAAGACCACCATTCAGAATTGAAACGTTGCTTGAAATGGCTTTTAGCCGTGTTTGATGACCAGATCTGAATAGCCAGGTATTTCCCCACATTCCTCTTCCCTTTCTCCATCCCCTCCCCACTCCCATCAGCTTCACAACATTCCCCTATTGGGGATGCCATAGTCTCACTGGCTCCAGACGGTTGGGAGCAGTTGGGACTCTTGTGCGGTATTTACATTAAAAAAAATAATAATAATTTTACTACACTTCAAAAAACAGCGCGCTAAAAATCCACCCGTTCGCTAATACGGCCGAAATGATTCTAAAACGTACGTTATGAATCCCTAATTCTGTCCTAAGAAACAGCTCCCACAAAACATACTATAGCGCTACAGCGGGAGACGTGCGAACCTTGGGAATTTTCAAGCAAAATTTGTACTTAAAAGTTTGGAAGAATTAACAACTTTTTTTCTGTAATTATCGTGTTTTTAGTTGTTATTAAAATGAGTTAATAAATGCAGATGTCACTTTTTGTTGCTAAATCATGATTTTGGCGCTGCTATTATTTTTTTAACTTTTGGCAGTATATTCTTCAGCAACAGACATTTTAGTGGATCGCCGAATTTTATCTCGTTGCCCGGTTCTGATAAAATTTAATCACTGTGAATTCCTTTAGACCTAGGGAAATACATATATATGATCCGGTCAATCCAATACTAGGGAGACGGGTCATATCAAGAGTCAGAATAACAGAAGTGTATGCATGAGACGATATATGAATGTGAATGAAACAAAGAGTTGTGTGGTGTTATGTCCTCTCTGCTTACCCTTGCCGAGAAACGGCGAGCTTATTATTTTTTTAAACTTTAATCGTGATACAAACAGTTCTATATACATTTTTGAAATATTATTGCATATTTACTGGATTGCAGAAATCGGTGAAGTTTCAGTATGAAATACGTTTTTGCAAACATGAAAAATATATAAATGATAAAAGAAAAACATGTTAATTAGTTGAGTTGAGAATAAATAAATAAATAAAAATAGTTAAAAAAATGGTTAGTTAGTCAATTTTCTATAAAATAATTGTAGATCAGTTACTTGACCACCCCCCCCCCCCCCAATTTGGTTTTTTCCCCTTGCGTGTTACGGCATTTCTACGTATTATTTGTTCCGTGATTTTAGTGTTGAAAACTGCTCGAAGCCACATCGTCCTATGAGAGTTTTTATTTTTTATTTTAATACTTAATACCTTTTGTCAGGCATAATATATCGTATACGACTACCAACTTATATGTGCAGGAAGGCGGTTGACGAGGGAACTATGAAAATAAACTGTATTTTTTTACTGGTAACCGCAATTCCTACATTAGTTACACCCTCGACTACAATTAATATACGTATAATAGAGCTTGACACACTTAACTTTGCAGGCGGTCAAATGAAGAGCTAACAAACCAACGAACTATTTTATAATCCATTCGTTTTTTTGTATCCACAAAATCAATGTCAGTGACGCCACTGACTGCAAAGTTAAGTGTTTATGCTCTAGAAAATGTGATTATAATCAGATTTTTTTTTATTAGACATAATTAAGAACATTGTTTACATGGTTATAAGAAAAGTGTATTTAAGTACTATTTTTTTATTTATTTAAACAATCCTTTTAATTTCCTTTTTTTCAAATTTAATACCTCCCCAATTGAGAAATTCTCGTGTTTGGGGAGGGAGTACTAATATTTATTGTTACATATTTAATAATTTTAACAGTACTACCATGAACTTGATGTTCTGGTGTCTATACACTAATTTAAAAAATAAAATAAAATAAAAAGAAATTTTAATATATTATAAGTAATATTATAATATACTCCTAAAATTAGTTTCTTGTAATATGTATTTTAAGTTTTTTCTTAAAAAATTAATAAATTTTTTTCATATATAATATATCTGTACATCTGTTCTGATGTGGACAGAAAAAGTCACCAAAAACGTAGACATAAAAAACCTTACCTCGATCTCAGAAGATTAGTTTTTTTTATAAAGGGGTTAAAACTTTTCACCACTACTTCTAACATTCAATTATCCTTAAATCATTTTACTAACATATGTCGCATGTGCCTGACAATATCTCCAAAGATGGATGGAACATTAAAATATTATAAATGTGACGTTTAACATTTGTGCGGCTGCCTTTTGAAAGGGCGGAGGAGCCAGGAATATACATTTGCTGTGATTGGATTAAGCCGAAAGCGGGAATTTGAATAATGTATGAAAAGAGTTAGTCGAACGTGCTTTGAAATTATATTTTCAGCGGAAACTACCGAATGGCTATTGTTTCTACGTTTATTTTAAGAAGGTTATAATTATATTTATTTCATATTTTTTTTACAAAAGTCGCAAAAAATGTGACCTTACTGGGGGTACCCCGTTCTTAGATCACTTTGTACGTGGATTATAAATTGGGTCAATTTTTTGTAAGTTTGATAAAAAAATGTAAATAGGTTTACGTAATTATGTTAAAATATTACTAGAGGAACATTATAATGCAATGCACTAATCAAAATTCTAAAATCTATGAGGAACATACCGTGACCGTTAAACTCCGTTAGGTTGGCAACATCATATTTATATTCTTCCTTCCCGTGTCCACAATCCATATATTAATACTTTTTTTGAAATCGGTTAATTTTGTAATGGTTTTTATTGCTAGAGGGACAATGTTAAATACTTTTATAGAGAAATATTGCAAATTTCTTTGTCCAAAAGTTGTTTTAGTTGTAGGTTGATGGAAAGTAAGTTGTAATGAGGATCTTTTGAATCGACCAGAGTTTGAATGTGTAAAGTTTTCATGATTTTTTAATGCCTAAATAAAAATGTCTTTTGAATATAATTGTTTTAGAGACATTAAATTCAGGGCATCAAAAACGTAGTCTGTAGGAGTTCTGATGTGGACTCTAAGAATAACACTATAAATAGATTTTTAAAAAATATATTTTTTTAATATACGATAGATAGTTTATTTACATTCTACGAGTATATCATTTTGACATTATGTACAAATCATTAGTTGGTTTCAAAAATAATGACATGTAAAAATGTTCCCTACTTGCTACCCTAGCTTGGGCCGTCTAATATTATTTAATTGTAATATGAAATAAGCTGTTTTGTGTACATATGTGTAGTATAAATTACATTATATATACATTTTTTTAAATAATAATTATGGTTATAATTATCACGGTCTATCTGATATAATAAAAATTCAGGAGTAAGTAAAATTTACACGATTCATTGTGTATAATAATTTTAAACAGCAAGAAATAATAAATAAATCAAACATTACTTTGTAATCGCCACTTTATTAATATATACTCGTACATATCAACATGTTTCGAAAGCGAAGCTTTCCTCATCAGAAACATGCAGAATAGATAATAATTAATTAGAAAGTATTTTTTAATTCATTTATTAATAATGACGCCAGAAAGTGAATACCAATCTTTTGAAGAAATTATAGTAAAAATAAATATAGAAATACTAAAAAAAAAACACGAAAACCATAAAACCGCATGGCAACCCCAGTATAGGTATATTGTGAGACTGAGAGATGGATAGGAAAGAAATGCGGAGGAGGAAGGTTAGAAAATATCTCCCTATTCAGATCTAGTCACTAAAGACTGGAAAAGACATTTCAAGCATTGTTTATGTCATTAGTGGTGGTCTTTCATCAGGGCAATACTGAGAGTATCTTGTTTTCTGTATAATATTTAATTAAGGGCCAGCACTCAAAAATAGCCCTAAACATCACTTTGGAGGTTGATAACTCAAAAAAATACCATAAATATTTTTTTCTGTAAATTCTATTTTGGTAGTTAGGAAAATGTATAAGGTTTCAAATAACAAAATCTTTAATCTGTAATCAATCACTAAATTCTATGAAGTTCATCCCAAAATGTCCGAAAATAGGTGCAGTTTGAACAATTGAAATCAATTTTGAACGCTTTACCTAATATTTCAGTACGTATTTCATATACAATTTAAAAGATTACAGTTTAAGGTTTATGGTATTTTGAACCCTTATACATTTTTCTAATTACCCATGTAGAGTTTACAGAAAAAATATTTGTAGTATTTCTTGAGTTAGAAACCTGCAAAGTGTGTATTTGTGTGTGCTCACCGTTAAGCCGTATAGCCATTTGGGAATTTCTTTCAACCAACTCAGCGAAATCCCATTTAACCGACATAGTTTTTTGAAAAAAAATTACGATTCTATTACATTTTCTAGCTCCCTCCCAAATCTAAAACCGGCTATAATCAAATAAATGTTCACTCTGCATACTGAAACAGTTTTAAAAAAATCTCTCTTTGAAAATGTTTGTTCATTTTCACCAGAAGTAAAAAACAAATAGCCTACTCTTTGTTAGTTTTATCTCTTCAGTAAATCAATGTTCCCCAAAACAGCTCTGTGCAACCATTTCAGTAAGTGCTGAATCGGGAATCTCTAACATACATTTCTTCGAGGAAACTCTCGGATGGCCGGCTAAAGAGCGCAAGTATCTGGGTCCACTTGCTGCAAGGACGATCGCAATGCTCATTCTCGATGGAGCCGCCCTGTGGGATAAACTATTGCCCGACCTGTCTTGGTTTTAGTTAATTGTTTTTTTTTATTTTTTTATTTCCACTTGTATTATGTTTTATTTTCTTTGCACTTCTCTTTACTCCGTTTAGATGCAAAACCATTATGAAGCAAATATTAATAATACTTGGATGATTTCTATAGCGCCGTTTTTGTGAAAAATCACCCCAAGGGCGCGTATATCTCGCACTATATCCTTATCACAGGTGAATGGAAATATTTTCTTTTTTTGTATTACGTATTACTAACAAAATCTTGAATGCAAGGACACTCGAGAGTCTAGAGTCGTTTTGTAATCAAATGTAACTTTGTTCACAAAAAAAAAATTAAAATCTTAGCAGTACGGCGCTAGAAGGCTAAACAAAATCTTTCCATAAAATGCCGCGGTAAGGGATGGGTAACCAACCACGACTGTTGAATTTAACAGTTTAAATCGCGACCGCTACCGTTTTCTTTTCTGTTTCATATTTTCATTGAGAATTGTTGATATTATCTTCTTCTGAGATTAAATATTAGATTAAAGTTTGAAACATCATATTCATAATAAATCGAATTAACAATCTAGATCACGATGCCCAGATCTGGCATCAAGCAAAAAAAATGTAATCATTAAAATACGGTTTTTACCCATCTTCCATCCACTGATTGAAGCCCTCTGAGAGATTCAAACAAATTGGATTTACGGATAAGTAAATTAGTTAGTGTGATTTTATTTAGGAAATGTATTTAAAACTACAAGTAGCGTGCAGTCCATAAATGCTAAAAAGCTGTGTCTACCTCAAAAAAAGGATCCATTGAAAGGAATTAAAAATTAATTAAAACTATGACAAATTTAAAATCAATATGTTTTATTCCATGATTTTGGTAAGGAACTTATGCTCTTATTAATTCAGTTTGTCAAAACAATCAGTGGAAAATGATGGTAAAATGACCATATTAAAATATTCATTGCACAATTCATACCCGAACTTGAAAAACTACACACAGTTAACATTTGGTTATAGAGAAATGAACACCACTGATGATAGTATTACACGAAGGACCTATTTTTTTTCAAAATTACTTAAAGGTAAGTTAGATATTTACAGTTTCCTATAGTTAAAAATAAAATTAATGTTTGCCTACTTTTATAAAGATATACATTTATTTTAACACGACCTATAGTTTCTTTTTTATTGAGATTTCATAAGTGCAAAAAGAAATGGCCTACCATATAAAATAAATTTACAAATTCGGCCATTAATCTCATAAATTACTAAAATTCTAAGTCCTGAAGAACAAAATTAATTAGCACAGTTAAAAATACATAATGTGTAAATTATTAAAAGTACTTAAAAGTTGACAGCCTCTGAGAATAATTGCGTGGGAACTTTGTTCGTTCCGAGAAGAAGCAGAATACGAAGTTTTTTCGCAGATCATATTCCCTTCCCCGAGATTCGGTGCGCCCGCAAAGTTTAATAAGCTTGTCAAAAGTTCCAAGGAAAGTTGAGATAGTTAGTGATGTTTCCAGTAATCTTGAAACTTTGCAAATATTCGAATATCTCACGAGTAACAGGATTAATAGAAAAAAAAACTCGACTTTCTATTACTCTGTTTCTACTTATAATGCACGAGCTTTCTTATGGAAGTATAATAATACATATATTCAGTAATTCAGTTTTAAAATCTGTACTTAATAGGAAAAATGGTGGGGTTTTGATAGATGTTAGGTATTACCTAGATATGCTGCCCTATCAACTATCAACTTTCCCAAAATTTATTAGAGTCAAAATGGAGCATTGTGGTTTAAAAAACGGGACTATTAACATGGGCTGAAACTGATTGAATAAAATAAATTATTGCATTCAATATCGTGACACACTTGACCTGATTCTTAATTTAACATGGAATTAACACTACATTCCTTAGCTTAAGCTTTGAAAACATATTTTTTTTAACGCGAGGTACCATAATTACAGCGCGGATACTATGGGCCTCATCGTAATGTCACCGGAGTTATTGTGCAGTTTGCAGGACTCCATCTATGTATAGAATCCCGCACCGCAATCTATAAAAACCAGTACATCGTCGTTCAAACCGCCTCTAGTCCGCAATCCTTAATTCAAGGAATTAAGAAACGTATTCCGTATTCACTTGTGACGTCGTAGTCACTATGTCTCCAGTCCGTTGATATCGAGTCTGTCTGCACTAGGTACGTGGGGCGCAAGTAAGTCAAGTCACTACAAGACACTAGTCAGAAGTTCCTAATTCACTCATCGATGCCCGCGGCGCTTCCGTTCGTGTTAGTCCCAGAGCGGCCAAGCCGTCAGTTTCCCTGGTCGGGGCGGAATTTCCGAAGGCTAAACAAAATCTTTCCATAAAATGCCGCGGTAAGGGATGGGTAACCAACCACGACTGTTGAATTTAACAGTTTCAGTCGCGACCGTAATATCCGTACTCGGTAGATACCATCTTTTTTTTTTACTCGTAATGTTGTCTTTAAAGACGAAACCATTATTTACTACATTGAGGTGTATATACATTGTTTATTTTTATACATTGCTTATTTTTAAATATATTATTTCCAAAACAAACTTAATTTGCAATGCGAAAAAATCCCCCGTTTTCATTTATTTATTAAATTGAATGAATGAATTAAATGAAGAAATTCACAATATTGGATGAATCAGATTGAATCGATTCGCTACTAATAATGAATCTGCACATGTCTAATTTACATTTATTACCAAAATCCTTTTAAAATTTTATTGATGAGTGAAATTATGCTATAGTACTGTGACGTCTATTATACTATGAAACATATGGATATATATACACATATGTACATGTTTCGAAAGCGATGCTTTCTTCATAATTTTATTCATCGATTCTATATATTCCTGATGAAGAAAGCATCGCTTTCGAAACGTGTAGATGTGTGTATATTAAATAAAGTGATGAACACAAAGTATTTATAATTCATTTATTTTTATTTTTTTTATTTTTTTCATATGAAGCGGTAACTGGGTGATTTGACATTATAATTTAAAAAATAAAACAATAACTTTGTTTTACATCACTTTTATTTATACTTTAGCCGACCGGGTTTCGCTACTACCGTAGCTTCTTCAGGGCAGTATACAACTAAACTATGAACTAATATGCACATGTGTTATAGATTGATACAAACAGGCTAGTGAAGGGCCAAGGATGGGAGATCAGCAGGTATCTGCTGACCGGGAAGGGAATGTACTTTGTTTATTGGGAATAATTTAAGGATAGGACTTTTATTTAAATTTATTTGATTATAAAAGTCCAATCCTTAAGTGATGTAAAACAAAGTTATTGTTTTATTTTTAAAATTATTTTTAATTCGTTTGTTGAGAATTATGATTCATTGGAAAAATGTTATGAATCGGATAATGGTTTTTGATGAACATATACATACTAGTTTAGTCACGCGATAATGTACTCTATAGAAGGTAACTTTAAGGCTCATTATCGCATAACATTGCCGTGTCAGATGGAACCTTGTTATTCCAAGGGGTCGATATGTTAAAAACTTTTCAAATAATTGTAAAATGCTGGTCCATTGAACGTATAGGGGTTGCAGATTGAAAGGTAAAAATTGTGATAAAGATAATCAATCCCCAATCTCTTTATATAAAAATGAATGTTTGTCGGTCTGTCTGTCGATTTTCTCTAAAATTACTCTACCGGATTTGCTGAAAATAGCACAGTTTGTTCTTATTAGCGTCGAGAAGGTTTAGAGAGTAGTTTGAATTAAATCCAATATGTAAAACTGTTGCTATAACGTTTTCAAATTAGTATGAAAAATATTCAACCCGCCATTTTGTATTGAGGTTAGCCCATAGATATACAACTCTGGTTAGCCACAGATTACATATTCAAACGAAGGAGGTTTGTTTGGGTAGAATATTTTCAAAATGGTAAACGCAAGTAGGTACTTACCTAACAACTTTATTATTTATATACATTTTGAAAAAATAAATGTTTCGAATGAATTTGTTTTTTCAAATAAATTTTTCTTTGTTTAGAGATAGTTACTTTCACTGTCAAATCAATAATGTTCAGAAATGGATATCTCGATTGTCATCAATCAGAGCCAGAAGAGATTCA
Organism: Halesus radiatus; assembly: GCA_022606495.2. Classification (NCBI taxonomy): domain Eukaryota; kingdom Metazoa; phylum Arthropoda; class Insecta; order Trichoptera; family Limnephilidae; genus Halesus; species Halesus radiatus. The sequence goes on along the minus strand of JAHDVE020005319.1, from coordinate 83,377 downwards.
ATCAGTTCTCACAATAACCAAAAAGAATTTCAATTATTTTAGGCGAATGAAGATTCAAAGCACAATCTCGTTTCGAAATCAAAGAACAACAATTCAGACGAATGGCTTTACTACCCCCAGCTTCGTGCGGGATTTGAAAGGATTGATTAAATAAACTGTAACTCACAATATTTTGAAATGTTTATAATATTTAGAAGTAACATTTTCCATGATCTCGACCCGCCCAATAAAAGAAGAGAGGAAGCAACCCTCAGATGAAAAGGGTGATTAAGAAGGATTTTCTTATTCACTGGAATAGGGAAAAATATTATGGCTCAAAAATTATATATTCACACGGATTAATAAACACCGATTCTGTTTTATTATGTAGAATTTATAAATCGTTATTTGAAAATGAGTAAAAAAAGCTATCTCATCACAACGCCCTGTTTCATCCGTACCATTGGAACCATTGGTCTAAATTCTTTCTGTGTGAATTCATCCCGTGAGACCATATGACGCTAGTGTGACGTCACGCGGTCACCGGCACTTACCGCTCGGATTCGGTCCGTTTTGGTGGTTTTAAAAAACTTTGGAATTAATTTAATTATAGAAACGATCCATATATTTTTGTTAAATACTGGAATTTAAGTTAGAAGGGCAGAAATGATATAAATATCGAAATATATAGAAAAAATGGTCTGGAGTGCCTTATTGTAACATTTCTCTTCGAGACGACCGACCAAACTTCCCGCAAATCTTGCAAATCTCCCGGCCAACCGCCTCACATTTAGGAAACCCTTTGAGATTTACAACTGAAGGCGACAGTCTACTTCAGTCACGACACTCTCCTAAAGAGTTGTGGCGAACTCAATGGCAGATCTCGCACGCGAAAAACAAGCACCTTGTTGTGAACCCAGCTACTAAACTGCCAGGGTTCTCTCTCTCTCGGAAGACGACGTCATCGATCTCTCTGAAACACATTCGATGTAGTCACAGTCGCTGTTCGTAAATAGCTCCAACCTGAGTACAAGAGACGTGCGAGCAAGTATCGACCAATAGTTGCCCTCAAATTACATAAATGCCAAGGAATCTATCAATGTAGTCAAGGATTATCATGCCTCTGTCCCACGATAACGCATCTCAGATGGAACTAACACATTGACGTCATTACAAAAAAAACTCACAAGGTACACGTACTTCTTTAGAAACATCGATAACATCAAACACAGATGACATTAAAAAAAGTTTATTATGCTTTGTGTCAATCAAGAATAGAGTATGGAATAACCGGTTGGGGATCTGCCTTGAGCACTCACACAGAACGGCTCAACATGGCGCAAAAAGGAATAATTAAGACAATTCTGAAAGATCCGGTTAGAACTCCGTCGGACGAAATATTTCAAAACTTACAGATAACATATTCAAAAGAAGGTTTGTTTGGGAAGAGAATATTTGAAAATGGAAAACACAAGTAGGTACCTACTTAAGAACTTTATTATTTAGATACATTTTGAAAAAATAAATGTTTCGAACAATTTATTTTTTTCAAATTAACGTTTCTTTGTTTAGAGATAGTTACTTTCGCTGTCAAATCAATTATGGAATCATCCATTCAAAGCAAAGACATCAATTGATATTTACCTCCCCTCTGAGGTGGTTAAATATATCTTGACGTTTGGTGAGTTATCGACATCAATATTTTTCGGAAATGGATATCTCGATTGTCATCAATCAGAGCCAGAAGAAATTCAATCAGTTCTCACAATAAAAATAAAATAAAAATATTTGAACATTAATGCAAACGCCCGAAATATGATAACGGTAATAATTGATTTTTTGACTTTTAAAAAAAGTATTTGTTGCTTTGGAACTACCTCGAACGCTATAAGGACAAATGGCGTTATACGTGTGGACATCTGTGTCGAATAGAGTAACTACCGGTCCTTTCGATTGGCTGAAAACCTTAATAACATGAGAAAAGAAAAAAGATAATTTAAAAGAATCTAATGTTAATACATATTTTAAATTGTGCGCCTTAGAGACTTTAGAAATAAACAAAAAATAAATTAAAAATTAATTGAGTTAACAAAATAAAAGCACCTGTATATTTTGACTCATCCAAACCTCCCCCGCCAAATCACCACTCCCACCTAACAATATCTAATTACTTCTGTACTTGTATAATTTAAGTTTGTTTTAAGAACGTTAGCTTAAGTATAATATGTTACCATGTATTCTTAAACTAGCGTTTTCTTTTATATACCTCCCCTATCACTGTATTTTTTTATTCCTGGGTTAATATATATTACTATGTAAAACTAAATGTAACATCCCCATGGGCGTTATACAAATACATAAATTTAACATAGAAGTGTCGAAACCAGAAGCAAATTATTTATATTAAGTAACAAAGGAATCCACTCCCACTAACTGTCTGGACAGCTGTAGTAATTAATAAGTATTTTTGAAAGAAAATGACAGTGTGATAGACTATATCTCATTAACACAATGAATTATCTCAAGTAATGGAAAATGAAAAAGAGGCCTTGGACAAACAATCACACTGCTTTACAGTAATTTCTATATCGCTTCCTCGCGCCATCTCTTTCACAATAAACGTCATTCGCACGGTAGTTAAAATAAAATATATAAATTTCAAGAATAGGTGCTTTAATTCGGGTTCGACTATGAATCAAGCTTATTTTTCAGCAGTTTTAAGGTAATGCCGAACAATTTCTGAAAGCATATCCCCGATACTTTATTTCTAAGGCTTTTAAGGTCAGACACAGCTCGCAAGACCGCTCTGAATCCACCATACAACCTCTCAGGAAGATAAACATAAATCAGGACTGAAAAAACAGAACCTACAAAACTTTTATATATTGTGGGCAGAAAGTAGCAAATGGGTTCGGGCAATTTCTCCAAAGTAACATTGTGCGGGCACGAACAATACCCACGTCAAACTTTCAAACCGAAAACATTCTCGTCAGTAGTAACTTTACTAACTGGATTATCTTTGCTATTAAACAGAAAATCTCTATTTATGTAACAGCTAAAACTCAAATTTGCCCAGATTTTTCTGTCCGAATGAGTATGAGTTTGATTTCAGGGTTAACGCAATTACTTTAAAGACCCAACTATATTTCCGTCATGAGCTGTGGATCTTTGAAACGTACAATTAAAAATAAATAAGGTAAGGCGCCACATTGTTGTTTCATAATATTGTATTGTTCGATAAGAAAGTAAAACCGAAAATCTTTGCGATCAATGTTTTACTGTCCGACTCCATTCTGGTTATTTCACATTATCCAAAACAGAAAAATTGTTGACGGTGATTCGATTTCATATTTTTATTTCGCAGACATTACCTTGTTTTTATCGTTTTTTTTTTCTTTTTAATTATAAAGGGAAATTACATTAAACATTAAAGTCGATTCATATTAAATCAAAATCGCAGACAAACGCGGTTACTAGAACAACCTGATGTTAATATAATTCGTATAATAAGGGTTTCGCTTAATAAAACTAGTTAAACATAATACATATATACAAGACTTTGAGAAATTGCCTTACAATAGTGAATAAAATTTTATCAAATAATTATCCCACAAACAACATGTTTCGAGTACCTCAATCAATCATAAAATGTATGGCAGTTTTTTGTTCGTTTTAATATAATACAAATAATTGATGGACGAATTATTTTACGTAGGTAAAAATGTCAATTATTGTAAAAACCGCTTGGATATTCAGATTAAATTGACTTGTTTTTTTTACATGTTGTATACACTAGTGTACATAATAATAATAATTATTGAATAATTCATTCAACGCCATTGTCCCAGTTTCAGTTTCAGTGTCGATAAATCGACGTTCATTGAATTAACGCTATACAGTTTCACACAATAAGGTATGTTTAAATATAAGTACAATATGTGTTACATAATTATATTATTGTTTGGTTTACATTACCTGCCTCACTAGGTGAAACCTGTTCTGAGGTAGGTGACTGCATGTACAAAAAAAAAATTTAAGTGCGATATAATCACAGATTAGGCATTGTTGGCAAATGTACAAATATTAATTGAAAGGGTATTTCGAATACATATTATGAGAGGTTAAAAGAGTTGACTAAATTAAATAAAGAAAGTAATGTGTAAAATAAGTGTTCTATATTGTTACGTTATATCACAAAAATTAAACTATTATACTTTTGTTTTATTTACAACAAGAAAAAACAAAATAAATAAATTTAAAGTTTTAGTGTAAATGCAGGACAGTGACTGGGTACTATTAGCAATGCGGAAAGAATGGCATGTTTTATTTCATAAGGTCTTCAATTTTCTTTTTTTATTGGATAATAAATTTGCGAGCGTTTTACAGCGTTTTTTTTTTTAATTTTGTTAGATCTACCAAATAACGCAATTAAATTATAACTACCTACCAGCTTGATCCATTATACTCCACCAGGATATAAAAATGGAATTACGCTTTAATGGCGACATAAATTTTAATAAATAAAACATTAATCCGGTTTTTGTGACGTCATTATTTATGCAGTCTACTTATATGTAGTATTTTTATTATTATAGCACACACAATTAAGAAAAAATATTATATTTTAGTAGAAAGCGGTCACTTTGTGGTTTGACATATTGATGAAATAAAACAATTACTTTGTTTAAAACCACGAAATGCTGTACCCTAGTAATTCTTTTCTTAAGCGAAACCCATCGGTTGTAATAAATTAACTTAATTTCGTGGTTATACACAAAGCAATTGTTTTATTTCTAAGATATAATAGCTTAATATAGATTACGAAGTACAACATCCAATCTAACAATACAAGAACGCGATGTATCAGAACAACTGGTCAGAGGCTGAGTTGGCATCGCGTTTGGGTCTCACCCAGGCGTCGTGAGTTCAATTCCTCGGCTGCCTAAGTCCTCCATTACGACACAAGCAACATCTTTCGCTTACTGTGATGGTAGTAGAAGATTTTCAAAAATTGTTAGGTTATTCGTAACCAGGGAATATTTGTCTTTCTTTTTAAAAAACGAGAAGAAAAAGAAAAATAAAGAAGAACCAATGTAACAATCCCAAAATATGTGATATTATAAAAATAACTTGAAATATTCTATAAAATGTTATATTAGAACATCCAATATACCTATTCTAGAGAAAAATATGTATAAATAGGCAGAACAAAGTAATTTTGCATACAATTTGGTACATAAAACACGTATATCACAATACACTATTGGCGTGCATTGCTCTATGACAGAAGGTAGTGTGTAGTTTTTCCAGTTTGGGTATGAAAAATTGTGCATTGATTATTTGAAAATGAGCAATTTTATTATCAGCTTCAGCTGATCGCTGTGACCAAATAATTAACAACAGAATTAAAACAAATTTATCAGAAATATGTCATTTTTTGTTTGTTTTATTTGTCTATCATCTTATTAATTTTTATTTTTCTTAGGGAAGACACAGTTTTCAGCCTTTATGGATTGCACGCCACTAAAATATATTAATTTATTTCCTCTATAATATGGAACTATTATCATATAAATATTTCACAGGAAATTTTATCTCTTAGTTTATTTTCTTTACCCGGTCTATAAATAAAACTTAATACCAAGTGAGCATTGAATCGACTAGGAATTAACTTTATCAATGAAAGCTTGAAGTCGAAGTTGATGGAAAACCTGACCACATTAGCTTTGACCTTCTAAAATGATGAACGCGTCTGTATGACCCCTAAAGATTAAGCGGGTAAACTAAATTAGCATACAAGACCATCGCTGTGTAAATTAATTGTTAATTCGTGTAGACATGTGGTAAAACTACGCCCGTGGGTTTATTTAATTGTTAAAGTCAAAACACAAATTAATTCTAAAACATTTAAGTGAGAAAAAAAACGTTATATGAGGATGTTCTAACGTAGCAACTGGTTACGAGGGTATAATTCAGTGTTTTTTCAACGTAGGGCGCACGCATCACTGAGGGGTAATTTATATGTTTGGAGGGTAATACTCAAATCATTAATTATGAATATTTGTAAAGTTTTTTGTTGGCATTTGTCGATTTTTTTTAATTCTTCAATTTTGCAACCCTGTCCTTTTTGGGAAAAATATAGCAACACCAACGCAAATGTCCACACGGTGTGTGTTGAAGTTTTAAAAAATTGTGATCTTTATGAGCTTGTATTATTACCATCTATTATACATAATTAATGAAACGCGTGGTGAGCTTCCCCTTGTAAATATGCAACTTCCACTATAAAGATACATTGTCTTTAAAAACAACTTAAATTGTTTTATTTTTTATGTTTTCAAAATAATGAATTGATAAAATTAATAAATAAGAAATATTTTGTGTACACCACTGTTTAATAGATAAATATCAACATGTTTCTGAAGCATGTTGATATTTATATATTAAATAGTGGTTTAAACAAAGCATTTCTTATTTATTAATTTTATCAATTCATTTAATTTATTATTTTGAACACCGCAAAGTAATTATACATTTATTGAAGAAAGAATTGTATTGAATTGAACAACAAACTCCCGCCACTAGATACTAATCGAACAAATTAAATCAATTAGAAACTACATTAAGTCAAGCAAGACTTTGCTTAAGGTATTATCAGAAAAATTACTTTGTGGTGTCATTATTAAAAAAATGAATAAGAAATATTTTATTTTCATAAGAAGCGATCACTTTGTGGTTTGATATCATATTAAATAATAACTGAATTATTATATTTGCCCTGACTGAGCTTGACCTAAGCGAAACCGGTTGGCGGAAAATACAATATATTCGTGGTTTATCACAAACTGTTTGTTTTATTTAATAATAAATATTTTATGTAAACCACCATTTAATATATATTTAATATATATCAACATGTTTCGAAGCGAAGCTTTGCTTATAGGGATAAACAGTATCAATTATTATTAGAAAAAGAACTGGCTAGTATTTTTAAAATATCGTTATAGAAGTTACTGAAAATACCCCACCAAAACTTGAAGTTGAAATATGTAAGTCGCCGAAAACCCATCCAAAACCTGGTTCGCCTTAACCCAGGACCTCCTAGTGAGGAGAACTAAGAAAATATTCCAGGACTTATACGAGATATCTTAAATATATTTTCAAAATGTAAAACAAATGTAGTAGGTAATTAATAAAAATAAAAATAATAATAATTTCTTAACCAACAGAAGTTTTCGCCTGTGGCGCTCTTCCCGTCTGTGCTACAATCTTTTTTATTTTTTTATTTGATGGGGGGTGTATAGAGGCGTTTGAAGCGGTTGAAGTGGGGCATGGCACAATTAAGATTGAGAGACACTAGTTTAATGGGTCATTAACGTATTTCTTGATTGCTCCCTTGTCTCCACTTTCCTAAAATACCATCAGAAGCCTAAAACCTTCATAAGGTTGCTATTGTTTAATTTAAATAAATGTTCTGATTCGTATTTTTCATCTGCCATTCTAGGGACTACACAGTGTTGTAGTGTACGAAGCTATGTGACTATCGGTTTGACAATAGCAAACATGACTGTTCGCAAGGAAAACAAAAATAAACAAAGGAATTTTTTTATATCAACTCACTGAGATTAAGACAGGTGAGATTAGACGGGTTAAAAATACTACAATGGGCTTTACAGGACACACGGAATGATTGCCTGATTATAGAACGCCGATTCATGTATAGTCTATCAAAATAAAGTAAAACAAAAATGATTAAAGCTAATCGAAAGGAAAAATGACGAAGTTTTAAAAAAGCACTACGGTTCAACTGAATGGTGTTTAGAAATTAGTCGTTACTTCCTGAGAAGGGGATCATAATATTATTCTAAAGAAGTTTAATTTTCGAACTAGTTATTTTTTAACATTTATTATGGTTGTGGTGAAAATATTTTTTTTGTAATTTTGAAATGTACCTACATATCGAATTAGCCATTCATTAAATGTTAAATCAAAATGAAAACAATGTAGAAGAAGCGCGTGATTGCATTATTGAAAAAAAAACTTTACGAAAAGGTGTGATTTTTCCAGTCCAGGCAACAGATTTAGAAATTAAACATAACCTATTTGAATCAAACATTTTTTTTCCTAAATGTTGCCACGTTCTAAAACATTGTTATTATGAAAGCGATTTATTATATGTATGGTACCAACTCTGTTCTGATAGTCATCCTGCTAAACTTTGTAAATTCGGATAACGTATGTTATTTTCCTGTTGTTTATTAAAAAAAATCTTTTCCATATTTTCATGTATTTGCTTTAAAAACTTGTAAAACCAAATACGTAAGAATAAATAGTTCCATAATGAGTTTTGTTGATAACTCGTGGGAGTGAAACTTTGATATATGTTTTTTTTAAACTGTGGTAATGATAAATTTTAATTCCATTTTATTAAATTTCTGTATTGTTTCACCACACTGTTAGAAACCCAGCGGAAGCGCCCAGATGTAGATCGAGGAAGAGGTGAAATGTAGACAACTACGTGGAGGGAGTTTGGAGCCGGATGGGAAGGTCTGAGGACTGGAGAAGAACAACTGGAGACCGAAGCCAGCATGGATGAATATTATATACATTGATTTTATATTTATTTACAGGAATTTATTTGACCCTAGAATGTGGGTCCTATATGGCAATGATGTCTATATTTCGTGCAAACTGAATATTTGCTGCATCTAGGATATAGCTTGGAATTTAATTGTAGATATTTATTTGAACCTATAACTATCATTACTATGGCAATACCAAGGTACTCACTATGTTACTAAATGTGTTTTCACGTTAAATTGTTTTCACATATTCGCGTTTAACAATTATCAGGTTCTGTAAAAAATGTAGATGGATATTTAAAAGAAATCACATTTGAAGCTATCATGTACCAGGCTTGTCCGGTAATTACACATTTCTTCCAAATTCAGTTTATTAACGAAATAAGATACCTAAAACGTGAAAACCATGGATATAACATATACAAGATAGTGACTTCCTTATCAAGTTGTCTGATGTTACCAAGTAAAACAGGCTCATTCATCAATGGAATACGCAAATACGCGACTAATAATCTAATAAGTAGACTACTACTACATGGAGGTCATGACGGAACAGGTGGCGGCACTAGCGAGCGCCTCGGCGCCTTTATACACTTACTTATTTCGTGAATAGACCAGGAACAATTTACGTAATCGAATAAAGAAAATTTTCGCATGATTTGTAAATCGTTACAATAATTGTAAAATCTATAATACCTCAAGGGTTCATATAAAAATAATTAGCAATGGTATTATTACATCATTTTGTTATATTTCAAAAGGCTCCCAAATGTTGTATTTTAAATGTTTTTCAGAGACCAAGGTTAATATGGCATTTTTTATTTTATTTTTATGGATACGAATAAATTTTCTATAACCATTTAAAATGTAACATTTTTTCCGCTAAAACGACATGTTCGTGTTTGTTTGTGAATATGACGTTGTTGACGTCACGTAGGTCAAAATGTTGACAGCAATCTTACCAGCAAGTAGAATTTTCTGTATCATAATGACACTGTGTCAGTATGAATCGCGTAGAATTGTGCGGTTTTGCATATTTTAAAAAGTAATAATTATGAATGAAAATGTTAAAATTACACATTTATAGTATGATGATCAGAATCAGATAAAAAATACTTTAAAATTTTCACGCTTTTTAAAACGGTATCCATAGTTTGTGAAAATACCCCTTTATAGTTTCTCCGGGCGCCATTTGGCGCAGGGTTGAGACTGATCGTTCTCTCGATTCAAAATGGATGGCGTACTATTAAATATTGAAGTATCAAAGGAATAGATTTCTCACATTAATACAATGGCTCGGCACTAATCTAGAGACATTCCATATCAATGGTGGCGATCCAATTAAAGATCTAAAAACGATAAATAATTGGAGATAAACGAGAAACCATCTCAATTATTAATTGCCTATACGTGATTGAGGTACAAAGGGGAGAGAATTAAACTAGATTATTTATACAGGGTATATCAGAATGTACCCGACAAACTTTAACCAGTGATTCCTGAGCTTAGTTCGAGTAAAAAAATTAGGCTGCATTTTGGTCTCCGGTAACATTTTATGATGTTTTTATTTTTTTTTTTTCAAAATAAAACTATAACAAAAATTTTCACTTGTCGTCACTGGGCACTCAGCCTAGCAATGACAAGCATTGCTCTATGACCAGTAGGTTGTGTGAAGTTTTTCAAGTTGGGGTATGAATTGTGTATTGAATATTTTAGGTGTTAGGGTGGGTGAATGTTGTATGGAAAAATTGTCTTGAACTTAAATATCCTATGAGTACCATGAATATTTCATGAGTATGTATATTAAATATAAAAATTGAATTTCTCAAATAAAATGTTTCTAGTAGGCGATAAATTATCAACGCCATAATATTTTTTAGTAATTTTTAATAGTTTAAAGAATTTTTAAACTTTTCAAATGACCGGACAACTACCCGGACCCAATAGGACAATGATCCTCAAATTCTAGGAAAATGAGCTATTTCGAATGACACATCACAATATTTCATATCTGAATAACGGTATCTGGAAGAGCGATACAGACGGTCGTTGTTCCCCATCCTACTGAGTTACTGTTGAGCTGAAATTTAGCCTCAACACTGCTCAAATTCACAACTGCGCTATTCCCAATGCAAACCTCGTTCAAGTAACGATCAAGTGAGGGGATCCAAACAAACGGAGTGAAAAAAATAGGACTCGGTTCGCACATTTAATTTTTGTATTGCGTATTGGTAATTTTATTATAATTTTCAGTATTAAATTAATATGGATAGCGACGACGAAGATATAATAGATCTAGCGGAAGTAATGGACCATAATATCCGGTTACTCAGGCGACGAGAGGATGTTGATGAAATTGAATATCGAAAGATTGAGTGACATAGATGTCAAACACGTGTATTTTTCCTAAACCTAACTTATTCCAGTTATTATGAGCTACGTGTCGGCTTACTTGTGTTGTCCATGTCGGTTTCGTGTGAACTCACGGAGGAGAAATAACAAATGTACGAAACGAATGTAGGTACTTTCGCGGCATTTGCAAACACTTTATTTTTCAACAATTTTTAACACGTACATTTGTAAAATATAAAACGTTGGTCTACGTATTACAGTATTTAACACAAATAATGTGTATTCATAATAAATACAATAATAACTCATATATATTAAATCAACATTGAAAATTTAAATTTTGACGTCATATCATTGTCTATGAAAGTAGGCGGACACACTTAGGACGATCAACGATAAAAAAATGCTGGAAACAGTCAAATAGAGCGTTGCTTAACAAACCACTTGGGTGATCAGTGACTCAGGTGGTGATTAAAACTACATATTATTTAAAAATCATATAATAAAAAAGAACACTGGGAAATGCCTTCCATGTAGATTTGAATTGAAACCGATGTAGCTCCTGACTCAGTACTTTCTGGTTGTAGCCCTGAGAGTCAATGAAAATAAAGCGGTCTCTCTCTCTCTTACACTGCCTGCATTGTATAGTGGGATTCCAATTGATCGAAATATAATGATTATGAAACCAATTTTTGTATTAGAAATTTAAGGCCCGATTGGCCAGTCTTTTGGGTCGCGAAACACACCCACATCGCATTTCTTGTATTCTTATTTATTCTACAGTAAAAGTGGAAATATTTATGTGAATAAATCCATATTTTTTTATGAGTTCAGAGGTAATGAGCTTAACCCTCTTCAATATAGGTCGTCTAATCCTTATCAAAGCGACGGTTCTCCGCACTAGCATCAAAATAAAGTTGAAACATGTGTGGAGTGATTTCATCAGGCTTTCATTGTCCAGCTCCCATGTGCCACCCCTCCCACGCCCACTATATGAACCGTCCGGCAATTTGATGAGCATATTTCCCCATTGTTTGCGCGGACAGAACAAAGCCCGAGGAAATGATTCAACTTTGTCACCGATCGTTTGGGAATTCAACCCGCTTGTGAAAATGGTCCAGAGACGATAAACAACTTCTCATATGCTGCAAGTTACAATGTATTATGTGGATAAATAAGTAGAAATCGTGGCATGTGTGAAGTGATTTTGAGTGTAGAATTAAAATGTATGAAGGCTGAATCTTTGAACTGAATCATAAATATTTTGTTTAGTTGAAAAAAAATTATATCTTTCCATTGTTGTATTTTTCTTCGGCTTAAAATAATCATCAAATTTTTGATTACCGCTGCAAATTTTGTAGATTTTTTGTCCATTTCTTATTATTAGGTATTAAAAATTTCTATAGCATTTTCGCCCATTGTAAATAAAAGTAGGGCCACTTTTTTAAAGTCTGGTGCAACAACATCTTGGTTGGTTGCTTGAAGAAATAATTCAAATCTTGCTATCCACTTTGTCCGGTTATTCGCCATATTACATGGCACAATCATTGGCGGACATGCGTTAATACTCGCCATTTTTATTTTGTTTTAATCCTTATTTATTTTGGTAATCTTGAGAGTTGTTTTGCACTGAATTTTATTTCACTTGACACCTTTAATTTTATTATTTGTTTAATCCCTCTTCTGACACCATTGAATGTTCGTTATATTGAATAAAACATTATGTTTGTTGGAGAGGTTATTTATTGACAGTCACAGGTTGACATTCGTATAGGAAATGGACCTACGGAAATGACCACAGACAAAACATAGATCTGCATACACAACAGTGTTAATTTTCGGTGCTCAATTCACCAGGAAATTGTATTTACAAATCGTCAAAGCATGAACTATTTTCGTTTGAAGCCTTTCGAATTGCATCAATCTGTCATATTTTATGTGTAATGGTGGAGGGGTGATTTCTTCTCCATACAAAAAGTGGAGAGAGAAAATCAAACGGCTACCTATTACTCTGATTAAATATTGTTGTGTTTAATTCATGGAACTAAAATAAATATTCAAAAATAAAAATAATTGCTTCAATCAAATATAAAAATGTTATTATTATGTTTCACTGGAATAACTAAAGATAACCAAAATAACAAATGATCCGTAAATAATGTTAACAAATAAAATAAGAAAAATTATCTATTCTCCACTTCTTAGTACTTTCATGAAACCTGAACAATATAATAATCAAAATTAAAATAAATCATTCATTGTCTTAAATAGCATTCACGTCATTATAAAACAATTAAGAGAAACCTGCCATCGCTAAAGGGGGGGGAGAACAGATTTAATCTGTAAGTAAGTACCTCACAGAATTGATTTCTTAGTATTTTGGTTTTTACCGAAAATATTAAGAAATCATTCCAAACTTCACAATTTTTTTTTTAAATCCGCTTTACTTACCTTTTTTTCGATAACCTTAATAAAAAGGTCGAGAATATAATTTGTAGACAGTTACCTACGCTAGCGGGCATGGAAAAAAATGCGTTGAAGGGATAATACCAGCACTGACGGCAAAGTGATTGGATCTTCAGTGTCCAGGTCAATGACGAAGGTGAATTAATTCTCCAAGGGAAAGATATTCAACGTCTTAAGAAAATAATTAATCAGGAAAAAGAAGAAAATATGAAGGTAATCTTGATCATAAAAAAGGATCAGTTTGTACCTACCAACACAATAATAATTCGCACGATTTCTCAAACTTTTGTGTAAATATCGCTTCGGTTGTGTGTTATGACCGTATAAAAAATTATTGGGAAGTACTTACTGGTCAGAGTATTAAATTTGTGATTGAAGAGCAAAAATTTTATTTTAATTAAAAAAAAATTATAAAAATTAATTTTTTTACACTTAATAAAAAAATATCATAATCACAATTTTCTCCTTCACGTACGCCATGATCTGATGAAAATAACCATAATTCAGCCATGAAGGTGAAAATTAGAAAACACCCTCCAAAAAATACAATATGTGAAACGACCCGCCGCGTCTAATGGCCTCGTACAAGGGCTTGGAAAATCTGATTTGTTGTTATAAATATCTTGATTAATTGAATCGAATTGATTTTTCTATAAAAATATATATAAAAATGAATGTATGCCTGTGTGTCCCCAATTTTCTCGAAAATCACTTTACCGGTTTCGCTGAAAATAGCACACTTTGTTCTTATTAGTGCCGGAAAGGTTTAGAGAGAAGTTTGAATGAAACCCAATATGCAGATCTATTGCTATAATATTTAAAATTACTGTGAAAAATATTGAACCCGCCATGTTGTATTAAGGATAGCCCATATTGAAAAGAAGGTTTGTTTGCGTAGAATATTTTTAAAATGGAAAACACAAGTAGTTACCTACTTAAGAACTTTATTACTTAGATACGTTTTGAAAAAACATAATGTTTGGAATGAAACAAAATTTTCAAATGAATGTTTCTTTGTTTAGAGATAGTAATAGTCGTCAAACTTGATTTTATAATTATTAATTAATTGTCATAATTGATTTTACATTCGCAGTAAAATCAATTATGGCACCCAAACAACAAGCAAGAATTCACAACTTGATAACCTTATTCAAAAACATACAAAAAAATACCGAACAAGGCCGGGTACATATATACCATATATGCAAGTTTTTTTTTATAAATACAAAGTTTCTGTGTTCTCTTTATTGATTACAAAAAATATACCTTTTTATATTGTTTATTCATTTATATGTTTTTGTACACAGTTACGCGATATTCGACTATCAAAGTAGCACGCCCGTATTATAATTTCAATATTATGTTAAAAGACATGATATTTTTTCTTCTCATTGTTCTATTCTCCATAAGTTGAGCTCCCGTGGCTCGTCGTTATGGGAGGAGTATAAATTTATCTACATCATTTTTAAAAACAATGCATAGTTGGTGATATGCAGACGGCCTCCATGGTCGAGGGGTAAGGATCTCGACTACGAATCCGAAGGTCGCGGGTTCAAATCCACATTACATTTACATATATGCAAGTACATTTTAAATAATTAATTTGTGCTATTTCACAATTAATTCGCTTAAAAATAATACATACTATATTTGCACACGTTCCAGAGTGGAAGATACTCTCAGTATCTGGTGAAAGACCACCATTCAGAATTGAAACGTTGCTTGAAATTGCTTTTAGCCGTGTTTGGTGACCAGATTTGAATAGCCAGGTATTAATAGCCCCACCTTCCTCTTCCCCTTCTCCTTCCCCTGCCCAATACCTTCTGCCTCACAACATTCCCCAATTGGGAATGTCATAGTCTCACTGGCTCCAGACGGTTGGGAACAGCTGGGACTCTTGTGCGGTATTCAAATAAAAAAATATTCAAAAAATGCAAACAATATATATTTTTTTAGAGGTAATTTATGTGTTTTTTTTTCATTTTGAGTTTGTATACCCCTAAAAAAAACCCGTATAAGAACAACCACGGCTCAACACCACTTTTTGTATTTAGGCATAAGATGGTACAATATATTAACATTGTTTTAATGTGTTTTTTTTCATGTTGAATTTGTATACCCCTAAAAAAACCTCGTATAAGAACAACCACGGCTCAACACCACTTCTTGTATTTAGGCATAATATGGTACAATATATTAACATTGTTTTAATGTGTTTCTTTTTTTTCATTTTGAATTTGGATACCCCTAAAAAAACCTTGTATAGGAACAACCACGGCTCAACACCACTTTTTGTATTTAGGCATAAGATGGTACAATATATTAACACTGTTTTAATGTGTAATACTGCAATAATCAGTAATTATCACAATTTTAAATAAAATTAAAAATATTCACGACTCCAAAGTTTTGTATTCCACGAGCCCCTTTTGTTTAGTGCGAATACGTGCACCCGGAAGTTTCTGATTAAAAGCTCCTGCAGCAAATTATAATAACCTTATAATTAATGGGCTTTGCGAGTGGGCCGCGGGGGCGGGCGCGACCATTGGGCGGGGGGAGCGGGTGGGAGTTAACGAGGGGCGAGAGTTACGCCACTGGAAGTGCCCCCCCGAGGACTCGACCTGACGATGAGAAATCCCAAGTGAAAAGGTTAAGTTGAATTAATACGGTGTCCACTGAAACAATATCGAAGCCTGATTTCTTCGTAAAGTATTTGGACAAATTGTTATATACATATTTCGGTAAAATGTCATCTATCTGTCCGAGCTTAAAGAACCTAGTTTTAATTATTATATTAGACTGCGTATATATGACAAAAAGTTCTCCAAAGAAGCGCAGCTCGCAGTCCACAAGTGGCAGAGGAAGAATGAAAGTAGACTGAATGCTGTAGAAATGAGATCTCTGATGCGAATGTGTGGTAAAACCACGTACGATCGTGCAAAAAATTTTGAGATTTGTAAAGAATGCACGCTAAGATGGTTTGGGCATGTAGAGCGAATGGACGAATAAAGGAGTGTAAGAAGAATATCTGACGCGAATGTGAATGGATGAAGAAGCCGGGGACAGCCGAGAAAGACATGGCAAGATCAAGTGAATCAAATACTTGAGTCGGGTCATGTCAGAAGTCGGAATAATAGAAGAGAATGCATGAGATGATCTATGAATGTGAATGAAGCAAGAAGTATGTGCCAAGATCGAGTTGTTTGGCGGTCCGTCCTTTCCGCCTACCCCTACGGTGAATTGACGTGATGGTTAGTTAGTTAATCAATCTATTGTGTGTATTAGCCAATTAAACATTTGGTTATTATTGAACCGACGTATGACGGACGTTATGTAGGTTTTAATGTTGGGGATTTAAATATATTGTCCGACGCTCTTTATACCTTGAATGATAAATTTGTACTTTCAGTAGCAATAATAAATTATGGATGGCATCTGCTTTCAAATAATTTTATTTTTTACTACCTGATGTGTACCCGGCCTTCCTAGGGATTGTTTTTTTGGAATAAAATTATGAAGTTTGAATTCTTGCTTGTCGTTTGTGTGCCATAACTGATTTGACAGCGAAAATAATGCCTTGTGACAACTATTACTATATCTAAACAAAGAAACAATTTGAAATTTTTATTTCATTCCAAACGTATTTTTTTAAATATATTTAAATAAAAAATGTTCTTAAGTGGGTACCTACTTGCGTTTTCCATTTTTAAAAGATTCTAACCAAATAACCCTTCTTCTTTTGAATATGTAATCTGTGGCTAACCGAAGTGGTGCATATATGGGCTAACCTCAATACAACATGGCGGGTTCAAGGTTTTCATAATAAATTTAAAAAGTTAAAGCAACAATTTTACATATTAGATTTCATTCAAACTACTCTAAACCTTCCCAGCACTAATAAGAACAAACTGTCTTCAACGTCTTCAACGAAAGCAGTCAAGTAATTTTCGAAAAAATCGTGGACAGACAGATACACAAACATTAATTTATATATATATATGATTTTACGTGAGTACCCACATAAGAGTTCCAGCTGCTCCTAACAGTCTGGAGTCAGACTATGGCATCCCCAATTGGGGTATGTTGTAAGGCTAGAGGTGAAGGAGATGGGAAAGGACAAGGTAAGGAAGTACCTGGGTGTTTAGCTCTGGTCACCAAACATGGCTAAAGCAATTTCAAACAACGTTTCGATTCTGAACTGTGGTCTTTCACCGGGGCGATACTGAAAGCATCTACTACCCCTAAAGTGGATTATTGAAAACACGTAGTTAAATTTTATTGTTTTAATATAACATTAATCTATATACTAATAAAAAAAAGATGTTTTCAAATCGACGACAAACATTATTATTTGTTTTTTAAGTGTAATCCTCAAGACCATCAAATCAAAACAAGAAGGCTTCCCGCGTAATATAAAAAATAATAATAATTCTAAAAGGCATTTTCCGTAAACGGATAAAAACATGTTTACGGATAGATGAATTTCGCGATTGGTCTCCATTAGAGTGATTGACATTTCAAAAGAAATACGGAAATAAGAGAGATACCTCAAAGCACTCCCCGGGGCCATTTTTTTTTTACTCCTTAAACGAAAATTTGGTGAATTCTAAATAAGACCGCAGGAAAAGAAAACCCGTTTTAATATATAAGAACCTACCCACTCCTCAATACACAGATTTGCATAACCAGGGGAGCGATTTAAAACAAATAATTAATATTTTGAACAAAGCCATTCTAAAATACAATATTGAACTAATTAAGCGTTTTGAACCAACCACGAGTAAAAAACTTTTAATTTTTCTAAATCGATTCAAAATTATTAAAGTTAAATGATATAAAATTATTAAAGTTAAATGATATATTTTTGTAGTCTATGTATTCCTCTTATGTAAAATGAGTTATTTTTTACTTATGTTCTACTTTCAATGTTAAAATCAGCCGGATGTAATCTGCGGTCCTAGGTCAAAATATGATAAGCAAAACTGGTATATGAGATTTACCAGGAGAACACATTGATATTTAAATTTTTAACTGTATTTAAATAGAATCCGATAAGTTTGACTGGTTTTATTCGATTTGGTGGATCATTTGTGAATAAAACAAGTAAGTAATAAGAGTATTTCTCTATTTTTTATAACTTATTGAACCTTTTAAACCTTACTAAAGTTTATTTTTTTTAATCAATGAAGACAGTATTAACAACTCTCAAAATGGAACATGAGACCAAAAAGACGCAGAAAAGAAGATAACGGTAGCAACTGGCACTCGAACTGGTTCTGGGTTCGAGTCCTATTTGCTACCGTTATCTTTTTTCCTTCCTGTGTCTTTTCGGTGTCATGTTTCATTTTAAGCTTTGTTAATATTATCTTCAATGATTAAAAATCAGTATTTATAATTAATGTTTTTAGATTTTCATATTTAACGACGATTGTCAACTCGACCTAGTTTATAAATTGAATACAACATTAATTTTCTTACTTCAATATCAACCAATTTCCCAGTGTTATAACTTTCTCTATAAGTGGGGATAATTCTAGTCATTGGAAGGAGAAATTTTTTCAATCGTGGTACATTCTTCGAGAAACACATATGCAACAGCGGTGGCTAATCGGTCGGTTGTGGGAGGATTTAGAATTTAGTAATTCGATTCAACCAAATAATATTAAGATAATAATATATAAGACACAACCTTCTTCCCTTCTTCAACTCCCCAGTGTTTTCAGCCTCCGAACATACCCCAAATTGGGGATACCATAGTAAAAGAATTTCCAATCTTTTTGAAACTGGGAGCTACTTTTTCCATACTTTGGGATCGACTTCTAACAAGAATTTTTACAGTTATTTTTTCAAAGTTCCACAGAACGTTGTCAAAACACAAATCTAGCAAAACTAATTTGTCCTACTGCTGGAACTTTTTTTTTTGCAATGATTCTAAATTTAAAAAAAAAATGGAAATAATTGTAATTTTCAAAATTCACAATCGTAATTATTAGGATCGACCAAATTTAGCTCCGCGATCGGTGCGGTATCACTTTTAATGGATACTTTTTAACGTACTCGCGTCGGTGCTATGTATGTGCTGTGCTGCACGGAAGGTGTATTCACATCTACCAGTACCACGCAGTGCAGAACAGTACAGCACAGACACAGCACAGGCGCGAGTACCGCTGTCAACTGAATTGTCGACTGAGCGATAGCGTCCGCCACAACATGTTTGAGGATTTCATACTCGTATATATTATTATTTTATAAACTAAATTCCTTGACCAATTCAATCCATTTATCGTTATCTATCTTCTCGGTTTTAGCAATATCTGCGTCTAATGACGCCAACTGACGAAGATGGGTGATGCTAAGGGTATGAGTTCATAATAATTGCCAAGTGGCCACCTGCAACGTCAAAATATTCCAGCCGACAATCTCGGCCGGTGCTGGTCCGTGCATGTGCGGGTACGTTACACTTACGTACACTGTAATATGAATGTATTTATAGATAATGTATACAATTAATATTGTCGTGTCTGTGCTGTCCTGTTTTGTACTGTGCGCTGCTGGTAGAGGTGAATAGAATACTCACATCTGTGCTGTGTCTGTACTGTACCGTTTTGCTTTGCGCGGTACTGCTAGATGTGAATAGACTTTTTTTTGTACTAGTCTACATTATCGTATATATAATCATTTATAATAAGAAATTTTGTGCTTATTTTACATTACTGTAGGAGTCGACGGCATTTTAATTGTTCTTTATTGAATAATTTAATACACAATATAGTATTATTTTACGTATGAAACGAGTTCACATAGAAACAGATGAACGCTTTTTTTAATACGGAAGAGTGAAATAACAAATCGAATCATTAATTTCAATAGTCTATCGATAACAACTGTTCAGTTTCAAATTATTTCAATGAAGCACTTTAATTTCTCCCTCTGTATTTATTGTGCGACCCTGACCTATATAGCCAGACCGTTGGATCAACAAGCGCAGTGACCTAATTATTTCTATTGATATTAATATTGGGATGGTTTCCATTTGCAGCCAGGTGTGGCGTTGAAGTATTGATTCAGAATATACAGCTGAATATCTGTTGTACAAGGTAATAGATGATGATTTCCATTTACATACATCCTTAAATTGTTGATTCCAAATAAACAATGTAATTGTTCTTATTGATCTTGGGATGATTTCCATTTGCAGCCAGGTCTGGCGTTGTAGTATCAATTCAGAATATACAGCTGAATATCTGTTGTACAAGGTAATAGATGATTATTTCCATTTACATACATCCTTTCAATTGTTGATTCCGAATAAACAATGTAATCGTTTCTATTGATACCAATCTTGGGAAGGTTTCCATTTGTATCCGAGTCTGGCCTTGAATTATTGATTCAGAATATACGCAGAATGTTAGCAGTTGTACAGAGTAATAGATGATGATTTCCATTTACACAGTCTTAAAATACTGATCTCGAATAATCAATGTAATCGTTTATATTGATATCAGTATTGGGATGGTTTCCTATAGCAGCCAAGTTTTTCGTTGAGTTTTTGATTCAGAAAATACAGCAAAATAGCTGTTGTACTGAGTAGTAGGTGACGATTTTCATTTGCATACAGCCTTGAAATGTTGATCCCGAATAATCAATGTAATCGTTCATATTGATATCAATATTGGTATGGTTTCCATCTCCACCCAGATTTAGCCTTGAGGTAATGATTCTGAATATATAGAAACATAGTTGTTATTATACAAAGTGGCTTCCATTTGTAACAGTCGTTAAATTTTGATCGTGAATAATCAATATAATTATTACAGAGTAACCGAATCGTTTCTATTAATTTCAATATCGGGATGGTTTCCATTTGCAGCCAATTTGAGTCATTATACATAGATCCCGAAAATACAGGAGAAGTAATTTTGTACAGAGTAGCAGATTCATTGAATTCGAATATACGGGAGAAAATCTATTACAGAGTAACATTTTGTTGGATTATACCTTTCGAAACGACTTGTTCTATGCGATACCGTACTCCCTGATCCACATTTTACGATCCCAGTGGAAATGTAGCTTCCCCATTTCTGGTTGGTTATGTTGGTGAGACCGACAGAAGTAGTGCTAAAAAGGATTTGGGAAGAGTAAGTGTGGACAATTCAGATCTGATTACTAAACATAGATAAAGCTATTTAAAAAAAGTTTTGAATTCTAAATAATTGTGGCCTCTCACCAAGGCTACAATTGAGAACCTTTTCCAGTACCTGCTACAGTTAAATTTATTTCTATTCCGAATGTGAAAAGATCCCAAATAACTTTTATACGTTTCAAATTGTACTCGCTGGAATTTCTCCATATACTCCTATCCCCCGAGATTTACCTCTGGGCACAGGGCCAAGGATCTGCCCGGTGAAAGAACCCATTCCTCTTCCGATTCTCATTCGACTTTCTATTCATTTCATACGAATATTCGTCACCGTAGTAGAACCATTGTGGAAATCCTGTCTACCGTAAAAACAAAATAAAATGCTGACACCACGAGCTTTTGAGCATAGAATTCTGAAGGACTTTAACCAAACTTTGACAAGAACATAATATTTCAACGTCAAATATTTAGATTATTAATTTTTTTAAAGCGAAGATAAACTTTATCGGGTTAAAAATAACTTAACAAGATTTGAAAAACTCTTACTACCATCATTATAAGCGAAAACTGTTTCTTGTGCAATGATGGAGGGCAAAGGAATTGGACTTGGCAAGCCGAGGTATTTCTCAACTCAGCTATTAACCGATGTTACGGTTAAATTCAAGAAATTAAATATTTATGTTTAACCGTTAGAGTGCGACCCAGCGCCATTGCGCTGTAAGATTTAGTAACGTAAATTGCAACGCAGCGCTATAGCGCTTCAATTTTCAGTGTGCTTTTTGTCGTCCTCGGGAAAGCACTTATTCAATTCGAGCGTGGTATATTGCAGTTGACGCGTGTCTTGATAACTGTTGTTTATCTCGTTAAAATAAATACACCCTAAAGTGAATCGATATTTTTCACTATGTCGGAAGTTAGTTCTATTGCGGATGATCGTAATGTATCAAATGACAGCGGCACTTCGAATGACGAAACCTTTGTTCCCATAAATGAAGACAGAAACGATGGAAGTGACATTATTGTACATCTCAATAAAAGATTGCCAATAGAAAGTGAACCTACGGATTCATTTTCACAAGTGTGAAGTGAAATAATCTTATATTTTTGTATTTTTTAATATTTTTTTGTAGGTGTAGTTTTTTTTTAATTAAAACTATAATATTCATAAAATTTGATTCTTTACATGCATAATTTAAAAAAAAATCATTAAAATTGATTGATATTTGACCAAGTTATTGGATTTTTATTGAATACCATACTTTTTTTATTTAAAAACACAGAATATCTGTAGCAATTTATATACTCGTACATACTTGCAAAATAAACATAGCACTAAAACGGTTAAATTCTAGTTATTTATGCGTGGGCGTTGTGAATAGTAAAGTTGACGCCGTGGATAGTTATAGTTGTTGAACGAAGGGTCAGGGATGTGGGACTGTTTTTATCGGCGACATATTTCCCTCAGTCAACCAACTACTGATATTAATAATGTAAATACGAGATAAGAATTTATCAGTCGTTGATAATAATCGAGGAGGTAAAAAGGTTGATCGATTATATTATGTGATGTAAATATAATCAAATGCCTAACAAAGGGGGGAATATATAACAATTTGTGCTTTAATCATATTATTAACCCTAATGGCGCGCACTGTGTGTCATTAGCATCTCTCGCTCTCCACAACACAGCGATATTAATTTAATGTTTCAGAGTCCCAATCATGTCTTATTACTTCTAAAAGGGATCGAAATGACAATCTTGTCTCCTTTAATGGAAGCAATCTTCCCAACAAGCCCTCCATTGATATGTTTGGTGTAACCTTAAGTGACCAGCTCAGGTACGGGGGCTCCAACGAAGCTAGAGTAAAGTTACCCTCTCAGAAGCTTTGCGTATTTTACAGAACCCGCAGATACTTTAAGAGTACATTACTGCTGACCCTGTATAAATCGCAAATGCGCCCCACTGTAGAATTTGGAAGCCACCTCTGGTCGGGAGCCCCAAAATATCTGAAAAAAAACCCTTGACTCTGTGGAGACTGTGTAGAAACGGGCGGTCCGTTTGATAGACGTCAGGTGGGAATGCTGTCCGTGTTCTATCGGTATTTTGATGGAGGATGCTCTGAGGAACTAGCGTCATTGATCCCTTCGGCACCAGTGCATAGTCGGGAAACACGCCAAACGCGCGGCCAACATTTGCACACGGTTGACATTTGTCACATGAGAATGGGTCGCTTCCACGACTCGTTCTTGTGTTTAACGGCTCGGTTGTGGAATGATCTGCCGGTCTCCATGTTTCCTCATTCCTACAGCAAGTTCACTCCTTCCTATCCTCTAAACTCTAAAAGATCCTCCACACAACGTCCCTAAAATTGATATAGGCCTTGAGGGAAATTATTTCTCTCAGAGCCTCCTTTGTGGATTTACTATAAAAATAAATTCTCCTTATTTTTGTGATTTTTGTACCAAATAACAAATACTATACACATACATATGAACAATTTAAGGACAAACAACTGCAAGACTTCCTACTATAGAATTTCGTGGCAGAAAACTATGCTAAAGGGGCCAATTACTGATTTTCACCCTTTAATCCTTTCAATAATTTTCACGAATTTGATATTAACATAATGGGAAAACCAATTGTTGATACGCGAAGAGTTATAATTTTTTTAACATAAGGACGACACCACTTTAAGCAAATGTTAATAATTCAACGAAAAAATCATTATTAAGGAATTAATAATTAACTTTATCCCCCCTCTTCAGTCCGCTCAGTTAGAAAACTTTTACTAATCAAAAGCTTGCATTTTTAATTGTCTCGGCTCGATAAGTCAGAGAGTAAGTCGGCTCGAACAAATAACTTTATTAAATGAATTTATTAATCCCTGTAAAATATCAAAAGACACCGCCCCGTCACTCCCTCGGCTCTTTTAAGGGGGGGAAGAACGTCGGAGTTTATTAGTGTGAAATAATGATAATATTATTACGCAGTAAGATAAACGTAAATGTTGTTCAAGAAAAAAATACGTATTACTTACTATTTAAATTTACATGGGCCGTTTATCAAAACCGAATCAGGAAAATGACTTTTTCTGATCGTCCTACGTATGTTTTACAAAATATTAAAAATGGGGAAAAATAATTACAATCTTTCTCCAGTACTTTTTGTTTTAATAAACAATCTTCATTGAAAAAATTAAACTACTCCCTATTTTTGTTTTTTAAATTTTTCTCGGCGTTTTAAAGAAATACCTTCCATATATTTTTGGAGGGTATTCAACATTTTGAAATATTTTGTGAAACATACATAGGACGGTCCGAAAAAGGTAAGATTTCTTTCCTTTTTTAAGTGACATCTCTCAAACCGCCTGTCTGTATGGAGCACAGAAAGGGGAACTATAACGCCACCCGATAAGGCAACGTTGTGAAGCGGGACAAGGAGTTTATTAATTAATTATTTTTTTGCAAATTTTACCTCAAGAGCACTTAACAAAAATAGAAAATAACTTGAAATTATAACTTAAAAAATACCTTCAAAATTCTTAACCACTCTACTTAACTTTAAATAGGCCGATGCAAAACGATGAAAACTGGATTTTAAAAAAAAATGTGTTTACAAAATTATTGAATTATTTCCAAATGCAGCCAGTTGGGAACAGTTTCAGACTTGTTGTACCTATAACAGTAAATCCAGGAATTGGGGAACTGATGCAAAAAAAAATAACACATAACTAATTTAAGTACTGACAGGCTAGCTAAAATTGGGTCGATAACTCTATTTAATCTCATTAATAAAATAAAATACTAGGGTATTATTATTTAAACACAAATAAAAGTAGTAACGATAAACCACTAGTGTGGGTATTGTTTTACCTATAAAACAACCCGATTATTCAAAATGCACGTCTGAAACTAAGTTTACATGTAATTAACTAATTAACTAACGACGTAACTACGTCGGAAGATTCTAACTGGACAGAAAGCGCACGCTGAATAAGATATTCGTTCAACCCGAAATCTTTCAACGAACTGATTCGCTGAATATGGGGCTGGGTTCACAATCTTTCCGTTCGATGCTAACTTATCGTCTCAAGTGTGCCAGGATCGAGTTGTTTGGCGGTCAGTCCTCTCTGCCTACCCCTGCGGAGAATCGGCGTGTTGGTCAGTGGGTTGGAAATATTATTTCCTAATTATATTATTTATTAATGTAAGTTACTGTTATAATTATATGTCATTTTTTCACATCCTGGTATGTATGCACTACACAAATATGCTAATTTTCTTCATCGCACATTTGTAAGTAGTTTCTCTTTCAATTTGTGGGCGCGTATGGGTACAGCCGCCCCGGGAACCATTTATTAAATAACCAACACCTTTGCCATAGATCACCCCAAGCAGTTCGCCACGGTAGATGACTTAGCAGGGGTGCCCGGGTTCATGGGGTGAGGTTTGTTCGGGTCTTAGTGGCGAATCCGTTTACCCACCTTCTAAGTAGAAGGTCGGATAGGGAGAGGCTGGTATAGGGAGATCTCTTCAGCTGGACTCTCGATTCATCGCCTTGCACTGTAGTAGGGGGGGTGGATTCACACTTCCATCAGTCCTGAACAGACTGAACCCCGGATTCCTACCCACCCGTCATATCGTTTTCCTTCACAAAACTTCCAATCCTTCATTTCCTTAAAAAAAAATCCGCACAGCATCCCCAAAGATGATTAGCCCTGGGGAACATTATTTTCCTCGTGGCTTCCTGCGTGGAGTTAATGTAAAAAAAAGTATGTTTCGTGTAAAACGATAACTTTGAATGTACATCCAGTCTCTTTAGTAACATTTTAACTCTGCAGTCTCTCTGTTTGAATGATAAACGGGGCTGTCAGTAGCGCATTAAAGGATCTCAAAGCCAGCGGCCAAAATCACGTAAAAGTATTGCGCAATTAATGTATAAATAAAAATCTATCGAAGTCCATATTCTACATAATATTCGCTAAATAACTTATATTTAACGGCGGACCATTAACGTACCGCCGGTTCGCATCAACATCCTTCGACTTAAAACGTCTTCCACGGAACTATTTGAGGCTTATGCAGTTGGCAGTACTTTTATGCGGATAGAGCTGATGTCTGGAAAGACGTAAGCCTCCAATAAAAGCTGGATTCTTCTCAGACATAATAATCTGCAAACAAAGCCATATCTGTGGAATTTCAGAACGGTTGGATATTGGAACTTTAATCCCGGGTGGGTTTTGTTGGAAACCATGATTTTAAAAGCCGTAACTACAGAAAATTCTACGTGGCACAATACAAAACTGAAATTTAAAAATAAGAAGTTACGAATTTTACTGGTAAAGAAGGACAGACCGTAAATCATATATTATTCAAAATTAATATAAAAATATATGAACTATGAATGGAATATTTTTATTTTTACTAACTGTAGTCATTTAAAAGTTATAATTTATTAATAGTTGATTTCTGAAAATTTCCGAATTCTTGCGTGAATTTCGTCATTTTATCGCGATAAACGCAAATTGTCATTTTTACGCGAAAATCTCAATTATCGGGTAAAATAATAAGGGTTGAATAGCCATAAAATAGAACACAGTTAACTACATGTTGAAAATGCCGCGTTATGTCATTCTTTTTGCAATTAAAACATATATTTAAAAAAAAAATAATAATAAAATAAACTTTTTTTTAATCAAAAAGATTTTTGTTATGCGATTCCACTACTTTTGCTGAAAAATATCACTACTTTTCTCCAAAAATAACGCTAATTTCACCGAAAATAACGTGAACTTTTCAGGTCCTATTAAATAAATATCTTAATAACTGAAATTTTTACGTCTCTGACAGGAGATCAAGAAACAACTCCAACTATTTCAGTATAATATGATTATAAATTTTTGCCAAGAAGACATTTGTTTTTCTTATATACATTAGTTTATTGTCGCAGATTTAAAGCAATTGTCATTTTTCAAGGAAAATTAAATTAATGCTTTGATGCTGATTTATGAGTAATATTAATACATAATCATTGAAGAAGATTATATTAACATACCCTGAATGAAACACGAAAGCGAGAAAAAAAAACACACAGAAAATAAAAAGGTATCAGTCGCATATGGGACTCGATGTCTCATATAAATAAAAATCGGGTAGGTATATCCGAGATTCTATCCAGATTGCAATTGTGTTCGGGAAGAACTTTGTAATCATCATAAAGATAGCAGCCAACAATATGAGACTTAAAATGGAGAATAATATCGGCAACTCTTGAATTTGAGGTATGACATCGATAAGGATGGCGTAAATTGAACTGGTCCCCATTAGCTTAGTCGGTAAAGCGGTTGTCCCGGAAAAACAGAGGTCCTGGGTTCGAGTCCCAGATGCGACTGATACTTTTTTTATTTTCTGTGTTTTTTTTCGGTTTCGTGTTTCATTCAGGGTATGTCAACATTAGCTTTTTCAATGATTAAATATTACAATGAGGTTTATAAACTTCAATAAGTTATTAAAAATAAATTGAATATAAATACAACTCAACATTTGAAGTTACTGACGAAGTTGGCTATGTTTGCAATATATAACGTAAGTTAACTATAATCACGACATTCACCAACATAATACACGACAACACCACAAACTACACAAACTACATAATCTAGTTATATTACCCCAATTTTCAAAAAAGGTGATGACACAGACATAAAAAACTATCGTCCCATATGTATACAATCAGCACTCCCAAAAATTTTTGAATCCCTTGTTCTCGACTTAATTTATCCATCAATACTCAAAGTAATTGATAAAAAACAACACGGGTTCGTCAGTGGAAGATCAACTACTACTAATCTATTACTTTACCAAAACTATATTACGGAATCCTTCACGAATAAAAAACAAGTTGACAGTATCTATACAGACTTTTCAAAAGCTTTCGATAAAGTATCCCATAAATTATTACTTAGAAAATTATATGCACTAGGACTGAGAGGCAACATGTTGGATTGGTTCTCAAGTTACTTATCTAACAGAATCTTGTTCGTCAAAATTAAGTCTTTAAAATCTAAGGTACTTAATGCAACTAGTGGTCTGCCGCAAGGAAGTCATCTCGGTCCCATTCTATTCCTAATATTCATTAATGACATAATAACCTGTTTCGACGATGTAGAAGTTCTACTTTTTGCCGATGATATTAAACTATACAAAGAAATATCCAATATTAGCGACTGCATAATCTTACAGTTAAACATCGATAAATTACATAATTGGTGTATCGCTAATAACTTATTTCTCAACGTTGATAAATGCAAGACACTGACATTTTGTCGAATCAAAACCCCGTTATCATTTAACTACGCTATAGATAACAAAATCTTGGAAAAAGTCAACGAAATTAGTGATCTCGGAGTTTTGTTTGATACACAATTAAATTTTGTAAATCACATACAACAAATAACTAATAAAGGTATGAAGACACTGGGATTTATAATTAGAACTATCAAAGACTTTGATTCGCTGGAAGTTATAAAAATCGTATATTTGTCATTAGTGCGCAGCATATTAGAATACAATTCAATAGTGTGGTCCCCATACTATATCATTCATATAAAAAATATTGAACGCGTGCAGCGCAAATTTTTACGTTTTATTAACTTCAAACTATACATACCAATACAACACATAAACTATACATTCTTGCTAAATACACTCAAAATACATACTTTAGAAAGCAGAAGAAAAATAACAGACTTAACTTTTTTATTTAAAATTATTTATTCCTTATTAGACTGTTGTGAACTCCTGCAACTAATCAATTTCAAAGTACCTCATCGACAAACTCTCGCACAATATGTTATTCTGTAACAATAATTCTGGGACAAACTACCAAATACATGCACCCATTTCTCGTCTACATATACTTGGAAATAAATTCACCTCTGCTATAGATATATTTAACATAAGTTTAGTCATATTTAAAAGATACCTGAACGATATTTTTATGTTGCAACA
Source organism: Halesus radiatus (assembly GCA_022606495.2). Classification (NCBI taxonomy): domain Eukaryota; kingdom Metazoa; phylum Arthropoda; class Insecta; order Trichoptera; family Limnephilidae; genus Halesus; species Halesus radiatus. The sequence continues at coordinate 53,848 of JAHDVE020005319.1, read as the reverse complement.
ATTATAAGAGCATCGTATAAGAGCTATTGTTTAATTATTATGTTTTATATATATATTATCTTTATACTCATCTACAATCCAAAAACTTGTTCCTCTTTTTTTCTTTCTATGTCATAAATATGTTACACTTATATACCAACTATGCATCATGTTATTCTTTTTCTTTTAAGTTCTGTACACATAATCAAATAAATAAATGTTAAATATGTAAAAGCCCTTTTGGGCGTTAATGAATGAATAAAAAAATAAAAAAAATATATCAAAAATACACTTGACAAAATACGGACTGAAATCATTGGAATACATTGTTTACACCATCTATAACAAGTTGCCTGAGGAATTTGGATATATGCGCTTTGGACAAATCTTGAAATGTCTTATTTTTTTAAATTCTATTCGGAAAACAATTTATCATAGATACCAACTATGTTCTGATAGCCGTCCCTAAGCTTTGCATATTTCTGATGTAGGTATATTTCTCTCTTGTAAAACATTCCTCGGCATTTCTGTTGTCTCTGTATGTTTTCGAGCCCGTACATTTATTTATATTTACAGTCCTGTTGTTTATACGTGTATTTTTATTTTATTTTCTTTTACATATTTGCCTTAAAAACTTTGTTTAACTTAAAATTATGTAGCAAAATGTCACAAAATTATTTGAATTGATAACTCGTGGGAATGCAACATTTTTCTATGTCTTTAAATAAATATAGAGCAAAAATTTTTTAAAAAACACGCCGAACGATTTTCGTAAAAATATATTTATAAATATGTACATATATACCTACGAACGAGTACGTAATCTATTTATTAAATTCATTCGTAATTAGTTAATGAAATTAGGGTCATTATTTCTACAGCATTTCTTCTTGACTATAAAAAACGCGAAGACATTTCCCACGCCTAGTGAACATGGCATTTATTATTTCCCTACTGACTTGGGATAGAATATACTTATCAAAAGGTTAAAAAAACATATAGCGTGTCAATAAAATACCCGTCGTGTAAAAATTACACTTGACGTAAAAAAACAGCTTTTTTGTTTGGCAGAATTGTACTGCAAGCTTGCAAAAATATTTCTGCAATAAAGCATTAAAAAACGGTGGGTAGGAAAAAATACCCTCACTAACTAACTAACTAACCATCACGCCGTTTCCCCGCAGGGGTAGGCAAAGAGGACGGACCGCCAAACAACTCGATCTTGGCATACACTTCTTGCGTGAAATACCCGTCGTGTAAAAATTACACTTGACGTAAAAAAACAGCTTTCTCGTTTACCAAAATTGTACTGCAAGCTTGCGAAAATATTTCTTCAACGAAGCATTAAAAAAACGGTGGGCAGGTACTGTAATTTACTTGCATTTTTGCAACACGTTCCAGTGTAAAAGATGGCTCCAGACGGATGGGAGTAGTTGGGACTCTCGTGCGGTATTCATATAAATTTTTTTTTAAAAAAGCCTTATTTGATGACCAGATTTGAATAGCTAGGTTCTTCTTAACGTTCATCTTTCCCATCTCCTGCTCTTCTCCAGTCCTTCAGCCTTACAACACACCCCAATTGGGGACGCTGAGTCTCACTGGCACCGATATTTGGATGTAGATGGAACTCTTGTTCGCATAAAAAAAGTATTTTAAATAATAGCCAACAATCTAGGTTCATTTATACTTTATATGACATTTATTCAACTCACCAGTACAATACTTTTGTCAAAAATACTCTTTGTAAAACATTCCATTCATGATGTATTATTCCTTTAGCATATCAACGTTGTATGTTGAACTCATCTCCAGTCAAGTATCACATCAATACATCACAAAGTATTTCAATACGACCAATTCTGTAGAAAACTGAAATAAAATATAATAAAAACATCAATACCAGGGTAATGTAGCGGAAAAAGTTCTCGAGAAGAATGATAAATAAATAATATATGTCCAACTATTGATCTTAAGTTCGTCGTAGAATTCATGGGGAATGAAAGGAAATGAAATGAAAATATTCGCCCTTTAGATGAGACCATAGGTTCCCAAAGTGGTCCATATAGAATTGCAGGAGGTCCATGGCAAGGAGGAAAAAAGGGGGTTAACGAGATGTAAATGGGTGTCCACGGATGGGAGTTCATTTAAACTGCACGCATAGTAAAGCACCGTAGTAAGTTTCGCTCGACAAGCCTACTGCGCAATCAAAGCGAATCGCGTCCACGCAGGCAAGTTCATGTGCAATTTTTTTGCAAGTTTCAATGCCAGCAGTAATGCATTGCGCAGGTAATAAATACCACTTGTTCAGTATTGTACCAAAGTTTTATACAGACAGGGTGGGAGAAGGGGAATTAAAAGAACGGCAAAGGGGTCCACGGGGGAAAAAGTTTGGGAACCTGTGGATTAGACAATAGATATTAACTTTAATTCACCAACATATTATATTTGAATATGAAAAAAATTATCATAATTATTGTCAACAACTTTAATGTGGACCTGCACCTAAACTTCGAATTTATTTATTGTACCATATTTTAGGTAACCCCTACTACAGTGCTAAAAAATCCTCCGAGCACCGGTGCTATACGCTCAGTGTACAGTGAACACATTTAAATTTTTGTGACTATTAAATTGAATAAAAATAAATAGTTAACATTTTTTTTTATTTTTAAGAAAGACAAATATTCCCTGGTTACGAAAAACCTGACAATATTTGAAAATCTCCTACTACCATCACAGTAAGCGGAAGATGTTGCTTGTGTCGTAATGGAGGACTTAGCCAGCCGAGGCATTGAACTCACGACGCCTGGGTGAAACCCAAACGCGATTCCAACTCAGCCACTGACCGGTCTTATGTAAATCATTATTAATCGCTTATTTCTTATGTAAATCATTTAATTAAAAGTACATAATGCACATACACAAAAGTAAAATATTGTATGTGATTGTTAAAAACGAGGAAAAAGAGCGGTCAAGCATAAAACGCATGATACGTCCATTACTGTATGCTATTCCTCCATCTAACTATACTTCTAAACGTACTGTCCATGTTGATTTTGTATATCTTCCGCAGGGTCATGGATATGAAATTGCAGTCAGTTCATTTCTTTGCTTACTTGCTAACGTAAAAGATCAATATCCTGAAGACATTATACTCGTACTTGGAGACTTTAATATGCCCACTATAATGTGGAATGCACATAATAATAATTCATACTTGATTCCTGAAAATTTAAATACAATTAGTTCCTCACTTGCTGATACAATCAATTATTCGTAATTATACCAATACAATTCCATAAAAAATGCCAATAACCGAATTCTTGACTTAGTTATTTGTAATGAGGATTGCCAAGTAGCTCGTGCAGATAATCCTCTTGTCAATGAAGACTCGCACCACCCATCACTTAAAATTACACTACGGATTGACACACTTCCAACTATTAACGCCCCACCCAAAAAAAATTACAGTTTGAAAAAGCTGATTATGATTTAATTAACCTACAACTATTTACGACAGACTGGTCATTTACTCACGTAAATACTAACGTTGATGAAGCAGTTGATACTTTTTATGAAATATTAAACAATATCATCAACCAGTTTGTCCCTAAACGTTTTATCAAAAAGAAAAAATTTCCTTCTTGGTACTCGGCTGCCCTAATACAAATTATCAAAGAGAAACAAAAACTACACAAAAAAAAGAAATTCTTTAATAACCCGGTTTATTACATAGAGTTCGCTTTAAAACGTAGACAACAAAAAAACTTACAGAAACATTGCTATAATCAATACATCAGTTCAGTAGAATCTAATATTCAAAAAAATAATAAGCAACTCTGGAATTACGCAAAAAGCAAAAATAAAACAAATGGCATCCCACAAGTTATGTACCTTAAAGACGAGCCTGGTACCGGCGCTCATCAAGTGTGTCAATTATTCTCTAAACACTTCCAGTCCACCTACGTAAGCGATATAGGCACGAATGACCCCAGTGTAACGGATAGTTCCACTTGTGAGAATAATCGTAACCCGATCGGGGACGTACAAATTCATAATTCACTAATCTACAAATACCTGAAGAATTTGGACGTTAATAAAGGCGCTGGCAGTGATGGTATCTCGCCATACTTTGTTTCAAAATGTGCCCAAAATCTTACTTACCCTTTAACTAACATATTTACAACGTCTCTAAAGGTAGGAAAATTTCCAAAGAAATTTAAGGAAGCAATCATAATCCCCATTCATAAAACAGGTTCAAAGAGTAACGTTGAGAATTACCGCCCAATCTCAATACTCTCCGTATTTAGTAAACTTTTTGAGCGCATTATCTACGATCAAATCTATACAACCATTGTTTGTAACATACAAAACCAACAACATGGATTTCTACGAAAAAGATCGGTACTAACAAATTTAGTAAACTTTACGGAGTATTTAACGAGCAATATGGACAGCAGAAATCAAGTCGATGTTATCTACATAGATTACTCTAAGGCTTTCGATAAGGTTAACCATTCCATTCTTATTAAAAATTTATATCAAATAGGCATTCACGGTGACTTACTTCGGTGGCTCACTTCATGTCTCCAGAGCAGACTTCAATGTGTATCAATAGAGGGAACTAAGTCTAACTTTTTATCGTGCCCTCCGGTGTACCTCAAGGTTCTCACCTAGGGCCACTATTATTTAATGTTTATATTTATGATATCCACAAATGTTTTTTACATGCCAATTATCTAGCATACGCAGATGATAAAAAAATATATTTAGTTGTCAAATCAATCAATGACTGCATCAAACTTCAAGATGACCTCAATCGTCTTTTTGTGTACTGCAAAATAAACAAATTAGTTATTAATATTTCAAAGTGTAACAAATTATCATTCACACGTAACAAAAGGAAAATTCATTTTAATTACACTTTAAACGAAACATATATCACGGAAGTAGAATCAATTCGAGACCTTGGGGTAATACTGGATGTGAAACTAAATTTTATTAAACAATCTAACGAGGTTATCACAAAAGCCAATAAAATGCTTGGATTCATAATTCGTATTACAAAACCTTTTCGCAACATAAAGACTCTTTACTCCCTTTACACAGCGTATATCCGCCCTCACTTAGAATATTGCACACCGATATGGACACCTTTATATCAAAACCATATTGAGAGAATCGAAAGCATTCAACGCAAATTCTTTAAGCATATAAATTATAAATTTAACTTACACTTTGCAAATAATACCTAATCCTTAAAATTCCATAACTTTATCACGCTTCAAACGCGACGCTTAATATTTGATCAAATCTTGTTATTTAAAATTATTAATAATAGCCTGGACTCGCCAGAACTCATTAGTTTATAAACTTTCACATACCATCAAGAACAACCCGACAAACCGATTTTTTTATTTGCCCGAATGCAGGACCAACCTCAAGATAAATTCTCCAATTCCCCGTATTTGTGCGCAATATAACGCACAATTTTACAATATCGACATTCTTCACAATACCCTCTCAAAATATCGAACCGCAATAATACGTACGACCACAAATTGTGATGCACGCCTGTAAAATGTATCGAGAGCATCTCCTGTCCCGATCCTATCTTCCTCTTCCTCTCCTCCTTTACTTCTTATTTTGTTTTTTGTAATAAAACATACTTACTTAACCACTTTTAGAATAAGAAACTTTGTTGGCTTACCTTTTGTAAAACTTCCTTTGTATATAAATCTGTACTGTTTCTTAAAAATAAATAAATTACTGCCGGCAGACCGCCTTGCCTTCTACTGCTGATGTCCGCGCACCGTGGCACGGCAAACGAAACCACGCATTCTCTCGCTCATTATCAAACCCCTCGACAATTAGCAATACAAGCAGACATACGTATATGTTGTTTAAAAAATTCCCGATTTTCGAAAAAACGTTTTTTTTCCGTTGCGATCTTTAAATATTTATACATTTTAATTATGTTATCCGATTCATAATGCCTGTTACACACAGTTAATATAATATGTTGACGTGGCATATCTCTCGATATCGCTCACCATACAATCGCATATAGTCGTCACACACGGGTACTATGATATATCTGTGACAATTGTATGGCGAGCGTACCCCCCATGTATATTATGATATTATCTTATGCTGTACGAGTATGCAACCAGCTTAAAGCTATTGGGAAAAAAACTCTAAAATATGAATTCTGTGTTTACTTACAGAGATATTGAAATAATTAGGGGACATGTCAATTCATGTTGACAGCAACGGACAGGGAAGCTATGTCGAAAATGATTGATTATAACTCGTTATAAAATTTGCTTAGTGCAGTACCTAAAATTTAACAATTTTGTTCAATGTGGGGTTGAGTTACAACAATGCTTAGAAACCTCAAAAATTTGTTTTACGATGTATAAATAAAAAATCTCTTATGTTTCTTATCAAGAAAATAAATATGAATAACTGACTAAACAATTTAATCATTGTAAAAAATAATATTAACATAACCCAAATGAAACATGAAAACGGAAAAGGGACAGAAAATAAAAATATTTCAGTCGCATCTGGGACTCGAACCCAGGACCTCTGCCTATCCGGGGCAACCGCTTAACCAATTTAGCCAATGAGACCAGTTCAATTTATGTAATCTTTGGTCCTGGGTTCGATTCCCAGATACGACGGAAATCTTTTTATTTTGTGTCATTTTTTTTCCGTTTTCATGTTTCATTTGGGTTATGTTAATATTATTTTCTACAATGATTAAATATTAAAATGAGGTTTCTGAATCTCAATAAAATTAATTAATAATTAAAAAAATTACTTAATAAACATATAAAAATGAATAAACTACATGGGAAGTGTGGGATTGCAGCAACCTCCCCACATCCTGGAATAATAATTTTACCTTGGTACCCTTCCCACATTTTCTCACAGTTTTTTTGTATAATGTCTTCTAAAAACTGACAAAATCTCATCTTAAATCCAACTTTCATCCACAAAATTTTGTTTGTTATGCATCTCAATACTAATATTATTAATTATACGACTTTTATGTATACAGCATATTTTTTGCGAGAAGTTTGTTTTTATTCATATTTCGAAACATTCGTATGGCTGGTTTACTTTAAGAGTCCACTGTGACTTAATTGAAGTTAATGAAATGAATTTAATGTGTTTTATTCGTAGAACTCCATTTAATTTAATTTAATTTTTAATTTGATGTAAATTTAATAACGTAGAACTTAATAATAACATGAATGAACTTGTAGTGTCATGTACAAAACTCAAAACTTTGGTTCAAACGCTGTAATATCATGATTATATAAAAATAGAAATATTAAGCTATACTATCATATTAATTAATATTTTCATGCTAGATGGCGCTCGCAGGAGTTGTTGCACTTGTTGTTTATGATACAAACCTTGTGCCTCGAGAGAGAGCTATGTGTACTGTGTAGATTGTGGATAGTTATATATACCTAACATAACATATTTTATCTAGACTATCTCATAGGTAAACATGTTGTTCGTACGGTAGGATCAAAATAAGTTTCATTTCATTTCCGTACTGCATCGATAGATACAACGGGAGAGCACGTTTCAGCATTTTCCTCTGTCAATCAATATGGTATAGTCGTCACCTCGTCCGTCTTCTTTGAAATAATGGCTCAGGTTTCTATACTTTTAGAACTATTCAATTAATTGTGTAGCGCCAGTTGTACACACGAGGTGTGTTCAAAAGAAAAGGTGAATTTTGAATTTTCGCGGGCTGTGTACATTCGATTAACGATTTTTTTTGTTATGTTGGTACACATATGTTTATCATATGTTAGCATTATCAGCCATTTTGGATCAGTGGTTTGTTTTTGACAACTGGAAAGGTTAGTGTTAGTAACCTTTTTGGGTGTTCTTCGATTTTTTATTTAAGTTCATTTTCTGAGGCATCATCAGTCCGATTGAAGTGAAATTTTAGATCCGCTTTATTTTCTATGTCCTCATCAGCAATTCTTTAAAAAAAATATTCTTTTTAAAAAAAAATTGTTAATAATTGTTAATCCTATGGAGGAATTTCCTAGTTTTGGTCGGAACTTGATAAACGTTTTCTGGGGCATCATCAGTCCGATTAAAGTGAAATTTTAGATTTGCTTTGTTTTCTATGTCATTATCTGCATTTCTTCAAAAAATCCAAAAAATCGATGTTTTTCGATTTTTTACAAAAAATTTTTTTAGTAAAAAATCGTTTGCCAGTTAAATATGTAAATTGATGTATTTTATTCATTTCATCAAGCTTTCTCAGAGAACTTAAAAACGGAATGGTGAACTTAAAAAGTAGGTTTAATATTAAGTTCAGACTCTTCAATTAAAAAACATAATGAACATGAATCGTTGAAAAACAAATTGAACCGGCAAATTAAATTGAAAACAAAATACTTGACAAAACATGTTTCCTGATATTAATAAAATCATAGTCAATGGGAAACATCAGTTAAAGCATCTTCTAAAGATCGTGTCTATTTCAAACAGTTAGCAACCATTCGTAAAAGCGTTACAGGAAATCGGTGAACACTCTCGTCCAGGTCGTTGCCCAGTGAAACAGCGCACCCCTACATTATGAATGGAGAGTTCCCTCAAGCCAACATAATACAAGTGTTAAATAATATCCATATTTTATTTTTTTTGCTATTTTATTAATTATATTAAAATTTGTTTTTCCTTTTTTTTTCTATTTCTTTATTTTTTTCACTTCCTTATGGTATTTATTGTTTCTACTGTAGTTATTACAGTTTTGGGACTTCTTATAATTAAAGAGGTATAACTTTATATCATTTATATGTACACTTTAACAATCTATTAAATACACAGCCCCTTCCCAGTGGCTTGCAATCGTAAAGGTAAGCTATTTCACTGTATAAACATTTTGTTTCATCACGTCGGGGTCACCAATGTAGTTATTACAGTATAGAGACTTCTTATAATCAAATAGGTATCACTTTATATCGTTTATTTGTACACTGTTACAATCTATTAAATATTATACTAATTAAGGAGAAAGTGAGCTGTGCACCCCAGAAAGCGATAAGACAAAATGACCAGATAAATCACCTGTCAGATTACAGTTGATCTTTCAAATATTGCCAGTAGTTGAAATATATTTTTTCCTGATTATAGTGATTGGTTACACAATACAGCAGACGGTATCCGAAAGATTCCCCGTAGAGGATTCACTGAGGAAGATTCACCGCGGAACATTCACCGCGGAACACTCACCGCGGGAAAAATTATTTACCATTATTTGAAAGAGTGTGTTTTTGTAATGAAATAATTTACTACAAATAATAGCCAAGTATTAAAAGAAAATAATTAAAATCTTTGCCCCAAAAGCAAAAGCTCACTTGCGCGATTTTAACGGTTTGGATTTATGAATTCAGTTTGCTTCGTCATATGTTAATTTATACGAAAACTGTATTTCAATCTTCAAGGGATATGTCACATGAGGTCCTTAAAATAATGAAAACAACCTACACATTATTTTTTCACTCCGCGAACAGCTAAAATGCGTTGTACCCAAAAGTCAATGTTTGCGCAAAGTGCCCCTTTGCTTTTGGGTAAACAAAATTACAGATCTGTAGTATGATGAAATTATATAGTATTGCAAATAATATCCTGATTAATATATTCTTAAATGATATTTTAAAATATATCAATATAATACAACAAAATAAAATTAAACTATTTAATAAGAAATATTATGAGCAATTCCTCTAATAAAATTAACCCTTACCACTCCTTTGTCGGGTGCCAGCCGACATCACTATTTGTACGCTACAACTCAGTTGTCGGCTGGCGGCCGATAAAATAAGACGCGCCTGCGCGGTGTATTTCGCGCGCAAACTTGGACGTGACGTTGTTTCTTGTGATTATTCTATAAAAAACATTTAAATTCACATTTTAATAAGATTTTGACTGTTTTCCGTTTTTGTTTTACTATAAAATAACATTTTTGTAACTGCCTATCAATAAATTAATATGTTGACATTATTTATATTAGAGTTGGCTGACAACAATTATTAAAAAATAATGGAGTGGTAAGGGTTAAGGACATTAATTATCTGGACCATAATCGTGGACAAATTTTCTTAATCGTGCCGTACAGTCTCTGTATTTTTTCTTGGGATATTGTTCAAATCGAATTTCGTTTTTCACTACATAAACAAGTAGGATAAAGTTTTAAATTGGTTTCAGTATACTCATTACCCCAATACGAACAGTCCTTAGCATTCAGACATTTTATTTTATCCACTGTGAGTGGTGAACTTTCTACGGGGTGTGTCTTCCGCTGTGATTTTGTGTGCGGTGATAGTAGATAAATACAGAGCGTGTTCGTAAATGTAAGTATAAACTCAGTAATTTCAATGTTCAACTGAAATGTTATTTACAGAAACAGAAATACTGTATTGTAAACAATGATGAAATTGCGATAATATCATATTTTTATACGAAAAACAAGTAATATTAAATTGTGTCTTTCTTGAGATATTCGATACTTAATAACGTCCCATATTCAATTAATTTTTGCTAATTTTGACAATTACTGTGCGTTTACTTACCACGGCAGCATAGCAGACAGAGATTTGCACCCACCGCTCTGTTTCGTTAAAATAAACCGTTTTTATTGATTTTAATATCGACAAACATGTAATATATCGAATATGTTGTGTTGTATTGTGCATGCGTGAAACAACTATTGCAAAGTTTTAATATTGGACTGCATTGTAATTTAATCAGACCAATATTGTAGGCATTGTAGGAAACCCAATAAATGCACATCATATTAATATCGAGATTCTTACTATAACCCAACAATGTAATGTACATAATATCTAATATTGCTACATATTATTAGTACCTAATCATATCAAACATAATTTTTGGCTAACAATATGTTTTGCACCAGTTAAATGTTTTGTTATTAGGTGCTTACTACAAGAACTGTATTTATTTATGTGATATGAAATCTCATTTGTTGGATCTAATTTGGTGAAAATTAAATGAATTAATTAGAAACTGAATTGGTGTTATCTTACATAATATCCAGGAGGCTTCCTTATTATAGATTGCTAATGTAAAATTGGAAATATAATGTCTAATAGTAGATTCGATTTTGGCAATTTAATGCCATTTATGTTTATAATATCACGCAACAGCTCGTTAGGTTTCCCTCGGGACTTCATGTCAGCTATGAACCATGGAGATGTTCGGGAAATCTATTTTTCCAGAGAAGAGTACAGGTAAATCATTTTAAAGAGCGCACGTTTGAATGTATTTGTGCAGACCGGTAGTGATTCAAACTGTTTCGAACTAGTTTGGAACACCAGCCTGCGGTCACCTCTTTTCTCCCCCTGGTTGCTAGGAGTGTTTTTTGTGCATCTTTGTATCCAAATATACGAAACCATAATTCTGTAGGTAGGTAAGGGCGACTATGAAAAACAACCTGAATTATTTTATTATTATTGTAATTTCATATGCAAATAGAAAAATAAGTATACTGAAACATTTTTTTAAAATGATGATAATAATAATAATTCGTAATTTTATTTCCTCAAAAATTTTACACTTCTTAAAGGTATAATATATATTATGTACAAAATTTCAAAATGAAAACTCTAATGGTTTTGATATAATTAAACAGGTCATCACAAGAATTTCATAATGACATTGCATTTGGCAGTACCTACCGATTAACATAAGATTCGTATAATTTTTATTACGAACTTAGCCATGATTTTTTTCCAATCCGTTTCCGTGAATAATATCAAACACGTGTACAACCTTAAGCGAAAATTTCCATACATGCGGCAGTTTCAAAAAAGAGAGAAAAATGTAATATTTCAAAATGAGTGAATATTTTTCCTTTGTAAATACGAATTCCATGCGAATAATAAAATGAGTTTTCGAAGAACAGTAATGAAATTTTCAACAAAATTTAACACGGGAACAAAGAGATTTTTTTTTAATATTATTTATTTCCCGGAATTTACCACGTTCTGTTCGTTTGCGACCAATTCCATACAAAAGTTCTCTGAATCCCTGATAATATAAATAATGTACAATTTAAACGTATTCCGGGTAATATTATTTGTTTGCTCGTGCTCTGTAATTAATATTTGAACTCTTCGGACTGCGATTTATTTTCAACTGATAAATTATTAAACGGCTTCAAAATTTCACTTTAATTTTAATTGGTCTTTTGATTCGCAAAATGAAGACTGATTTATTTGTACAATCATTATGCTCGGTTAATTAATGTATTTCATATTCATTTTATACAAGCTGTGGATTTGATAATTTAATTCTGATTGGATATTATATTTAATGATTATGGGGTAGCTATTTTCGTGGTATATAAAGAACAATCCTCGAAATACCTCGGATATATATGATGACTAATGATTAATGTGGACGTTTTCCATTTAAACCTTAGTCATGCGGAACGATTTCGTCGCTGCCACGTTGCCGCGGCGAGTAATCTCCACTCGTTATATCCGCTACTAGATGGTCACACGGAGGTAATGAAACTGCTTAGATAGTAGCGACTGAACTGTCCCATATGTAGAAAAATACACAAAACAAACCATCAACAACTAGCGACTAGCGATTTGAGATGTCAGACGAGGCAATACCAGCGCCATGAAGTCATGTGATCGCCAAAATCCTTTTTTATGGCTACTAAAGACTCTAAAAAAATGTTTGAGCCATATCTACCGTTTGAAGCACTTAAGTATACAACAGCCGATAGTATCCCGCGACCGATTTTTTTCAAATTACTCCTATAAAATTCCATTTTCGGACTCGATTTACTTGAAAACGAAAGCACAAATCATAAAAGTTATACCACAAAATCGTTTCCAAATGTGATGCAGATTTACTAGTTTCCCGCTTGTACCACGAGTTTTCGGACACCATTTATAAACGCTGCTTTGTCATTAAAATTAGATTTATTCAAACATGCATGAAATTATATTGGACGTCATCTAATTGAAAAATAATTAATTTTCATATTGAATACAAGGTTTTTACATATAAGGGATAAAGGACATTAAAATCAGAACAGGCTTCAGTAAATTCTGTGATATTATCGCGATCGTTGTCTAAAATCTAAACTCATCGGTGTTTTTAGCAGCATTAATTTTTTTCGTCACATGCAAGTTCTCAAAAAACCATATATGACTCTAATTCTCAATATCTATCTTCTTCGTATGGTGGAGGAGAGTTGGTGGAGGAGAGTTGGTGGAGGTGATAGTGGGATGCAGGGGTTATTCAGCCAGTCGACGGCATCGGAGTTTCCATCACCTTGATCATTTAAAAAGATCACTACTATGTGAAGTAAATTATTGAGCTATAAAACCTGATAAAACTTCAACTCCAATATGTATTATAAATTAAAACAACGAAACCCTACTCCTACCCCTACCACTACTCCTACCCCTACCCCTACCCCTACCCCTACCCCTACCAATACCCCTACACTTACCCCTACCCCTACCCCTACCCCTACTCTACCCCTACCTTTTTTTATATGAATACCGCTCAAGAATCCCAACCGCTCCCAACCGTCTGGATCCAGTGAGACTATAGCACCCCCAATTGGGGAATGTTGTAAGGCTGAAAGTATTGGGGAGAAGAAGGAGAAGGGGAAGAGGAAGGTGGCGAAATACCTGGCTATACAGATCTGGTCACCAAGCACGGCTAAAAGCCATTTCAAGCAACGTTTCAATTCTGAATAGTGGTCTTTCACCAGGGCGGTACTGAGAGTATCTTCCACTCTGGAACGTGCGCGAATATAATATATATTATTTTCAAATTAATTAATTGTGAAACAGCATAAATTAATTAAATAAAATTTACTTGCGCACGGCGGGATTTGAACCCGCGACCTTCGGATTCGTAGTCGAGAGCCTTACCCCTCTTACCATGGAGGCCGTCACTCTTAAAGTCAAGTGTGCAAAATTTCATCTCCCTCGGAATAAAACTATAGATTCGTATACAAAACAAACAAACATCGCCCGCCCGGACATTCTTCTTTATATAATATTGGTCGTACTTTCTTCAACATCAAGAGTTCTTTCCTCTTAAGTGTCGGCACTCTACACAATTTATTTTCCCAGACCAATAGCCCGGCCATAAACTTGTAGCGGACGGTACCGAGAAGAATCTAGCGGAGTGTAACAGAAACAGAACCAATTGAAATTGACTGCCTCGCCTTAGACTTTATAACAAGAAGTGAGTCCATAAAGCACACTATTACTCCGTTCGTCTTACGTTCGAATACGAAAAGAAATAATGAATTGCTTGTTTTTCTATTCAACCCCTCAATTAGATAGTTCCAGAAAAGCAGTCAATTGGTAGATGAATAATAATTATGTTCCCAGCGTTTTTATTTTTATTTTGTGAGGTAGTACAGATACTTTTCCTAAGTGTATTATACATTATGAAACTTATAAATTAAAACTTATTGTAACATTTAATCATTGGAAAATATAACATCAACAACATTAATTTAAAAAATACGAAACAGAACACATAAATATATTAGCAACCTAGAAGGTATCTGGGGTAGAACTTTGCAATTAAAATAAAAGACGGCAGCCAAAAAAGGGAATTCATTGAGGATAATGTTAGTTAATCAAATTGGGAATATGAATCGATAAAATGTCCGAATGTAATTAGGTCTCAATAGCTCAATTGGTTGAGACGTTGGTGCCGGTACGATTAGAGGATCTAGGTTCAAGTCACAGTTCCAAGTGTACATTAAGAGCTGTTGATATTTATTTATTGTTTAATGAACGTTTTTATAAGTTCCACAAATATATATTTTTTTTTTATGACGGCTCTTTCATCGTTCAAATATCGTATACTGTACTGTCCTGATGATGGTTGGGAACAACTTAAACTAGTTGACTTGTACATCAACAAACTGTTTTTTAACTAAAAAAACTTTAATTAATTGATAAACTAAAGTTCTTAAAAACTTAAGACAAGATTTTTGTGCATAGCGCAAAGGGTAACAATTATTTTTATAAACAATAATTATTAGCCTGAAACACTCATCCAAATTGAAAAAACCTTTCCGAGCAAAGATAAATGTCGCCGACAGGACTCGAACCTGCACCCTTCTGATGTCCGGTCAGATGCTCTACCGTTGACATTTATCTTTGCTCGGAAAGGTTTTTTTCAATTTGGATGAGTGTTTCAGGCAAATAATTATTGCTAATAAAAAAACTTTTATTTAATCAATATTGTTTTAATGATCCTGTGTGAAATTTCAGGGGGAAGACGTCTAGTGGGCCGCCCCAGGCAAAGGTGAGAAAGGCAACTCCAGTGGCCATGCGAGGAGAGGCTGACCTTACTATGGAAGGAAACCGCCGAAGTGGCGCATCGCAGGACGCCTAGAGGCGATGGGTCCCTGACCCTAATATGGCAAGGGGAAGAATGTAAGATGAAATGAATACTTTATTTATGCGTGAATTTTCTATTCTCTTAAGAATTTAATGATGTCAAAATTTCTCTTCATATATGTTTTGTTTTTGTTTCAAAGATACCCTGATTTAGAGGATATACCTAAATATAAGTATTATATATCTCATTTTTTTACACCGGTTCAAAAACTGCCCCAAAATACAAGTGGTTTTCATAAAGGGGTTAAAGTAACTTTTTCAGTGACAACTTTGTCACAATTTTCCAAATATTTTCCGGGAATTCTATTTAGAAATCTAATACACATTAATTATACATTATAAACTCAATAGAGTTTCGCATCAAAGGATTTTTAAAGGCATATATTTAAAACTAACAACGCGATAAAAAAACTTCACACAAATTTATGCAAACGTTCAACAAAGTACGGCATTTTTACGATAGCTAGCGAGTTAAAAAAATAATATTGGCAATCTAATTTACGTTGTTTTAATGTTACCTAGATTCACAAGAATTTACCCGCATACAATCAGGAGATAAACTACCCAAAAGAATGTCCCTGAAGAATTCCGACTAGTATAAAATATTTCTTCTCGATTACGGCTCCATGATCCCGCATAAAACATGGCCGGTTATTATATTACGTACTACACGTGTGCCTCATCAATAATAGTCAACTTATCTCAAATATACTCGTATTACGTACGTGGGTGCATGTACGTACATTTTACAATAGACTTTGGATACATGTACCTAAATCATTACTATACAATTCTGTAAATTCATTATTTGCTCGTGCTATATTGTGACTTAAAATTGTGAGTCGGCACACATTTCACTTTGAATACAAAAGCACGGTGGTACACGCTCACAACACAAGACTAACTGCAAACGATGAACTTTTAACTGCCAGATATCAAAATAAAAACCTTAGAATACTATGTCCCAAAATTTTACATCATGTTACGCAATTTAATAAAAAAAATTGTAAACAAATTCTCAAAAGTGGCATGCTGAAAAAATGGTTATGTGAAAAAGATTTTTTTCTACTAATATTTATTTATCTAATTTTCTCCACTCCATTTTTTGTACGCAAATTAATTTGTTTTTCTGATTTTATGTTATTTTTTTACTTATTTTTTTTTCTATAAATATCGTATTACGTCTATGATTAAAATAATAATTTATTATGTATATATGTACCTCTCCTAAATTTAAAAAATACAGACTGTTATTAAGAACCCGTTGACAAACGGATATCAGTGACATGCTGACACAATTTAACGAGACTATATAATAATAATTATGTAACATTTAAAAATAAAGGAATATATAAATATAAAAATAAACATTACGGAGTCGTATTTTAATGTTGTACAGTTTAAGAGGTATTTCAAAGCTTCATAACTCATGGTGAACGTGGTGTTGTTAGCTGCAATTTCACCGATCTAGAGTTTTTGGTGCTTCCGACAAACGCAAAATAAGTAAAGTAATGGGTATTCGCAAAAAAAAATGCTTGGGTTATGTGCATTTCATGCTTCCAGAACTCGCCGTTCGAGAATGTTAAGAGGAACGGCTGCGCTGCCTGTTTCATACATAACTTAATTTTGGATTTGAGGCCAAAATACCCATCCAAACTGACTATATATATTTTTTTAATTAAAGGTTTAGTAAATATCTAGTACGTATGAGAAGTATTTTATTTATTTTTTTGTTTTAATTTTGTGGACAACTATGTTTATTGTATTTTTTATATGTAAATATGATTACGTAAAAAAAAATATAAAACAAAAGATTTAAAAAAAAAAGGTTTTTTCGGGTCGATATTTTAAATTATGTACGGCAAATTTGTGCTCCAACGTAAATCGATCGTTTTTAATTTAATTTAAAGTCCACCGTAATTCTTATTTTAATTTTTTTGATTTCATAATTCGTTGTATTTTCAAAGCAGACGGGGTAAAACTTTTTTTTAAATCACCGTCAGCCCCCAAAAATTGTTGCCTCAAAAAGGTACCTCTAAAATCGCTAAAAATCAATTCATTTAATGGCCTATGTTTCATAACGTAAAACAAAAATAAATAAATATCTTCTAATCCGTACTAGATATTTACTATACTTTTTGATGAAAAAAAAAAGATCGTTAGGTTTAGGTGAGTATTTTGACCTCAAATCCAAAATTAAGTTTTGTGTGAAACAGGCCGCGCAGCCTTTCCTTTTAACTGCTTCATACAAATATGATTTTTGCTATACAGTTTAAGAACATATACCCGTATTATACATCGTACAGTTTTCAATGCAACCTTCAATGCGATCAAGTCGATCGATATTGTCAACACAAGTCATATTACAACATTGTTCAAAAGGGTTTAAATGCTTAGTAATTTAATCTTTCTAGGTGCTTTCCAACCTCCCTCTTCTTCATCTCTCCACCTCCCCATCTGGGTCTTTCTCACGACATTCCCAATTGAGGCTGTCTTGTGTGACGATCACATAAAAATGAAACCCTTGCCTCGGGCTAGCACACCGTTAGACAAGAAAGCAGGTCAGAGTAAAATGAAAATAGTAACGTTTTCACTCCCTCGGGTATAACAAACAAAATAATCCCCGCATCCGCTCCAGGGAGTGGGATATAAACCTATAAGAAACCTCGCTACACCTTTGGGTCCAACAATAAAATACGTCGGCCGAATGAAATAGATTCATGGCCTGGAAATATGTTGAAATCGAGTGTACTGGACAAGAGGTTTGTTTTTGACAGATAAGGAGTAGGATTTTCTTGGAAATATGATCGTGAAAAGTACCTACTCGGTGTATGGAGAATGGACAGTGATTGGATAACTCGTTTTGCATGCTATTTTTAATAACCGTTTTCTGCAAGTTATTGATTAAGGCAATGTATAATTTGAGTTGACCTAAAAAGCCTGGAGTGGTCACATGCTAATTGCTCTAATAGGCTTGAAATTGCTTCATCGCGTTTACCAGCTGTTTTTTGGCACTTCGCTTTGTGGCGTCAAAATGATAAATTAATAAGAATTACTTTGTTTAAACCTCTGTTATTAATATATAAATATCTACATGTTTCAGAAGCAAAGCTCCCCTCATCAGGATAAATAATATACTAAGAAGTATAGACGAATAATAAGTATTAATTGTTTTTGTGCTTAATTCGTAGAACTCCATTTAATTAAAAAAAAATAACAATTTAAATCAAATTTAATAATGTTATTATTAAGTTCTTCCAGTATTTTTAGTTTTTATTATTGTGACAGCTGTTTCGGCGTTTAAGGCGATTTTCAAACTGTGGTTAATCCACATTGTGATGACTTATTTATATGATTTAATTTACTCCCACTCCTTTTCAATTTGGACGGGTAATGATTTATTATCGGAAAATGGCCTTAAACGCCGAAACAGCTGTCACAATAATAAAAACTAAAAATACTGGCAGAACTTAATAATAACATTATTAAATTTGATGTACATTAAATTAAAAAAATTAAGAAAAAGAGTAATAAGCAAATAGAACTAATTATAAACATAAACAAAAATTAACAATAAGATACAATATTGATCATTAGATAATTGTTAAGATCAGGCAGATTAAAAAATAATAATTTTATTAGAATTTGAAAACCTAAATTTGCCACATCAATATCTGCATAAATAATTTATAAATGCAACAAACCATTTGTTTCATAATTTTTGAAAACAGAGTTATTTTTTCAATAAAAACAAAGATTCCCAGTTTACGAATAACCTGACCATATTTGAAAATATCCTACTACCAACACAGCAAGCCGAAGATGTTGCTTGTGTCGTGACGGGGGACTCAGCCAGCCGAGGAATTGAACCCAGACACAATGCCAACTCAGCTACCGGCCGGTACCAAACCATACCTACCCACGACAAACATTTTGATTGATGGCGCAGGTTTCAATAATATAAAATCCGTTAAAACGTCCCGATCCGAGAGTCGAAACATTTTTCAAAACGCATCGGAACGCCTCTATTTACAAATGGAAAAATATTTATGTTTTACTTTATGCTTTCTTTTGTCTACGGTAACACCTAACTACATATTCGTAAATTCTACAAAAATTCGTGCTTTACAAAACGACTGAACAAATTTAACCAAACCTAACACCATTTCAGTTGAGTTAGTTTGCTTTCTCAAAATGATTGTATTTAAGCGAGATAAATCTACGCATTTACGAAAACAAATTGGCGACACATATTATTCTATAAATTTGTAAATCCATTCCTGTCAAACCTGGGATTTTACCGCCCTTTCTCACTTCTAAGTGTTGCCTTAAATATTTAATGTATAAATGCCAGCTCCGCTCGCGAGGAAAAGAAAAACGTTCTCATTTCAAACGAGAACAACGGGAGAGGAAACGCTTTGTTCCTTCTTTCATACCATGCGTTTCGGTAAAAGCTTTAAACTGTTTGAAAATTAAAAAATGTTCTTTATTATTTGTTGCCATCTATCTAAAACCATAATAAAAAGTACCTACCGTCCTCTTTAATGTGAGTGCCTAAGCAATTAAGCACTAATGGCTTTACTTTTACCATGAAACCTGATTATAAGAAAAACGCATTTAAATTTTGTAAAAAGAAATGGTACAAAAAATTAGAAAGGAGGATAAAAAAAATGATGTGAGTATCAGATAACAACGAGTATGAAACAACATTTTCCATGTGATTTAGTCCAAGAATTTCGAGCGGCTAAAGATCTATGGGATGCTGATTGGGGTAATTTTGTTAGGCTGAAAAATTGGAGGGAGAATAAGGGCGAGAAGTAAGGGAATATTGTGAAGTACACGGCTATTCATTCAGTAACACCGTTTCGATTCTGAATTGTTGTCTCTCGCCAGGACAATTCTTAAACATAAGTATCGTTCATTCTGGGACGAGGTTAAATTATATGGCGCTATCAATATTCACCCAGTGATTGAATATACATTATGAATGATTCCATGACAATTGATCCCCCTCACAGTTGCCCCCCCCCCCCCTACAGTTGGCTCGCCGGCAGTTAATCCCTCGAACAGTTGATCCCCCGGACAGTTGATCCCCCCTGTATGCTGCATATATAAGTTTATCGTCTTTGGTTATACGGCCGCACATCTTCTCTACGTACATCTTTTACAAATGAAAACGTACAGCAGAAATAATCCTTTGGGGGGTCAAATATCTGATGGATCAACTATCCGAGGGATCAACTGTCCGGTGGATCAACTGTCGGCGGGTCAACTGTCGAGGGGGTCAACTGTCGAGGGGGTCAACTGTCGGGGGAACAACTTTCGGGTCATCATTATGGATAGTACTTGATTTATCTAAGCTAAGCAATAGGTTAGTAAATTAAATGGCTGTGGATGAAGTATGGAATAATAACAAAGTTGGTATTTCATGAGAAAAGTTTCCCTTGGAGCGATTGAACAACTTGTTGTCTAATTATTTGACTTTGCAACATTGAGTAATATTTGGGTAGGTACCTACGGCGTTCAATATTCAAATAATGTGTTCCATTAAAAGCAAAAGCAGTGAAGATTAGTTCCTAACTTTGAGCAATACCAATACAGACTGTTTTTTCCGAAATTTCCGAATCATGAGTATAATATTGCTTTATTATTTGTGTTTTGTAATATCTAACTAATGAAGTTAACCGGGAATTTATCTAGTTTTGATTATTATTGTAATTTTTTTTTTAATAAAACATTAATATTTTTCGAAAATTTAAAATATGGGGAGGAACTTTGTATATAGATCGAGAGGCTTCGTTTTGCAGTCGGGGGGCCACTGTACTCGTATATATTTTAGATATTAAAAAAAACTTGATAATTTTTTTAATGAATAGCTTCCTGATACCAATTATTTGTAATTAATAGGTTTTCTGTAGGATGTCGATATACTCGTATATACGTTGCTAACTTCCCGAAGCGTGTGGTAATGAGGAAGAGGGTGTGGGGTTTTGCTCGCTGTGCCACGATGCCCGGCCGTCAGTAGTAGCCGGCGGTCTGCCGGCAGTAATGGACGTATCATGAATTTAACAATGGCCGATGTTTTTACCTTGTTTTCAGAACATATATGCAATATATAACTCACATGTGCACTTACATATGTACGCTCATTTTAATAATTTACATGAGAATACATGTAAAATATTAATTTCCATCTAACTTTAAAATCACAAAACTGTAAATACGTACACTGTATACCGAGCGTACAGCATCGAAGCTCAGGGAATTTTTGACACCATAAAGAAAAGTGTAAACTGCCCGGATTACTAAATAAATATTCAAAATCGAACTCCCATTGGTAAATCACGGCTGGACTATAGTTTGTCTCGTCAATCTGAAATCCTTCTGTCAGCAGAAACTCTCATTTATGACAAAACATTTTTTTTAATCGATACATCATATTTTTTGTCATGGTACTGTACAGTGTACAGTCACATGCGATATGTTCGATAGATTTCTTTAGAGTTAATTTAAATACATAAGGCATGACAGAAAACAACTTGATGTACTTTCCAAGAGGTACTATTCGACCAACCGTTGTTTATATAGATATCGAATAGGAACTCTCACACACATAATGGCAGATACTTATACACAGTGGCGTCCATTGATCTATGACCAGAGGAAGACTATGTGTAGTTTTTTCGAGTTCGGGTGAGAATTGTGCATTGAATATTTGAATTGACCGAATTTATTATCATTCCTTTAAAAGTGTAAATTTGCCTTATAGAAACAATTTATCAACGTAGAACGATTGTGACTTAAAAAAATATTGATAAAAAATTCATTTATATTCTTTAATGATTCATATTTTTGGGCTGGGAACAGCTTTTCAGCCTTTATAGACTGCACACCACTGCTTATACCGTATAAGCATCTACACAATAAATCGTAGCACCAGTAAAATCATATCTGCAATTTCAGACTCGCTCAAAACAAAGACAACTCACTGACATCACAATAAGTATCCTAAACGTAAATATTTCGGCATTATACAGGTGAGTAGTTTATATTTATACAGGTGTGTCAGCACATACCCGACAAACTCCAGTGATTACTGCAGCTTATTTGGACTATCAAAAAATTTGATGTTATTATGGTCTACGTTGACTTGTTTTTTCACGTAAAAATAAACAAAAAACACTAGGTATTGGACAGTTAAGGTCTGGATGGAGGGTTGGGAGTTTTCTTGAATGAGTAACCAGTGACATATAAAAAAAATAGGTTCGAATTTAAAAAATAAATCAAAAAACATTAAAAAATTCCCCGTAAACCAAAATGCCTTCTACAGATTTTATTCCAAATAAGCTCAGGAATCACTGGTTAACAACGTATGTCGGGTACGTGCTGATATACGCTGCGTATTAAGTAAATGTAAGAAATATGGTCTCAAATAAATTAATTGATCAAATACCTAACCCAGCTTTGATTCTGTGGCTCCATTCTCAATTGCGTGGTTAAATTGATGAGGGGTATGAGAATTCACTGAACTGTGTAGTTAAACCTGTCGATTACAAACAAACTCAATTGTCAGTGTGTAACCAACTCCAGTGAGGTATATTGAATCAACCCTCTTTGAGGTGAAGGGTGAAGATAGGGAATGAGGGCGAGATAAAGGGGTGAAGTGGTTCTGTGTGCCTAAAAGCAAAAATTTGGGAGTGACAAATAATGACTTAGTATTCTGGTTTTAATTTATTGCCCTTTGTAATGACGGCCTCCATGGTCGAGGGGTAAGGCTCTCGACTACGAATACGAAGGTCGCGGGTTCAAATCCCGGCGTGCGCAATAAATTTTATTTAATTAATTTGTGTTGTTTCACAATTAATTTAAAAATAATATATAGTATATTTGCGCACGTTCCAGAGTAGAATATACTCCCAGTATCGCCCTGGTGAAAGACCACCATTCAGAATTGAAACGTTGCTTGAAATGGCTTTTAGCCGTGTTTGGTGACCAGATCTGAATAGCCAGGTATTTCCCCACCTTCCTCTTCCCCCTTCTCCTTCCCCTCCCCAATACCTTCAGCCTCACAACATTCCCCAATTGGGAATGCCATAGTTCCACTGGCTCCAGACGGTTGGGAGCAGTTGGGACTCTTGTGCGGTATTCATATAAAAAATAAAAAAATTTAAATGAAAAAAATTTGCAATTTTTTTTAAATTGTGTTAGTGATTCGTAGAATATCGAAGATGTGTCAAGAGTCAAAATAACAGAAGATTATTTATGAGACTATGCTTATGCATGAATGTGAATAAAGAAAGGAGCGTGTGGCATGACAGTTATGTGGCGTTCCATCCTCTCTTCCTACCCCTCAGAGGAAATGGCTTCAAAATCAGTTATAGTTAGATTATCCCTGGTATTGTATTGTAAAACTATGTGTAGTTTTTTTGTTGTTTTCAATACTTTAGAAGTTATTGCTACTTTCATTTGAAGGAACAGTCTCTAAGGGAACATTTCACTTAGAATGATAAATCGTAGCGTGTACAAGAAATATAGCATTTGTTAATTCAAAAAAATTATATCGAAATTAAATTATTAAAACATACCTTTACAACTTAATTAAATTAAAACAAAAAAAGCATTTTAACGGGTGTGAAATCCGAGATTAAAAACAAAAATCCCTTTCAAAAAAAAAAACATGGCTACCTTTTGAACGATTAGCTAAATTCCAATGAATAAAAAAGCGCGCAAAGCCATTAATGTTAGCAATTAAAAAAAACTTAAACCGCCATTTTCCATTCGTACTAGATAGGGTGGAAAAAATTCTGAATTCTATGTATTTTCAAATATACACACGGCACGAAAGGTAATAACAGTTGTTTGGCCGTTATACTTTATGGACTGCACACTATACTATGGTAAGTTTGAGATAGAATAAATACGTTGTGAACAAACGGTACAGAAAAATAATATGTTGAATGATTTATTATATTATATTACGAAATGTCCTATTAAAAATACTGAGATTCGAGAATACTGTCCGTATAGCAATGTTTTCCGCAACGGCCAGAATTCTACGTTCGGTGTAATTTAAATTCAAATATGGGCTGGAATACACTATTTGAAGACAAAGCGGAAGTTCCGATCGACAGGAATGATTGCGATAGTAATAAATGTATTATTTCATGCGGAATACGGAAAATAAATCCACGATATTACCAAACCGAAATACATGATACATTTTTACATGCCTAAAACCATGTATTATATATCATTTTTGTTTATAAATGCAAGTTGATTTTTCTAAAAACTTCCTTTATTTCGATTTTTAGATAATCTTATAATAGTTTATTTTGCTCATGGCATCGCTGAGGCACTTTGCATGTTACTGTTTCTTTTTATTGCATTCAAGTATTTTTTTTTGTTTTGAAACAAACATTCATGAGTTACAAAAAACCTGACAATATTTGAATTTATCCCACTTTCATCATTATAAGATGGGAATATTGCTTGTGCAATGGTGGAGGGCTCAGCTAGCAGAGGCTTGAACAAGCGGTGTCTGGGTGGGAACCCCACGCACTTATCCACTCAAATACTAACCGGTCAAAGAAGATACATATATAAAAAATTGAAGAAAGGAAAACTTTCCCGGGTAACAAATAACCTGACAATATTACAATATTTCCCCTACTACCCATCACAGTACGCGGAAAATGTTGCTTTTGTCGTGATGAAGGACTTGGCCAGCCGACGAATTTAATTCATGACGCCTGGGTGTGACCCAAACGCGATTCCTACTCAGCCACTGACCGGTAAGTAGGTGCGTAAGAGTATAAAGAAAAGGGGGTAAGATTGTTGATTATGAATGTGAATACTGATGAACTAGAGTCGACCTAACATTAAACCAGAAACCAGAAAACCGTATTTTTTCGGAAGCGGCAGAAACTCTCAAATGGTAAGCTGGAATTAAATACTTCAAATCCAAGTTGAACCTCTAATATATTCAGGTAGCAACGTCATTTCCGTTGTGACTATTAACTGTCAAATCATTGGAAAACGCGCCTAGTTATTCCTGTTCAAAATTATTTCAAGAAAAAAGAGTGTTGCAACTCTGGTACGAACGCCTAGTTACAGGTACCAATGAATATTAATAATTTCATAATAATAAGAGTAAATTTCTATAGCGCAGTTGTGTGAAGGTTCACCTCTAGTGCTCTGTATACTAACAAACCTAACCTAACATAATTGTAAAATAACAGATATACTATATGGTATATCTGTTATTATAGTATACATACATATGCAAATTAAAACTATGACATAAAATATTCATGAGCGGATATTACAATATAACAATTTAGAAACTAATGATGTAAATAATCAAATATAAAGTAGGTACAAATAACAACAGAGCAAGAGAAAATTACATGACATTATACGAGTATAATGTATATACATGGTTTTTCACTGGATACTAAGAGAATTAAATAACAAGGGGAGAAAACCGCAATTAAATAAGCTATGGAGGATTAAAAGAAAAAATGTCCCGAAATTCTGTTTCTACGCACATGAATTTATGTTTTATATCGGATAGGATTTTTTTAATAATTTTGTTTTTATGTATTGTTCTGATGTATGGCAGTGAGGCATGAAACTGGCAGAGGGAGGATGCAAGTAGACTGAATACTGTAGAAATGAGATTTCTGGGACGAATGTGTGGTAAAACCTTGTATGATCGTGTGAAAAATGTTGAGATTCGTAAAGAATGCAAGGCTGATGTAAGCGTAGTGAGCAAGATTAAGAAAGGGACTCTTAGATGGTTTGGGCATGTAGAGAGAATGAACGAAGATAGGGGTGTAAGGAGAATATATGACGCGAATGTGAATGGAAGACGAAGCCGGGGACGCCCGAGGAAGACATGGCACGATCAAGTGAATCAAATATTCGAGTCGGACCATGTCAGAAGTCGGAATAACAGAAGAGAATGTATGAGGCGTTGTATGAATGTGAATGAAGCAAGAAGTGTATGCCAAGATCGAGTTTGGCGGTCCGTCCTCTCTGCCGACCCCTGCGGGGAAACGGCGTGATGGTTAATTAGTTAGTTAGTTAATACCCGTTTGAACTCTGATAAATTCTGGATGTTAGAAATAGCTCGTAATGTTTCCATATCGCTCAACAATATTACTAGATGCATTCAAATAATAATTATAATTGGGTTTGTGACTTATTACATTTGAAATGAGCTTCCGTCTCAAGTCTTTACGCGAAATGTCTTCTGGTGGAATACATTAAGCCAACGGGGTTTCTAATGAAATATGTTCCGAGATCAAAACAACCGAAGACACGGTAAGAAAACGCAGAATACATTATCCAGTTTCTGAAAGTCGGTGTCTGTTGTGAAAGTAGTCAGGACTAGAACGAGAAGACTTCAGAGAAGAAAAGCATGTTGGAACGATGATGGTAATAAAAACAAGCTGTTAGGCAGCATGCCTAAAATGCTAAAACTTTTAGGCCCTCTCAAAATTAACATAACATATTCTATATAAGACCTCTTCTTGACTAAAATCTCGACGCACAAATTATTTAATTTTTCGTTTTCTTTTATTGTTTTACGGTGTCTTTTTTCAAATTTCCAGTGCAAGAAGTCTTGACTGAAATGTTTGTATTTAAGAGTAAACGACACATAATACGTGCTCTCAGATGGCGCTAATTTAAATATTTTTTTTAAATTAAAAAAACTCTTTTAAATATTGAACTGAATTGTTTGTTAGCGGGATTAAATTGATTTTCGAAAATTTTAAGCTCAAAAAACTTACCAATGTGTACAATACTCGTATATTATTGTAAAGTTTGTTTTTCTAAAATATTTAAAATAGCGCCATCTGTAAGCGCGGATCACGTTTCGTTTACTCTCAAGACTTTCTAACAAAGTGTACAAAAATCTATGAAATTTAATCTTCCTTCTGAAGGGAGAGCTTTTCCCATACAAGGAGAATAAAAACGACAAAAAAAAATCGTATGTGAAAATACGATTGCTATCAGAAATATTTGTATTATTATTTGCGAAAATCTGAAAAAGAGTCACCAAACTATTTCACTGGAATTGCACTTCAATCCGAAACCGAAGTGCCGCAACGTTAGTCTTTCCGTGACTTCGAGATCTTCCAGCCAGTGGCCCATCAAATGGACGTGCAGTATATATGACGACTTGACATAACTTCTACCACTGTTTGCGTAAAGTATTTTTAATGTTCACATAAATATGTTGTCTAAATAGACAACGATAAAGAAGCATATCAACGAAGTTTTTACCTAGAATAAAAAAAGTATAATTTTTGAGATTGAATCACTCACCTTTGCCACTTTGTGTAGCAGCGCAGTCGTAGAAGAGGTCTTAAAAAGACCCAGGGCCCTACGCCTCAGGCCCTGGCCCAAGCAGGCCTCCACGGCGGCGCAAAGTGACGTCACGGCCCCCGAGTCTTCGCGAACACCCCGCCGCGTCACGGCTTCCTCCATCACCTGCTTCACTTCGCGTTTCACATTGCCTATGAGGCGCTCCTTGAAGTCGACCACGGCCGCATCTAGACAGAAAGAAAACGTTATTAATGTAGTAAAATGAAAAGCTTCACAACCTCCTCTATCACCTGCTTCACTTCGCGCTTCAGATGGCCTATGAAACACTCCCTGAAGTCGATCACGGCCGCATTTTTACAGAAGAGCAGAATTATCAATCGAGTAAGATACCTTCATCATTTTCTTTACTTTGAGTTTCAAATTGCCTGTGAAGCGCATTTTGAATTTAAAAAAAAAGCGATATTACTAATAGGGTAAAAAAAAACAAAATGCATTATCTACACTATTATAACCTGCTTCACATTGTGCCTCATGAAAAGAAACCTTATTAACACGGTAACATAAAAAGCTTCACCACCTCCACTAGCACCTGCTTCACTTTGCACCTCACATTGCCTATGAAGCGAAGTTCAACACCGACACGCCTAGATCGAGAAGTAACACTACCAGTAGGGAAACATAGCGCATGCGCTTCTTTTAATCGACCGCAGCAGCTTCATCACGGGCTTCATATTTTCTATGAAATCAACAACGGTCGCTTCTAGACAGAAGTGCAGCTTTTCCAATGGGCTCCGATACCTAATCCGGCAATTCCTATAGTGGAGAACAACCAAGTGAAGAAACATTGATGGAAAATCTGATTTATTTTATTTATTTATTTCTATTCATTTTACAGTTAAAATAATAATTCAATTAAAACACAATTAAAAAAATATATATTTATGAGTTGATTGTGCAGTGTAAAGTAAAAATGATGTAGTACAAATGGTTTAATTATTATAGTGTTTCGAAAACACCTCGCTAGAAAAACCAGTACTAAGTTGTTCAAGTGTTTATGTTATAGTGTTCACCTCGTTAGAAGAACCAATACTAAGTGTTTATGTTATAGTGTTCACCTCGTTAGAAGAACCAATACTAAGTGTTTATGTTATAGTGTTCACCTCGTTAGAAGAACCAATACTAAGTGTTTATGTTATAGTGTTCACCTCGTTAGAAGAACCAGTACTAAGTGTTTATGTTATAGTGTTCACCTCGTTAGAAGAACCAGTACTAAGGTGTTCAAGTGTTTATGTTATAGTGTTCACCTCGCTAGAAAAACCAGTACTAAGTTGTTCAAGTGTTTATGTTATAGTGTTCACCTCGTTAGAAGAACCAATACTAAGTGTTTATGTTATAGTGTTCACCTCGTTAGAAGAACCAGTACTAAGTGTTTATGTTATAGTGTTCACCTCGTTAGAAGAACCAATACTAAGTGTTTATGTTATAGTGTTCACCTCGTTAGAAGAACCAATACTAAGTGTTTATGTTATAGTGTTCACCTCGTTAGAAGAACCAGTACTAAGGTGTTCAAGTGTTTATGTTATAGTGTTCACCTCGCTAGAAAAACCAGTACTAAGTTGTTCAAGTGTTTATGTTATAGTGTTCACCTCGTTAGAAGAACCAATACTAAGTGTTTATGTTATAGTGTTCACCTCGTTAGAAGAACCAGTACTAAGTGTTTATGTTATAGTGTTCACCTCGTTAGAAGAACCAATACTAAGTGTTTATGTTATAGTGTTCACCTCGTTAGAAGAACCAATACTAAGTGTTTATGTTATAGTGTTCACCTCGTTAGAAGAACCAATACTAAGTGTTTATGTTATAGTGTTCACCTCGTTAGAAGAACCAGTACTAAGTGTTTATGTTATAGTGTTCACCTCGTTAGAAGAACCAGTACTAAGGTGTTCAAGTGTTTATGTTATAGTGTTCACCTCGCTAGAAAAACCAGTACTAAGTTGTTCAAGTGTTTATGTTATAGTGTTCACCTCGTTAGAAGAACCAGTACTAAGGTGTTCAAGTGTTTATGTTATAGTGTTCACCTCGCTAGAAGAACCAGTACTAAGATGTTCAAGTGTTTATGTATAGTGTTCACCTCGCTAGAAGAACCAGTACTAAGATGTTCAAGTGTTTATGTTATAATGTTGTATTTGTACATCTTATTTTATTAAATCAATGCCACGAAACAAACTAAACAAAACAACGATTTTTTATTACATTTATGTTTTTCTTTTTCGAAAAAGGTGATTAATAGTTGTATATCGCCCTTGAAGCGCTCATTGAAGTAAATCTCTACAATGATAACTGTCCATTTCATTATTTTCTTCAAATGGTTGCGGCATTAACATAAAGGTGTATTCACAAAAACCAGCACTGCGCAGTGCAGGAACGGCACAGACGCGAGTATTCACATTTCACTCCGTGCGGAACAGTACAAACACAGCAGAGATGCAAGTACGGCTGTCAACTGAGCGTTAGCGTCCGCCACAACATGTTTGAGAATTATGTAATCCTATTCACATATTTATTGTTATTTTTTAATCTATATTCCCTGACCGATTCAATCAATTTTACGTTGTCCATCTTCTTAGTTTTAGCAATATCTGCATCAGTTGATGCGATCTGACGGTGACACCACGATACTGGTGCTAACGGTGGTGTGTTCTGCCGCAGACGTCACCAGCGGCCATCAGCACGGTCAAAATATCTTAGCCGACAATCGTGGCCCGTGCTGGCCCATCCATGCACCGATGCGTTACATTTACCTACGCTGCAATGTGAATGTGCTCTTAGACAATGTAAGCAATTAATGTTGTCGTCCTTGCACTGTACTTACTGCACTGCGCGGTGCTGTTAGATGTAAATATACCTTAATTCGTTGTACGCAACCTCTCGTGCACTTATCAATACAAGGGTTGGATATATTGGGACATATTCATATTTCCTTTTTTACGGATAATAATATTAATGAAAAACAGAAATAACTCGGTTAGATCAACCATAATCGATTACTTTTAAAATTCAGACGTTTTAGTTTATTTATTGAATACAAAACAAACTTTTTAAGTACATCTACGTAGAAATTAACCATATTCCCCAATTTTCTTAATAAACTTCATAATAAAACCAAATAAAAAATAGTTAAATAAGATCATGAATATTCACATACATTTTAATAAATTAATAATAGTCTGTTACATTTCATGATACGGATTTTTTTTTTTTTTTTTAACCTAAACGACTTTGAATAGCAGTTACCAACACTACCGTGAAGTACTTGTTGCTTAATATACTGTAATATTATGTAAGCGTATAATTTAATATATTAACTTTGAAAGGGCAAGTGCCTTAACTTAAGCAGAGTGGTTTAAAGCGGCGGAAACTGCGAAGTTGTGTCCCCAAATAAATTGTTGTTATAGCACATTAACTAAATGAGATTAAATTGTAAACTCTGTGCTAGGGAAACATATATTATAAATTATATAATTAATAAACCGTCATTTGGTATGTCAAAGATAGGTATAAGCTATACGACTATGAGGTCTTGTAAAGGAGACGATGAACGATGAAGTAATACATGTTCTCACTCTTTTTTTTAAAGTTAATGTGATATTTTAAAGGATTCGCCGATATTTTGTCGGGCATCCCACAGGGTTCTCAACTCGGACCGTTATTACTTATTTTTTTTACTTTAATAATGATAATAATCTTTATTTTTATAAACAATAATTATTAGCCTAAAACACTCATCCAAATTGAAAAAACATTCCGAGAAAGGATAAATATCGCCGACAGGACTCGAACCTGCACCCTTCTGATATCCGGTCAGATGCTCTACCGTTGAGCTACGCCGGCTTATCGCAAACCCGCCAAGTTAATCAATATATACTAGTGTTTCATTCAATAATTACTATTTTTATTATATTTCACCTGTAAACAACCAACTTTATTAGTATGAGAAAGGCTTGTAACGGCTAAATCCCTCAAATAGATGGCGTCGGGGCAAATTATGTCTACATTTTATTGGTGAAAATTGCTTTGACTTGTCAAATATTTATTAATTGATAAACTAAAGTTCTTAAAAACTTAAGACAAGATTTTTTGTGCATAGCGAAAAAGGGTAACAATTATTTTTATAAACAATAATTATTAGCCTGAAACACTCATCCAAATTGAAAAAAACTTTCCGACATTTATCTTTTCTCGGAAGGTTTTTTCAATTTGGATGAGTGTTTCAGGCTAATAATTATTGTTTATAAAAATAATTGTTACCCTTTGCGCTATGCACAAAAATCTTGTCTTAAAAACTTAAGTTTATCAATTAATAATAATCTTTCTTTTCTGACCTTTATAGTTTACAGAGCAGAAAAATTATTTAACTATTTCAAGATAAGTTAAAAAAATAAATAAAAGGTTTCCAAAATTCAAATTTGCATACCTAATAGTGCACAAACTAACGATTTATGGTTTAAATTACTATGGGCTAGCCCAGAAATAGGTTTACAACTCAATTATTTATGTATATATGTGACTTCCGATGTGATGAGTTTGAGTTTGACTCTGAATTCTGTTGAGTCTATAAATCAGTCGTAGTTAATATTGTGGTAGTCTATTCCTAGCTTTAGGGCGTGTTAGTCTAAAAGGTCCATCTCCGAACTTTGTAACAGATGACGATTTAGTTAAAGTTGTCAAAGGCAATGATCTAGTTAAAGTTGTAACATGATTTTGCATAATTGTATAGGTCCAAATCAAATATGAGCAATTTGTATCAATCAACGACACGATTTAAATAGTTCTAAAATAACAAATTACTAATGTTTAAAATATTCGCGCATCACATTTTCAAGATATAAAAAATATATATATTATCCTCTAAAAGAAAACATATTCAAATATACGTGATCTTGGTATAATTTTAAACTATATTTCAACACAATGTAGGTCATATAGAAATCAAATCACGAATGAAGCTGCAAAGAACTAGGGTTTCATCCAGTGGTACTTCATGGTCTATCTCATTAGGAGTTCACTCGGATTCATTAAAACCTCCCTGGCTAATGAATGGGAAAATGTCTTTTAAATACGGAAAAGACAATTTAAGTAAGAAACTTTACCGTTCGTTTTTTTTATATAAAAAGTATCATATTCAGTAATTAATTTATTTGAATAACAATTTATACAAAAATCAGAATCAAAGAAAAAAAACGTTAATTCTTGCAAAATACTCTATGCAAATTTGTTGTTGACAAATCTTCAGCGCCTCGGAACGGGTTCTCAACGAAACGCCACGAGAATGAGAATGTATAAACTATTTCTTACGACAGAAAGCCCCATAGACGCTGAATTGATAACGCACATATGGAATTCATTTCGAACTCACTCTCGGGCAGTATTGCCTATAAGGACAGTTGAATTTTTCGCATGAAAGGCGCGCTGTTTAAAGCGTTTTAAAATTATGTTACACGTTTTGTTGTATTTTCTTATCTTTTTCATGAAAATTCCTGCATAAACGCAGGTTAGAGAAAACTCCCACTTGTTTTATCACAAGACTTTTTTTAATAACGTCTAAGCCATAAAATAACCAAATTATAGTATTCCCTATGGTTGCTGTCTGATTACCCATGCGAAGGCTTAAGGATATATAATTTAGTTTTAGGTACGTTATGAATTAATTGTGTACCGATGCACGTTACTGCCTGCGTTATAGTGTGCTTTACAAGAATGAGACACAGCTATACTCGTATAATCGCGGGCAAGAAGGTTATGCAAGTTATGACATGCTGTCTGATTTTATTTTTAACTAGCTGAAGTGTACCCGGCTTGCTCGGGATTTTTCACTTGTCATTAGGGTGTATTATCAAGTTTAACGGCTTTCTTTATTTCTAAAGATTCTAAATTATCTAATCTAATGCCAAAACCATTTTTGTATCTAATGTTAGCGCCGGTAATATGAGTATGCGTATGATTTTTTCCAATTAGACGATTGGCGAATTGAAAAAAAAAATTATAAATTAGTAGTTCAAAACAAAGTGTTTGTTTTATTTATATGTCAATCCACAAAATAATTGTGTTTTACGAGAACATAATAAAGGTATATTCGGTGGCAGGTACGGCGAAGGGAGTATTCACATTACACCTTGCGTGAATGTGTTCTTAGATATTGCAAGCATCTCATTTTGCCGTACCCTGCCACTTTACGTGTCTGCAGTCTGCACTGCGCGACGCTTGTACATGTGAATCGAACTTAAAACATTCGAGGCAAAATAAATCCGTTCATCAATCAAATAGCGTGAAATGAATTAATATTTTCGGAAACGCATTTATAGGCAAAAACCAGTATACCAATTAGGTATCTAACTAACGTATCGTCTACGTGCAATGCCATAACTTTAAAAAATCCTGTAGTTTGATGTCCATAAAAATAGTAGATAAGCTCAGAAGAAAGTGCGATTTATTCAATGAAAATCGAACTTTGATGGATCCCGATATGTTCTTGATACATGCAGTACTTTTAAGAGAAAATTGGAAGCTGTTTTCATATAAGAACATTAAACAAACAAACTTGAACGAACAGTGTTTAGGCGTTGTGTATTTTTTTATTATTTCATTGAATAACAATACTTTTAATTTAATCATTATTTTTTCCCTTTACATTCTTTTAAATATTATTTGTAAAGTTTATTTACCTTCTGTTAGATTATTTAAATACTGTACAATTTTTTACATTGTTTCTGTGTAAAACAATTCCTTAACATGTGTAAATATTACTTTAAAGGTTTATTTAACTGTACCATATTAATCAGTGAGAAATAGTTAGGATGCAGGCGAGTTCTCCAGATATTATGTATACATTGTTTTGATGATACTGTCTGTATCTATATTTTCTCCATAATAATAAAAAAAAATAAAAATGATACAATATAGATTCCTAAAGATTCTGGAAGGTAGAAATTAACATTAAATAATTTGTCAATTTGGTGACGGTAATGGCAACATTTTAAATAAATTAGCAAATTGTTAATCGCTCTCTCAAAAGTAAAATTAGGTTGGAATAATAGTATGAAAGATAAAAGCATTGAATTTAAGGCTTAATGGATAAATTTGGGTTACGGACCCTTTTGTAATTCCGCGAGGTTGCGTTTCTAAGTACCACAGCGCCTTAGCAAGGTTGAAGGGCTCTTGGGATATTTCAAAGAGAATTTCACGTAGCGGGGTGTCGTAAGTCATTTAGTTACATTTGAAAATTCGCCTTTAATGGCTAGCCATACTTCACTCAGCCGAAGTTAAAAGCATTATTATATTTGTTCTAGAAATAACTTTTAGTATATAATGGAATTTAAAGATTACAGCTAATATTACAATTATTATTTAATGGGAAAACGTAAGTCCGAGAGGGATTATTTAATAATTTTAAATGGTTATAATATTACTACGTAATACGATTAACATGATGTTTTCATAGAGAAAAATATTTATTACATTTTATTTAAATTTGCATAGGTTAAGCATTTTTTATTAAAAAAAAATCTGAAATATGACCTTTTTCTGACCGTCCCACCACATGCGTTTTACAAAATATTTTAAAATGTTGAATATCCCCAAAAAATACTTTGTAGGTTTTTCTGTAAAACGTCGAGATGAAATTAAAAAAAAAATAGTAGGGTGTAGTTTAATTTTTGCAAAAACATTACCTCTAATGTTTTTTTTTAAATGCGGATTGCAAATCTTTGATTAAATTTGTATTTTTTAAAATCCAGTATAAGTTTGCAAAATATTTTTTTCCACTTTTTAAAATGATTTAAATTTTTTTTAACATTTTGTAGAACATATTGAATTGATTTCTCATTTACGAGTATTTTGATAAATGCTAAGACTATTGAAACTTTAAAAATACGTCATAAATATTTTTCTCGTTATGTTTATCGGATTACGTAATATGTTTTTTTTTTCTTTTATGATGGAGGACTTAGGCAGATGACGAAATGAACTCGCGACGCCTGGGTGGGACCCAGACGCGGTGCCTATTCAGCCACTGACCGATATTATCATTATATCGAATTAACATTCCTCCCACAAACATTCCGCTTTCCACTCGATGATTCATCGGTTGGTTACGGTCCCGTTATCAAATGCTAATTTTTCACTAGAACTATCCATAATTAAACAAATCGCCATAAATAACGGTTATTATGAAAACTTAGCGATTAACATATTGTACTTACATATAATAAATAATAATAATCAACCGTACCAATGGCGTAGAATCTTATATATCAATAACTTTTCTCAACAAAGCATAAAAAACCTTCCGTCAGAGATTAAACCAGCATTTTACACAGACAATAGTTTAGTTAATTAATGGTAAAGATAAAGAAGACAGTTTAGGCCACGCGGGCATTTACTCACTTCAATGTAATGATTGCCCGACGTTCTATGTAGGCAAAACGTCGCGTAATGTTAATATACGTGTAAAAGAACACTTAAGATGCGTAAATAATAATGGGTTCTCCGAATTTGCTAACCACCTCTTAGAAACAGACCACACATTCAATAAAAATACAGGCACTAGTTTACTGCATAAAAATGGAACCGGCATCGGACTAGATAACTTAGAAGTATTAGAAATAAGGAAAGCCAAAAATACTAATAGTAGACTCATAAATAATGAAATAAATTTAAATAAAAGTCCAATCCTTAAATTATTCCCAATAAACAAAGTGCACACCCTTCCCGGTCAGCAGGTACCTGCTGATCTCCCACCCTTGGCCCTTCACTAGCCTGTTTGTATCAATCTATAACACATGCATCTTGTAGTTTAGTTGTATACCTCCCTGAAGAAGCTACGGTAGTAGCGAAACCCGGTCGGCAAAAGTATAAATAAAAGTGGTGTAAACAAAGTTATTGTTTTATTTTTTAAATACATATTGCTTTAGAATTAAAGCAATGCGGGTGGGTACCATTATTCCATTATTAAAAAAAACCGCAAATGGACGCTGAAGATATTTCAAATTACCGACCCGTTTCAAATCTTCCATTTATATCTAAAATCTTAGAAAAAATTACTACTTTACAGATAATAAGTCACTTAAATTCAAATAAATTGAATTGAAACTAAATATCAATCTGCATACAGAAGGTTCCACTCAACGGAAACTGGATTACTACGCGTTTTGTCGGATATAACTCTGGCCATAGAGTCGGGTAAGCTAGCACTTCTTTTAGTCTTAGACATGAGTGCCGCTTTTGATACGATTTACCACGATTTTCTTATCACACATTTAGAAGAATCCTTTGGTTTAAACTGTGGCGTTAAGAATTGGCTGACATCGTATTTAACCAATCGTATACAGACAGTGAAGATGGAGAAAAACCAATCAAAATATGCAACCCTTTCATCTGGAGTACCCCAGGGATCCGTTCTGGGCCCTCTTCTGTTCAACCTTTTCACAAATG
The DNA here is from genome assembly GCA_022606495.2 of Halesus radiatus. NCBI lineage: Eukaryota > Metazoa > Arthropoda > Insecta > Trichoptera > Limnephilidae > Halesus > Halesus radiatus. The sequence continues at coordinate 16,586 of JAHDVE020005319.1, read as the reverse complement.
ATGTAGCTAAAATAATAGAATCGTTTGGTCTTTAATCTCACTGCTATGCTGACGACCAGCAAGTTTATTTCTACTGCTTACCAGAAGAAATAAACAGACTAAAAACTCGCATAGCTGAGTGTCTAGAAGCAATAACTCGCTGGATGACCTCAAATGGATTGAAGCTGAATCCGTCAAAGACTGAGTTTCTTTGGACTACCACAAGCAGACGTCAGCATATCATTGATAACTCCCCAATAAATATTTCAGGAAGTGACATTACTCCGAAGACGTGTGTTAAATTACTCAGTGTCAATCTGGATGCAGACTTTTTCCTTAAAAGTCAAATAAACAAAACTGTAAGTATAGGGTTCTTTCAATTGAGGCAAATAAAGGTAGTATGGAGAAATCTGCCAACAGAGGCAACTAAACTGCTTGTAAATTCGTACGTTGTGTCACGTCTAGATTAGTGCAACGGAATATATGCAAGTCTCCCCAAATACCAAATTAACAAATTGAAATCAGTATTCAACGCTGTAGCAAGACTTATCATCGGCGTATCTAAATATTTTCACATTTCAGAGCATCTCAAAAATCTCCACTGGCTCAAATGCCCTGAAAGAATCCAGTTCAAGCTCTGCTGGATGGTATTTAAGTCACTTAATGGAATGGCTCCGGCTTACTTATCAGAACTGTGTATTCCTGAAAATACAAACTCACGGCAGTCCACCCTTAGGTCAGCAGCGTCATCAGATATCGGGAGGTTGAAGGAACCAAAGCGCACACCAAATACTAAGTTCGGTGATCGTGATTTCGGAGTGTCAGGACCTAAAGCCTAGAATGAACTGCCGCATGACTAAAGAATTATCAAAGACCCAACAGAATTCAGAACTAAACTTAAAACACGTATTTTCAGACAATCGTACCCACAAATTGAAGAAATTCACTTGTAAATTGCTTAGCTAGGCTAGCCGGTGAGTACTTACCTAAAGTCACATTATATAAATAAAAAAAATAAAAAATAAAAATTCACGCATCGGTGCGCAAATGCGTCCACAGCCCGCAACACTGTAAATAACCAAAGTGTAAAATAAACAAAAAAAAAGTGTTAATGTCTATCAAAAGCTTCTTACGCTTTTTAAGGTCATTTTATAAATATTTTCCAGTCCTAAAAATTATAAGTATTTCAATAAATACCAACTCTTCTTGTGCCACCAATATTCTAATAAATGTAACATCAATAGAAAAGGAGCAACAAATAGCAATGTAAAACTATCATCTCTATAAATAAATTTTCTAATAAAACTGTGTTCATGTGAAGCGACCTGCCAGGTAAGTATGTTTTTCTTTATCTATTTGTACATAATTAGTTAAGAAATATTTGTACAGCGCCCTTGAGGTGATTTTTCACAAAAACGGCGTAATACAAATCATCCAATTATATTATTATTATTAGTACCTACCCACCTAAATAAATTCACAAAATGAAAATCGCTATCAACTTACTTTAGTTTCTCAAAAAGTATATTTGCTAAATATCTAGGCATCAGATGTACGGTACCTAATTACATAATAATTTTCGCTTTGCCTTTGATAGAGGCGTTTTAAGAATTTTCCGTAATTCTCGGCCCTAAGAGAAATTTAATGTAACACTCGAAACACAATATCTACGAGACAAATTCATAAACGATTTCCCAAATTTCAGTGGTAATATTTCACCGTCATTTTATTTTATTTTATTATATGGGGTATTTTTTTAGAGGTATACAAATTCAAAATAAAAAAAACGCATTAAAATATTGTTAATGCCTATGATATTGGCTATATTCAATAGATAATTTCATGCCATTATTGTTTAAATATGATTTCGGGTATATGAGTGCCACGGCTAGCTCGAATGAAGCGCAACCGTGAAGTCTAATTTTCGACAACTATATCGAGCAACTGGGACCGTATATCGGCAATAACACGGCGGGTGTTGACTTCCAAATGGTCCATCGTCCCTGGTTTATCAGCATAGACTAGTGACTTCACATACCCCTAAAGAAAGTAATCTAATGGTGTGAGATCAAACGATCGTGGAGGCCAGTTCACAGGTGTTTAAAAACCAAACCTCTAAAAAAACATCCTATAGAAACAAAATCGTACATTTGTTACAGTGAAAAATAATTTCCAGAAATTAAAATTACAAATTAGGTACCTATGATATTTTTCCTTGTATTTTCTGATTTATAGATGTATTTATCGTGTGACATGTGAAGTGTATAAGAGTGTGTGTATGTGTAAATAGGTATGAAAAGTGGTGATCGACATAAGATAGAAGTGCTGTATGCGCAATGAGCAGTTTATATTATTGCTAAGATTCTCCTTCTAAATGTAGCCAGCGAATCAGAAAAAATATCAATGTTTGAATATTATTGAATGAATGAAGAGCACGTTTTATTGGTGAATTTGCAATTACATTTGTTTTGCAACTATGCGTGTGGAATAGTGCTGTATGGCGGGTACATCTCAGAAATATGTTGATATTAATTGGGGATGGAAGCTAAATGTCACTAGTCGGTATTATTATTTAAATGTAGAAATGCTAAATCACCTACTGTTCGCCTTTGTTGCATAGATTGAAAGTTATTGATGAATTTGGTAGGTGAGATATTTCATAAATTTCTTTTGAATGCATTCTATACTATCAATCTACGCTTTATATTGAGGATTCCAAATTGGTGAGGCATATTCCAGTGGACTTCTTACTGGTGAAAATATAATATTTTGATTGTTCGCGGGTTCCCAAACACTTTGCGTAAAACAAAACCGATCATTTTGTATGACCGGAGAAGAATTGAATCAATATGCTCATTAAATATAAGTTTTGCTAGGTAGGAATACGCCAACATCTACATACATACATACAATGACAATCAGAGATGACAGGTTCGTTGTGGAGTGAAGAATAAAACTTAATTATATATTTATTTCTGATGAATGCCATAGTGTGACATTTAGAAACGTTGATATTTATATAGTTAATTTCGCAATATTGGCGAAACCTATCCAAGTAATATTTGACGGCCTCCATGGTCGAGGGGTAAGGCTCTCGACTACGAATCCGAAGGTCGCGGGTTCAAATCCCAGCGTGCGCAAGTAATTTAAATTTAATTAATTTGTGTTGTTTCACAATTAATTCATTTAAAAATAATATATATAGTATATTTGCGCACGTTCCAGAGTGGAAGATACTCTCAGTATCGCCCTGGTGAAAGACCACCATTCAGAATTGAAACGTTGCTTGAAATGGCTTTTAGCCGTGTTTGGTGACCAGATCTGAATAGCCAGGTATTCCCAACCTTCCTCTTCCCCTTCTCCTTCCCACCCCCAATACCTTCAGCCTCGCAACATTCCCCAATTGGGAATGCCATAGTCTCACTGGCTCCAGACGGTTGGGAGCGGTTGGGACTCTTGTGAGGTATTCATATAAAAAAAGTAACTTTGTATCGCTTCACAGTCAGAGAGAGAACAAACAATGTCATAGGTCTGGGTTGGGTCTGCTTTGGGTTGGTTCATCCGTTTCATAGAGTTGATAGTATTTATTCGAAAAGGGGAAAGATAATCAGGAATAAGGAATAATATATAATGATGTAATATTACACACATGCCAAGTCTTTGCTTTCATGAGTATAGATCTGGTACGCAGACGTGCTCGACAGTCTATTTTTGTCTACTACTTTATTAGTGTTATCCTGCCTGATTACGTTGAAATTATTTAAGACGGCAGAAACGATTGCTGCACCAGCTCGATCCGATACCCTGAACCTGTCACAGATCTTGGAGAGAACTGAGAAATACGGAGATTTGCTGGTCATCGGAAAGGCAGTGCTTTTAGTCTTTAGTAGTCTACTTGATTTTGCGATCGGAGAATATAGTTTTAATTTTGAGGTGGAAGGCAATCTCTACGAAGGCAGTGTCTACAAATTCTACAGCTTTTTCTTCGCCCACCTGCTCTTTTATTTCGGTAAGATCTTTTCTTTTCCTCTTCGTAGACTTTTCCGTTTGTTTCTTAGTTGCTATATGAACACCGCAGATGAACATTTTTCTCTCGCCTCTTTGGTCTTTCAAAAACAACGGCGAGTACGGTGCGCAGACCATGCTAGGGCGGGGTTGGGGACGGCGGGCGGACCTATTTTACTGTCATATAACTACAAAATAAATAAATGGTAGTTATATCTACCAAAGCTATAGATTTAATTAAAAAAGATATCATAGATAAGCATCATTAAACTCTTCAAGAATATTATATAAAGAGAATGATAACATCGAATACTTGTCATATTTTCTCAAACTTCAAATGTCTCGCGGAGCCTAGAGATTTATTTTTTATTTTAAACTATATTATTTTGATGTTTTAAATACAAAACACAACTTTTCATTATTAGCGCTAATAGGAATTCATAAAAACAAAAAAAATCGGCCCCCCACTAATGTGAATACATCTTTAACCCTTACCACTCCTTTGTCGGGTGCCAGCCGACATCACTATTTATACACTACAACTCAGTTGTCGGCTGGCGGCCGACAAGATAAGTTGTGTCCACGCGGTGTATTTTCGCCCGCAAAACTTGACACGTGACGTTTTTTCTTGTGATTATTCAATAAAAAACATTTAAATTCACGTTTTAATAAGATTTTGACTGTTTTCCGTTTTTGTTTTACTATAAAATAACCTTTTTGTAACTGCCTATCAATAAATTAATATTTTCACATTATTTAAATTAGAGTTGGATGATAACAAATATTAAAAAATAATGAAGTGTAAGGGCTAAACATGCATAATATATCAATATAATAAAACACATAAAAATTATTTCCACTTTTATGTATAATAAACCTAATGACATCAGGTTGTTAATAATTCATATTTCTTGTAAACAATATTAAACAATATTAAAGTAAGCTACAAACCAGAGGTAATTAAGCTTACTGAGAATAACCAAAATAATCAGAAAGTCGGCAGTCAAAGGCAACTTAGCAACAAATGTAAAGAAAAAAGAAAACCCATATAATAGAATAAATCCTTGTAGTCCGTCCCCCGTCCCCCCCCCATAATATTTGCATAATATTTCCTAATTTTTGATGACGTTCTGCGAGTTTAGTGGCAAACCCAGCCCCTGAAACATTCCGTCGAAACGTACCTCATTTGAAGGCACGTGAAACGCGGAACCAATCGTGTGTACGTCCTACAAGTTTAGTATTTTCAAGAAGGCTACATAACGTCCTCGGGGGATAAAACTTCGCGGAAGGAACGAGACGGGCCAATAGCAATGGTCGATGCCAGCAGCTGGGGTCGAGTACGTAACAGTTACTAGTCCCTCTTCCTACATATTTCTAGAGGCCAATAAGGTGCTCAGGATTGAAACGTGGGAGAAGGAAACGTGCTCATAATCTTAAAATGAAATTGAAAAAGTCTGAACGTGTATAAATGACAGGTTTATATTATCTAGCTTCGCTACTTTTTCTTACCCTACCTTTAAGATGGTGATGAAAATATTTTTTGTAAAGTAATGTATATATATATATATATGTATTATATATATATACATATTTTATTTATTTATATATATATAAGTATATCTCGACGAAGAAAGTAAAGTTAGTTACATAAAAACGAACCTATTACACATATCAAAAATTCACTCGACATAACTCGAAATAACCTGAAATCATTTGAATATATTGCCTACAACAACTATATCAAATTGCCTGGAGAATTAGGACATCTTACTTTTTTAATGCTATTTCGAAAACGATGTATAAGTATCAAGTCTGTTCTGAAAGCCGTCCGGCTGATCTTTTTTGATTCTGATTTTTATTTTTATTACGATTTTTATTTTTTTAATGGTAGGTGGTGCAATTGAAATTTGAAAAAAAATAAAAAACCATTTTCGGCTTCAACGACATCAATAACGTCGTATTTTTCAGTCTTATCACTCTAGCTCACTCAAAAGTCACGAGCCGCCACTGGATATAGATATACTTTTTCTTTCTTGTAAAACATTATTGTTTTTATTGTATCTGTTTATTTCGAAACTATCCATATTATTTTCCTGTTGATTTCTATTTTTATAAATTTTTTTAAAAATTTTTATATGCATATTTGCTTTGAAAACTTTGTAAAACCTAATGAATTATATGCCAGTGGCATATAGTCCATAAAAGTTGAAAATCTGTGCCTACGCTAAGAAACGCGAACCAAATAAATAAAAAAAAAATTAAACAAATTTCTCTAAAATTTAAAAAAAAATCAGCAATTTGTTGAGTAACTTGAACGTCCATTCATTCAGTTGGTCACAACCATCAGCGGAAGATTACAATAAAATAGCCATTTTCAAATAAAAAACTGTGAAAAAAAACTGTGCACAGCCTGCCTTTGGTCATAGAGCAATGCACGCCACTGTTATGTACCAATAATTAACAGTCCCACAGTGAATTGAATTTGTAACTCATGGGAGTGCAACTTGGTTCTTTGTCATATTAGAGGAGAAAAAAAAACCTGTGTTGAAAATTAAAGAAAGTAAATTACTTAAAATATATTAATACTCTGAGAAACTTGGCTTATAAACTACATATTCAAATGGATCAACAAACGCCAATTCTGAATATATAACAATGTTTTTTTATGTATATATATAATAATATTATACGTAGAGTTTATAAATCGTTATTTCAAATTGAAAAACAGACATCTCATAAAACTGTCCTGTATCGTTAGCACAATTGGAACGACCTCACGCGGTCCTTCGCGCCTATATTATTTATGTTTAAACTTATTCTGCGTGACCGTATGACGCTCGTGTGATGTCACGACCTCCCCGTAACTTACTGCTCGGATTTCAACCGTGTTGGTGGGTTTAAAAAAAATTGACTTTCAGAATTAATTTAACTATGAAATCGTTTTTTTTTTAATATTAATAAGTGGTAAAACAGTGGACTGGTGTTCCTTATTACATGTTTATAAATGTGTGATAAATGTTGTGTGTGTTTTTTTTTTGTTTTTTTAATATTTATAACTCCAGTAAAGTATCCACTAAAAAATAGGTAAATGAAATAAAATATGTATATTAAAAAGTATTAATATTTATTCATTAAACAGTGCTTTATATCCCAATCCTGTCTTCATTATTTTAACGAAATTCCTAAAGCTTTTCTGTTTGGAAGTTAAATGCCATCGCATATATTTTCAGCTTACAGTATTATGCATATTACGAGCTATGGTGTTTTCAAATATCCACTTAAGGCGATGCAATGGGAAGTAATGTAAAATCGTGTGTTTTCGGTTTGAGAATTTGTTAGCCTAGAAATATCATAGATAATTAAATTAAATACTACTAGTAGATCACACATTGGCCTTTCATTTAACCGTCCATTTTTTTGGTATGTCTTTTTATAAGCTTAGAAAAAAATAAAGTATGACACATTAAAAAAAATGTTTAAAGCGCAAAATCTCCTACTCATGAACTCATTTTTCCATATTTTCGTATTGTTCATTGTGATAAATTAAGTTTTTTAGAATATGACCGTAAAACATTTTGATAAGCTTGTCTGAGCTTTACAGAATAAAATAAAACACGCATTTCGATGATGTTTTTTTTGCCGAAATCGAAAAATGCGGCCGATGTACAGCGGGATTTTCAACCTTGTCGCCACCTGCATAAGGAGCACGTGATTTCGTTAAAAATTTAGCCGGTGGATGGCCTTAACCATTTAAAAAATAAGGCACAATTTCAATAGTAATATAAAAGCATGTTGAATTCTCAGGCGAAGCTGGTAGCAAGAAACACAGATACTTGAAAACAAATACGCGTACCTATTGATTTTTTTATGCAAGATATATACGTCATCCGACCTCCCTCTATACCCTAATTCTAATCCTTTCCATTCTTTCTGCTCCCAGGTATTCCTCAATATTTTTTGGGAGATAAGTAACTGTGGTGAAGCGGGAATAATTTTTTTTAATAAAAATAATAAGTGTAAAAAGACATCAAAGTTAAGAAAAAAATTCCCAAACTTTTGAGGGCCACTTTACAACACTTTGAGGGCCCTCTCTCTAAGTGTCTTTTTCACAACTTCCCTCTTCATAATTCTCAATATGTAAAAATCATCAAATCTTAAATTACACCCCACTCCCTTAGTCTGATTGTCCCCCTTTGCCTTTTAGGGTCAGAAACACACAGGCAAATTGTGATTAATTTGACATTACCAATAAATGTAAATGGTATTTACGTAGAGATAGTTTGAGCTATAACTGAGATAGTTTGAGCTATAACTGAGATATTTTGAGCTATAACTTAGATAGTTTGATCTATAACTGAGATTGTTTGAGCTATAACTGAGATATTTTGAGCTATAACTTAGATAGTTTGATCTATAACTGAGATTGTTTGAGCTATAACTGAGATATTTTGAGCTATAACTTAGATAGTTTGATCTATAACTGAGATAGTTTGAGCTATAACTGAGATATTTTGAGCTATAACTGAGATAGTTTGATCTATAACTGAGATTGTTTGAGCTATAACTGAGATAGTTTGATCTATAACTGAGATTGTTTGAGCTATAACTGAGATAGTTTGATCTATAACTGAGATTGTTTGAGCTATAACTGAGATAGTTTGATCTATAACTTAGATAGTTTGAGCTATAACTGAGATTGTTTGAGCTATAACTGAGATAGTTTGATCTATAACTGAGATTGTTTGAGCTATAACTGAGATTGTTTGAGCTATAACTGAGATATTTTGAGCTATAACTTAGATAGTTTGATCTATAACTGAGATAGTTTGAGCTATAACTGAGATAGTTTGATCTATAACTGAGATTGTTTGAGCTATAACTGAGATAGTTTGATCTATAACTGAGATTGTTTGAGCTATAACTGAGATAGTTTGATCTATAACTGAGATTGTTTGAGCTATAACTGAGATAGTTTGATCTATAACTTAGATAGTTTGAGCTATAACTGAGATTGTTTGAGCTATAACTGAGATAGTTTGATCTATAACTGAGATTGTTTGAGCTATAACTGAGATAGTTTGATCTATAACTGAGATTGTTTGAGCTATAACTGAGATAATTTGAGCTACAAAGCACAAATGGCTTTACTATGTATAATAATCGTTTCAAAGAGTTCAAATAGATGAGAATAACGCGTTCTTTAAATTTACACAAACACGCGAAACATTGTGGCATTACCGTACATACATTTGTGTACAATGCTTTTTGCTTTCCGCCACCGATGGAAAACATTCCCCACGTGGGTGAAGATGTGAAGGGGGAAGGTATTATTTATTTTTTTAATAACCACCGCGTGGTGCGTGCATAAATTGGACGTTTTTTAGGTTATGGGCACTCAGCAAGATAATAATATATTATTATATGAAGTTTGGTAATGTATCAGTAATAATAATATTTCATTTTACTGTTATGTTTTATTTTATTTTGTCTGCTTTTTCTAATAGCAATACAGCCCTGATATTTATTTTTTTTCAAAGGACACACTGTTAAAAACACATTATTTGATTTTTTTTTCTAAGCAAAACAATGATATTTTACTCCAACCTATAATATACTATGTAGTATATTCGACGTCCGAGGAAGACCACGATCAAGTGAATCAAATACTTGAGTCGGGCCATGTCAGAAGTCGGAATAACAGAAGAGAATTTATGCGACGTTGGGTGAATATGAATAAAGCAAGAAGTGTATGACAAGATCGAGTTGTTTGGCGGTCCGTCCTCTCTGTCTAACCCTGCGGAGAAACACCGCGATGGTTAGTTAGTTATTTTAGAACTCATCTTGACGTCTAAATAAAATGTTTTGTTTTAACAAAAACATAACATTTAAGCAAGGAGACAGAATGTGAATGAAAACTAATGTTTTTTGTGTATTGCTTTTATGTAATGTTCAGAAAAAACATTCGCAGGAGACCCCGTCTTAAGAGATAAATACAGCATACCCGCCTTGCAGACCGGCAGAATTTAACAATAACTAACAGAGAACAATGGCTTTCTGGCTGTTCTAATTCTCCTCGTCTGATTGTGAGCATAGTCTTAATAAAGGACAAGATGCTTTGTGTGGATAACGCTATATTTATTATCCTACAACCCGAAGTCGTCACAATACACACTGGCGCTGCCGGTAGGATAATAGATATACTGTATTTATTGTGTTCAAGTTTCATTTGTAGAACTCCATTTTTATTTAAAAATTTTAAATATACGAGGTTTGTTCAAAAGTAAAGGTGAATTTTGAATTTTCGCGGGCTGTGTACATTCGATTATCATTTTTTTTTTGTTATGTTGGTACACATATGTTTATCATATGTTACCATTATCAGCCATTTTGGATTAGTGGTTTGTTTTTGACAACTGGAAAGGTTAGTCACGTTTTTGTGTGTTCTTCGATTTTCTTACTTTTGAAAAAAATGGATCAAAGAATATGTATTGAATTTTGCGTTAAAAATGGAATAAAGTGCTCCAACGCACTTCAAATGTTGACTGTGGCATTCGGCGAGTCTACTTTGTCTCAAAAAAGTGTTTATAAGTGGAACAAGTGCTTTACAGAAGACCGAGAAGATGATAATGACGATGAGCGTCCTGGAGTTGCAACCACGTCAACAAACGAAGAAAACATCGAAACAGTGAAGAAAATGATTTTGGAAAATCGTCGAATCACTATTAGGGAAGTTGCAGAGGATGTTGGCATATCAATCGGCTTATGCCATGCAATTTTCTCTGATGTTTTGGGCATGAAACGTGTGGCAGCGAAGTTTGTTCCGAAATTGCAAAATTTTGAGCAAAAGCAACGTCGCATTAGTATCACTCAGGATGGCGTGGTGCATCATGAGTTCTTGCCAACAGGTCGTACGGTTGATAAGGAATACTACAAGGAAGTTATGCAATGTTTGCGTGAAGCAATACGGCTCAAACGATCAAAATTGTGGAAAAACAAATCATGGTTTTTGCATCACAATAATGCACCAGCTCATACATCAATGCTTGTTCGTGATTATTTGCCCAAAAACAACACCGTAATCATGCCTCAACCACCGTATTCACCAGATTTGGCTCCCTGCGACTTTTTCCTATTCCCGAAACTGAAGAGACCAATGAAGGGAAAGCGTTTTGCCACAATTGATGATATAAAGTCAGAATCGAAGAACGAGCTGATGGCCATACCGAAAAGCGCATTCCAGAAGTGCTTCGAGGATTTAAAGAGGCGCTGGCATAAGTGCATTATATCTGAGGGGGATTACTTTGAAGGGGAGAAAATAGATATTGATGAATAAATAAATACTTTTCGAAAAAAATCGAAATTCACCTTTTCTTTTGAACAAACCTCGTACATAGATATCTACATGTTTCGAAAGCGATGGTTTCTTCATCGGGAATATATGAATACTGAAAATAATAATGTCAAGTATAGATAAATGATATAAATTAGAACACAATAATGTAAGAATGGACAAATTATAAACATGAACAAAGGTTGAATAAAGTAGGTAAGTAATTAATTAAAAATGCTTATAATTTTTTTTTTATAAAACACTGAATAATAAATTTATATCAAAAATTATTTTTATTACTATGCGACTGAAATCTTTCCATTTTCATTTTTCATTTACTTTATGATAATATTATTTTCTTCAATGATTAAATATAACAATGAGGTTTTTAAATTTCAATAAAAATAATTAATAATTAAAAATTGAATACACTTTGTATTCATCACTTTATTAATAATATAAAGATATCTACATGTTTCGAAAGCGATGTTTTCTTCATATTATATTGTATTACTCCTGATGAAAAAAGCATCGCTTTCTAAACATGTAGATATCTTTATATTAATAAAATGGTGAATACAAAGTATAGTTTTAATTCATTTATTCATATGTAACAAAATAAAACATAAATATTTCTCAAGAATCTAACTCAAAAATATATATACTCGTAGTTCCTCTTTTAGCCGCCTGCAACGTTGAGTATTTTAAATTGTAAACCTAGTTAATCATGGATTTAAAAAATAAAACTAGGACAACTACAATTTTGTGTTTCATCAAAAGCAGTTATACTTATAGAGTTTTTTTATGAGTTCTTCTACATCAAAATAAAGTGATGGTGGGTACTAGTTTTGAACAAATAATGGTTTATAAACTTACAGAACTAGCTACCTGCCGCAACAATCGAGTCAATCATTTATATTCCGTACCCACTCACCAAGTTCATAAATAGGAATAAATCCCCGGGGCTAGTTGGTTCAATATACCTTATCAACAATGCCGAAAGTTTTAATAAAAAAATTATTTTATTTTATTTTTGTTTATTTGTGAGACCAACAGTTTAAATAAAAAAATAAATATAATTAATAAACAATACAAATTTGACCATTTACAGGTTTCCCCGTGGGTATTATTTATAAGCGAATCTAGTGATTTTAGAAGAAATCAAATTAAAATTAAAATAAAATTATACAAAATAAAGCAGAAATATACATTTAAAAGTTACACGTAATTTGTTATATGGTCTGGAAAGGGAGGGTAGGGGGGGGATCGATCTAGTTGAAATGTATGTGTGTGATTTTATACTAATAAAATAACAAGAAAAAATAGTGTATATATAAGTGTGACTTTATGGAGAGTGGTGTAGAGTTAAAGATGTCAAATTTTGAGTAGTGTGTGTTAAAAATATGTGATGCCCGATAAATGAAAGAGTTTTGCTTAGAATTAGTGTTGCATCGAAGAAGGCTAAGAATTTGGTCCGATCTGGTTAGTCTATTGGATACTCCTAGTTGAATCCGTTGTAGGAGTTCCGAGCAATCTGCGGTGGATCAAGCAATTTTCTGCAGAAAGAGTACATCAGCCGAGATTCTTCGATCTTCCAACGACAACATATTAAAAATATCGCGGCCGACTCTTGGTGGGTTATATGGGAACGGTAACTACGAAAATCTAGATATCGTAGAAAGTTAGTGAATATTGAGTTAGCAAGTTCGTAAAGAACGCAGAGAACTTAGGTCGCAGAGGGGGTACCTCGGAATCATTGTTTGTAAGTGAGTACCTAAAATATTTTTGTAGTGGATTTAGGGTAGGTACATTTTTCTAAGATTTTTCCTTAATATTTGAATATGTTCCATTTTTAAAGTGAGTACTTCAAGAATATGGGCAAGGTTTTTGTTGATCGATTGGTTTGAAAAACATACGTTTATTATGAAAAATCAGTAGGTAGATGGAGATATAGGGGTTAGAAAAAAACATTTATTGGAGATTGTGGTTGGAAATCAGAAAAATATTTTGTGGAATAATGTTATTCATATCGGTTATTTATTAATATTGGGATATATGCAACAACAAATTTAAAATTAGTAAGATTGTTAATATAATAATTAAATACTCGTACATAATATAATAATATAACTACTGTACAAAGATGGACCCAACTTCAGTACAAGCAAATCATTCTAAAGAGATTCTATAGTGATATACTGTATTTTAGAACTACAGCGGGGTAAGAGTGGACTACGGGGGGGTGTTCCAAACTAGTTTGACTAGGACCCATTGTATCATTATCGCATTAAAACGTGCGCTATTTAATTGCCTGTACTGCTGAGCCAACTGAAATACTAAAATTGAGGATAAACAGTTAGCCAACTAGTTAGAAAAATATGATGAAAGGTCTAATTGTAAGAGAAAATTACAAAGAACAAGACTAATCCCGAGAATAAAATGATAAGTGAAATTGGATCTTTTCATATATATAAATATAACAAAAGAGGGAAAGGGACGTCAGAAGGGAATTATTTATTAATTCGAAATAATGATAATATTATTACTCAATACGATAAACAATGTTTTTAAAGACAAAAATATTTGTTATCAATTTTTAAAAGCTAAGCATTTATCAAAATCAAATCAGCAATTTGACTTTTTCTGACCGTCATACGTATGTTTTACAAAATATAAAATAATTTTAAAAAGCAGGGAAAATTAATTTCAATCTTTTCCGGGTACATTTTTTTAAATAAACGTAATCAAAGCATCGTAATCCGCATTTTACAAAACATTAAAGTTGGTGTGTATGAAAAAATTAAACTACACGCTGTTCTTTTTTGTGAGAATTTCTTCTCGACATTTTAAAGAAAAACCTTTGAAGTACTTTTTGGGGATATTCAAAATTTTTAAATATTTTGTAAAACATATACAGGACGTTCAGAAAAGGGTAATATTTCTGATTTGATTTTGATAAATACTAAGCTTATGTAAATTACAAATACTCTTTACAAACATTATTACTGTCGTATTACGTTATAATATTATCACTGTTACCAAGTAATAAATAATCACTCTCCAACGTCCTCTCCCCCTTAAAAAAAGACAAATTTTGCTGAAAATTTCTCAAATAAAAACAGAAGGGGGGATATTCCGAGGTGCCCTTGATGCTAAAATTCGGACTAAATCTGAATAATTGAAGCTGAACTTAAAAAGTATCTTGGAAAGCAGAATGTCAGATTATGCAAGTGTTAAAAATATATTTAAAGTTATAATGCGAATGACAGCTTTGAGCTAGAAAACGAAATGGCAAAATGTTATAATAGACTCATCGAATAAAGGTATATTCACATCTACCGGCACCGTGCAGACACGTACACCAGCAAGCACGGCACAGAGGGAGTATTCACATTACACCGTACGTGAATGTATTAATAGATAATGTAACTAACTGAGTTTGCCGTGCCTGACACTCTCCGTGTCTGCGCTGCACGGTAACGATAGATGACAATAAACGTTCACTCGTCGATACAAACAAAACGAAGGGAAATTTTGTGGATGACGCCTATTTTTCAGTCATCCAGAATAAGGAGTACCTACGTAATTAAGTCCCAAAGGGGCTATTTTTATGAAATGATGAGTATGCAGTGGGAACTAGTATATCTACATTATTCAGTGTTTCAAATAAATAAATATAATTAAAAATGCTCAAATATTATTACTTCGTTAACTAAACATCTCAAGTCATTTCGACAACGGAAAATGAAAAGCATATCAAAAACTGCAAATTTTTTTTTTTCCAAATATTTTTTTTTAATTAAAAATTTCAAACATAAGAGATGCAATCATTATCACACGGGAACAAAATAACGGGTTTAAAATTTCCCATTGCAAAAGCTCATGAAATTGAAGGTTACACGGGTAGGTACTTTCTCAATTTCCCACCACACCTTAGCAACAGGTAGGGGAAAAATAAAGTAAAACATTTACACAAAATAGCCATTTAAAAATGGAATAACGACTATGCATTTTATTCCATGTTTGAAGAAACGATAGACCTTCAGTTTTCATGTTTTAAATAAAATAATATTGCACATTTTAAACACGTGGAAAATAATAATAAAAGTTTTTTTTATAATAATGGTTTGCACTATTCGATATACAAGCACGATATTTGAATGTGGTAGTTAAATATGTTTAAATAAAAAAAACTTGCTAAATGAGACTGCCTAAACACGAGGAAAACCGATTGGACATATTTCAATTAGATGAGAGCTTTTTTTCGTGGAAACTTTTATAATATTAACATTGTTATAAAAATGTATTTGAACCGACAGTTGGCTACATTATTCAGTGTAATTAGCGATAAATAAACAAACCGTAGTTGTTTTACTACTTTCAAAGGATAAGAATTGTAATCAGTCGCCCACATGCAAACAGATGTTATCGAAAATGTCAAATTATCCGGGCACGATGTAATGACAAATTAAACTAGCGCGTTGAAATGAAACACATTATTCATGAGCGATGAATACAAACCCGATTCTGTTATAACAATATCGTTTGACATTAAAATATAAACTAATTTATTATTACTAAAGTGTGGAAAGGGAAAAGCTCACCTTGTTGCGACGCCATATTATCTTATCCCGCGGTTTGACAGGGAGTGTCGAATGTTTGAATTTGGAATTCTCTCAGCACATTGATGCCAACTTAAAGTGTTGCCATTAATATCGATCGGGGATATTGTTTTTTTAATAATTAAGTTGTCAGGTACTTGATTCTGATTGTGGTTTTAGTGGAAAATCGATTGAGACGCCATTTATTTAGCAACCGGGTTTTTCAACGTGGCACCCGCCCGCGCAGCGCACGTCTGAATGTCGACTGCCTCGCTCGCCGCCTGATAGGCAACCTGTTTCAACGCTACGAGCTACGGAAAACATAATACAATATAGAAAGTGTATAAAACTACGACGAAAGCCCGTGAGTGGGTGTGTGAAGCACTTTTCCAGCAGAAAACTCTTTACGATGATAAAAACTTATCTGTTGTAATAACGTAGGTATTCAATAGTTGTATATTTGTTATTTTATTCATAATACTAATATTTTGTTGCTACAGATTTACAAACATATCTATATTATCCGGGGATCCGGTACTATAGATATTGCGGAAACAAAACAATATGGTTTGAAAATAATTCGTTCCTTCGTTAGTTCCTCTTTTGACCGCCGGCACAAATAAGTTCGTAGATTTGTTAGAGCAATTTTATTAAGGTAACTAGACTACTCA